>JARHVA010000787.1:3080000-3507500 GCA_037957365.1 Torreya grandis
CATAGACTCATGATAGGGTGCAACTCCTGCACTAGTGCATAAATTTGATTTCCATGCTTTTGATAAGCCTCACACTTTTGCATGTACTTGTAGGCATCTTGTTCCATGTTCAGCCAATAATATCTAGTTTAGAGGAGTTTTTTGGATAGATATATTCTACTAGTGTGCCCTCACAAATGCCATCATGGACTTCCTTGACAGTTTGAGCAACCTCATCTGACATGAGACATCTTAATAGGGTTCCATCATAACCTCTTTGATAGAGTGTGCTTCTTAGGATGGTGTAATGGGTGGTTTGATGGATTAAGGCCTTTTGTTGATGTTAATTTAGGTTAGGGGTAAGTATATTATCATTAAGGTACCAATAGATATCATGGTGCTAGAAAACACTGGGATTATTAATAACATAAATTTGGAAAGGAGCTAGTGACTAATGGGATTAGGTAATTAATTTCTCAATAAAAAAATTGCCTTCTTAGACACCCTTAGGAAGGTCAATGAGAGATCCTAGGGTGCCACGGAGTCATATGCCTTATTATTTACTCATGGTACTTGCTCAAATGTGATGAATTGAAAACTATCTTTTAATTGATCCACCAATTGTCTATATGAGAAAAGCTTCTCATCCTTTGTTTGGAATTCGTCATTCACCTATTTGATAATTAATTAAGAGTCCCCATATACCTATAAATGATAGATATTCCATAATATAATAAGATGGATTCCTACTATTAAGACTTCATATTCTAAAATATTATTAGTATAGGGGAAAGCAAGATGAAACACCTTAGGAATAAGATCACATTGAGGGGTGACCAGAAGGATTCTTGCCCCTGACCCATGAGTAGTGAATGATATATCAAAATATAATTTCTAGATTTCTACCTATGAAGTGTTCATGATGGACTCATCTGGGAAGGGAGTGATAATGGGCTTAGTCAATTTCAATGGAGATTCTATCAGTTGATCTATGATGACCTATCTTTTTATAGCTTTTTAATGGATGTATTTAATGTCAAACTCACTAAGAAATATGATCCATTTTTCTATTTATCTTGTTGTTGCTAACTTAGATATGAGATATTTTAAGGGATCTATCTTAGAAAGTAGTTATACTAAGTTTTTAAGCATATAATTTTGAAGTTTTTATGATGTAAAGACTACAACTAAACATGGCCACTTGACTGGTGTATAATTTATCTCATATGATAGTAATGTACTATTGAGATAATAAATGGACTACTCCTTTCTTTGATCATTATGTTGTGCTAACAAGGCACCAATATCATATGATGTAGCTAAGATATACAAGAGCAAAGGTTTTCATGGAACTGATGCAGATAAAATAGGTGGATTTTCTAGATACTATTTAATATTTTAAAAAGCCTTTTGACATTCTTCATTCCAATAGAAAACTTCCCCTTTTTTGAGAAAGTGAGTAAAGGGATGACATTTTTCAATGAGCTATGAAATAAATCACTTGATATCCTAAAGCTTGCCTTAAAGACTATGAAGTTTCTTAAGTGTTTGAGGAGGTGGTATTTTAGTTATGGATGGATCAGACCTTTACTAGATCCACCTCAATACCTCTTTTTGACATAATGAACCCTAGTACTTTCTTGGTGTTATGTCAAAGACACACTTTTTATGGTTCAATTGTACCTTACATTCTCATAGTCTTTCAAAAATTATGTGGAGGACTGTAGGATACTTAGATCATAAGTGAGACTTCTTGAGGATATCATTAACATAGTCTTCTATTATATCATGCATCATGTCATGGAAGATGACCATCATTTCTTATTGATAGGTTTCCCCTATAGTTTTGAGGCCAAAAGGCATGACATGGTATCAAAATGTGCCCTATGGGGTGATGAATTTTGTTTTGTACTAGTCCTCAAGAGAAATTTTAATTTGATTATATCCCAAGAAACCATCCATGAGAGGCAACATCTCATACCCAATTGTAGAATCTATAATAATATCAATATTTGGAAGTAAGAAATCATATTTGGGTATACCTTATTGATGTATCAAAAGCTAGCATATATCTGAATTCTACTTGAGGTTTTGAATTAGGGAGAATGTTAGATATCCAATCAAAATAGTTGATAGGGTGGATAAATCATGTATCCAAGAATTTTTTTAATTCTTGCTTGACTAGCATGCCACCGTTGGATGCATCTTACATAATTTTTGTTTGATGGGTTTGGCACTGGGGTGGAAATCAAGGTGGTGGACTACTAATGAAGGATTTAGGCCTATAATATATTCATAGCTCCATATAAAGACCTTAATAAATTCTTGGATCAATGCAATAATAATTTCATGCTTTGAGTGAGTGAGAGATACCCCCAGCTTCATGATCTTGGGTTTTTATTTAGTCCCAATGTTTATTTCTATTAAATCCTCAATGAGTGAGGGAGATTTATCTTATAGGTAATGGGGTACTTTATCTTTGGCATGTTAGAGGCAATAATTCTTGGCAATTCAGTATCAATGTCCAAATAATCTTTTGATTGAATGGGGTTGAATGGGATTTCATCTATTTCTATGGAGAATTCTTGTTCTTCTTCTGATATTTCATCATCATCTTGAATTCTCAATGATTCTTATTCTTTGAAGTATGCTAATTCACATAAATTGGTAGAAAATCCTTTCTTATGATCTCTAGATGGCATAAAAGTTTTGGCCCCCATA
Source organism: Torreya grandis (assembly GCA_037957365.1). Lineage (NCBI taxonomy): Eukaryota > Viridiplantae > Streptophyta > Pinopsida > Cupressales > Taxaceae > Torreya > Torreya grandis. The sequence goes on from JARHVA010000787.1 coordinate 3,082,701, forward strand.
TATTCAAGAATGGATTCATCATGTCAAAACATATCAAAAGTAGGCTCCTATTTATAATCCTAGTCTATGAGGGAGGGATAACAGAGGGAGATGTTGATGGTGGATATGGAGGTGTTGAGGAAAAGGTTAGTGGACACTAGCTCTTTGAATTGACTACAAATAGAACTTGTCTTGATACCTTCATCAAGGAGAGTTTGCTCATAAGTTAGGATATAATCCACAATGATATTAATGGGGTCATAATCATATGGTTTATATCCTAGGCCAAAGTTGGATAAATTTTATTGGACACCAATAGGTTGTAATCAACCCTATTCTTGCTTTCCTAGTCCTTTTCCTTTATAGTTTATATTCTCCAACATGCAATGGACTTTGGGATAACTTTGCTCAGGTGAGATGAAGATTTCATCATCAAGTAAGAGCCAAGAATCATCTCCATCTTCAATATATTTTTTAGATAAAAACCTTGCACTTTCAAAAGTTGTAGGCCAAAATTGATACCTGATGGGTTTGACTTCCTTCATATCAGGGGACTTGTAGCTTTGGGGAGACACCAAAAGATGGCTAATGTAAAGGGTCTTATACTCATACTCACCACAACATGTGGATGTGATTTTTAATTTGGTAAGATATGATGTTGGGGTAGATATGGACACCATTTGATCAAGAGAAATATATTTTGTAGTCATGGGACTGAAGACATCATTTTTAGTGTCTTAAAATAATGATGGAGGGATGGATTGATTCATCTAATAGCTATGATGGTCAATAATTATAGGAATGGTGATGTCTATTTATGAATGAGGTAATTTTAGGCATTGATGAAGGGTATATAGGATGACTTGCATTTCATTGATCTAGGGTCTCCCAAGAAGCATATTATATGGTAAGTCCACACTAACCACATGTACCAAGGTTTGATGAACTATAGGTCCCACAGTGATAGGAAAGTAGATAGACCCAAATGATGGTCTCTCATTGTCATCATAAGCCTTTATCATTATAAGAGTCAGTCCAAGCAATGATTCAAAATATCTTAGATTTTTCAAGAAGTCCACATTGCACAAATTGAGTGTTGATCTTCCATATATAAGGATGCAAGAGAAATGATGATGAGAAATGGAAACTTTAATGTATAATGGATAATTATGGTGTGGGATAACTGATGGTAAATCCCAAATGCTAAAATTAATTTGTTGGGAGGGAGATAGATGAGTTAATAATGCTTGAAACTAGCTTGTGTCTAGGTTACTAGGCACATTTAGGTCATTAAGTAATTGATTCAATATTTCCTAATGTAAAGTAGATGTTTTAAGGAGTTCCATAAGGGACATTTGGGTAGGGATATTTTCTAGTTGTTGGATGATATCATAAAATTTATTAGACCCATTTTTATCTTTCTTATATTTGTTCCCCCTTGGTGTAGTAGAGGAAGTGGAAGGATATTGGGATGATGCTACCACTATGACTATTTTATTTCATCAGGTAGTGACAATATGATCAGCTATGGCCAAGTTAATTTTTAAAATAAGAGATGAGGAGTCAATAGATATGGGTATCTTATGGATTTTTATGGTGTTAATATAGTGATATGGGACACTATGGTAGTTATTGAAATTAGATGAGGATGCCTAACCTTGGTCTCATTGTGGTCTTTGATTCCTTTGTTCATGTTTTGGAAGAGGATCTTTATAAATACCCAATTGTCCATTTCCTAATTGATTGGGGATGGAATCTCCTTCTAACTCAATATCTCACTTTTAGAAAAAATCTTATACATAGTGTTTTAACTACATACAATTCTCAATATCATGTCCTTTCACCCTATAGAATTTTCAAGATTCATCATCATGATACCAATCTAGTTTGGGTTAGTGATTATTCATGGGTAGGATTTCTGGCAAAGTAATCATGTTGATATCAACCAACTATTTTAAGATAGTCTCCAATGGGATCCCCAAGCTTATAAGAAGTTGATTGCCTGTATGAGGTATTGGTTTGCCTCGAGGAACCTTAATGGAAGAAGCATGCGATTGTGATGGTGGCCCTTTTCTTTGGATGTTTTGGATATGCTATGCTTAAGGCTTGGAGTTTGTCACCCCATCTCATACAATATTCTTGTTCTTATTGAAGACCTTGGGTTTGTTTAAAAATGAGTTTTATGTATTTGGAGTGTGCTCATTACAAGAAATAACTTGATAGTTCCTTTATCTATGAGGGACTTTTCAATTTGCATCCCCTTTTCTATAATCTCATCAAAAAATTTTACACAGTATAATTTTAGCAGATATTTCAATTTTGTATTGAGGTTGTCCACAAATATTTTGGATAACTCATTTTCAAGTACAATACACCTTAATCAGCTTTCCAATGCTCATCATCATTATAGGAAATAAACAAGGCTTTCCCAATTTATTTACTTGATGTTATAGAGGTCAATAATGGATATGTCATGTTATATATTCAAAGAGATATGTCTAACAAATTGCTCTATTAATTATCCAAATCTTGAAATTGACCCCATAGGAAGATTCATGAACCATTCTAATGCTGGTCCTATCAAACTTTTAGGTAAAATCCTTAATAATTAAGCATCTTCATATGCTACTTCATGGCAAGAAACATAAAATTATTATACATGGTCCCTTGGATCCCTTTTTCCCTTATATTTCTCAAATTTTGGGACCTTAAAATGTGAGGGGAATAAGATCTATAGAATGTTGATGTCCAAGGGTGATGAATAAAAATCCTCATATTTGTACTTGAGGGCTTGGGACCGAGGATCCACCTATTGGAGGGTTTTTTTCATCATCTTCCATTGTTGGGTGAAGGTAGGATCCCCAAGAGGATTAATGGCTTGATTATAGCTTCCTTGAAAAGCATGGGTATGATGGTTGGCATTATTGGTATGACTTAAAGTATTGGTGTTGTGGTTAGGATTACTACAGTTTTGGATGTTATGAGAGGTTTTGGTGTTGTTGTGTTGTGGGGATAGTGGGCATTGATTATGAAGGAGGAGATTGATGTGTTATGTAAGCTAATATAGATAATATGTAATGGTAGCCTATCTCCTAGTATCCTCAATAAAGTGGTTGATAAAAGGTAGTTGTTAGTCTCTTTCATCTAAAAATCCATAGTCCACTTCTTGATGAGAATTTGGTTGTGGGGATTTTGATGGGTGAATGATATTGTTTAGATGGGTGCGATCATAATTTGGTGGTAAGTTTCCCTCGATTTCTATACTTTGATCCAACACTTCATCACAATTTTCATATAGGTATTGGTTGATGAGATGATGAACACCATCATTATTGAGAAGGTTATTTCTTTCATTTTTTTCTTGAGGTGTAGGGATGTCACTATGAAAGTCCTCATATTCTTGATTTGGATCCATGATTTTCCCCCTAGTATTGTCATCTTGATTAGAGCCTTTTCCTAGGCAAAATTGAGCTCAGGTTTAGATAACCATGGTGAGAGATTAAGAGGATGAAATGTGATGAGGTGTGAATGAGGTTATTTTAAATATAAGCCTTGATTAAAATTTTAGACTACTAGTGGTCAATGGAGAATATTGATGGATAAGGTAACTAGAAATTATCAAGAAACATAGGTATTTTAAGAGACCAATCTAAAAAAAAATGAAGATGATGATGGAATCAAATAACTTAGTCAACTAGTAAGTGGACAAGTTGATGGGTGTTATGAGACAATGATAATTGATAGGGATAAAGTATAGTGATGGGTGATACATTGATACCTTATAAGGCTATGTTTAATAATAATTTCAAGTTGTGATAGGATGATTAATGAGAAGTAAGTGACCACCAATAGTTTGATCTTTTATCCTTAACTAATATTTAAAAGGGGGATGAGGAGAAGTTAATGGTGATGAAATGTGATGGAAAAATGTGTGAACAAGGGCTATTACTCAAGACAAATGAATGGGGGAGGTGATAATATGATGGATATGCACAATAAGGGATTGGAATGTGTAGTATGTGGATATTGGTGGACTATATAGATAGATAATATAATGAAGATGGGATGAAACAAAAGAGATGGATATGATATATGGACAAATGGGGGTGGATTTTAACTTATTGAAAAGATGGTTTTAAATCCAATGGGTATGGATAGGGAATGAGTAATAGGAAAGGATGGTACTAAATGGATGGAAAAATATAGAGGTTGTGATTATGATATATGGACTATGGACTTATATGAAAGTGTAATTATATAAGAATAGAATGGGAAAATATATATATGAAAGGATATGAGGATATAAGGAATGGAAAATGGAAGATGAACTATGGAAGGTGGAAAATATTTATAAAAAGGAGTTATGGGACAATGAATAAAGGAGATAAGTTTCTATAGGTGATAAGAAAATGAGGTTAGGATGTATGATGTGACAAAGTATGGTGACAATGATGTGAATGAGGTGGGGACCTAGATATAAAGGGGATACTTATAGTGGTATAATGGATATGTGGGTGAAATTATAATGGACTAATGATAATGGGATAAGGATGAGTATCATAGGAAAAATGGTATATTATGATGGAAATAGATAGATTATGGAAGTGAAGAAGTGATTAAGGATGCAAAATATGGATCACCAAATGGGAGGTATATATGGTGTGGAAGAGATGATGATTTAGTCTATATGAAGGGTAATGATATGGGATAAATATGATATGTAAGGATTAGTGGGTATAAAAAGATAGGTGGGGTTGGTATATATGTGATTTGATGGAGTAGATGAGGTGTGATTGGGATAAAATGGATAAGATGAGGACACGGTAAGATGGGTTATATGATTATTACTGCTATATAATGAATGATGTATGGATGGCTATGGGATTTATTAATGATAGGATTAAGATAAATAATGTTTATGAATGAGCAAGAAGTGGATAAGGTGTATTATGGATGAATTTGGGAAAGTGTGTGTTGATGCTCAAATAAAATATGGATGAAAGATAGGTTAAAATAATTACAAGTTAGGACAAATAATGAATGATATATTTGAAGGGTGGACTAGATGGATATAATGGATTGTGTGGTGATAAGATGATATAAGGGTAATATAGATGGATGGATGATTAATAGATGGACTATATAGATAAAGGAATAAAAATGAGATATGATGACTTAAGAATAGAATGAGTAGATTAATTAATGAAAAATGGGGGATGAGGATAAACAAGTGAGAGGGTGGGATGATATAAGTACAAGATGGGTGGATAAGTGGATTATTGGTGTAAAATATGGATTATGGGGACAATAAGATGTGATGTAAGGTGTATATGATGTAAAAGATAATGTTCTAAAGAATAGGAAAGATGATAATTATATGAGGCTATGGATGAAGGTAAATACTAGGTGGATATAGGGTTGAGATGAAAATGTAAAGGAAATAGATGATAAAGATAATGCATATAAAGTGGATAATCACTACGTGTGGGATATTATGAGATATAGGATGGTCATTATAAGGCAAATGGGGAATAAATGTGTTATGGAATTGAATAAAGTGGGGTCAAATACACAAGGATGTGAAATGGAAGTGAATATTAAATACTATGGAATGGATATAGATGAGAGAATGTTTGTAGGATGGATGGAAGTATGATAAGGATTTAATTAAAATGCAAAAGGAAGGATGTGAGAAGATGATGGTGCTAAATGAGGTGAATCTTATGAGGTGTGGGTAGGATAAGGAAGTGAAATGGTATGGATAGAAGGGTATGGGGGAGTGTGATGGTCAAAAGGGGTATGACAAAAGATAGTGGATGGTAAGTGTTATGGGATGGGTATGGACACAAGGGGAACTATTAACTATGTGTAGAATGATGAAATGATATAGTGTGATTATGGAGTCAGGTAGGGTATATGATGGTCAAAATATTGGTAAAAATATATAGATTATTAAGGAAGAAGGATGATTTTAGGATGAGTGTATAAAGTGATATGTGCACCAAGATAAATGTTATGGAGTAAAAAATAGGAATGATGTGATATAGATAGTCAAGATGGGATGATGATGGGATGAAGGAATGAAATGAAGATATAATTATGGGATAATAGAAGTGATCCTATAGGTTTTTTAAGGCATGCACATAAAAATTATGGGTGTGGATGACTTGGCTATAAAACAAAATGGGTCTCGTCATAACACATAAAAAATCATACACATGTACAAACCTAAATAGTAAACTATATAGGAGTGTAACACAATGTCCACACCATCTAATTGTTACACAAGTGAGGCTATAGGCTAGTGGCCCATTATGGAATTGACTAAACCCTCTCGACCTTGCTTGCTCTTGATGGTCACTTGGGCACTAATACTAATGTTGATAGTGGAACACATATTACAACCACAGTCCCCTACTCTAAGGTTTCCATAAGCATCTAGGGGAGTCCCTTATATACACAATGGTATGTTTGGGCCTAAGTCCATGTAGGATGTTATCTAATTGCCTTGGGTATATGGACTTAATCATCTCTCACTCCCAAAAACCCTTTATGGGGAATTTTTCTTAGGATATAATGATAATCTCTCTTGATTGTTATACTCCATGAAAACATGGAGTGTGCTTAGCACATAGTGTCAAATCCATGAAACTAACCCCTAAAATACTAAGCCACATGTGTGGTGATGAAATCCACATTACAGGATATCCTAAGGGAGGGTTGAAAGAAATAAGAAAGCACATGATACAATTAATTAACCATTATAATTACCTATGTGAGATTCACATGATATGAAAAATTATGTACAAGCAAAGGACATAAACACAAAAAATATAATATTTAAAAGAAAGAATATAATGATTTAGTTAAACTCAACAATTTTAATCACTAAGATAAAATGCTAAGATAATTAATCAAAATGGCACCCCTTCCTACAAACACAAAGGTTAGAAAAACAATAGGGGTGCCTCAAGAATCCTCTAAAACCTAAAAAAAGATTAGTTATCACAAATCTACAATCTTGAAAGTACATAGGATAATACCACAACAAAAATAATCAATCCCACTAGTGGGATGCAATATCGATAGACATGAATGGTGGGATTATCGATAATATTGCTAATGGAACCCACAAAACCACTACTTAGGAACATATTCTAATGGTGATATTATAGGAATTAAATTAACTACGTAAACTTGTCCTAAATAGTCTAAAAAAGTCTATATGACTAAAAAATAATTATAGGGCCTTGTTTTTAATATAATTAATAATGATCATAGGATTATAAAAGCCTAAACTAATCCTAAATATACTAGTTTTTAATATCATGACTCTAAGTGACAACCTTGTTATTTTCAAGGCAATCCCCAACTATCAAAGTAGTGGTATTGCAATTCTTAGTCAAATAAGCAAAATGGGGTGCCAATAGCATCTCTCAAGCTTGACAAGTTTTACAAAACAAAATGTTTCCTATAAGCAAACATTTAGATATCAAAGTGACAACACGTAACATACAATGATGATGCTTTAGAAACTCACAAACCTCTATATCATTTTCTATCTATTAAACAAAGGCTATGTCAAATATTGATGAAGAATCAAAGATTCATAAGGGAGGAATATTACCAGTTCTTGATACTTAAATAATACTGCTAATGAGAATGATAATACCTATACTTACAAGACAATACCACTATTCTAAGAGTCATAGGGTTGTCTAAGATAAGCAAAACCTTCCCTTTGTTCTACAGTGATGTCCTCAACTTCTTTCCTACACAGTTTTAATAACAGAGGGAAATTAGCCTATAAAAACATAGAGTGACAAAAAATAACATATAATATAGACTTAACAATGAGTTCTTACAATACCACTATTAGAATCTATGTTACCACTAATATCAAGGCAATATCACTACTTTTAAAGTGTAAATATTATTTGATGTATTTTAATGGCTTAAATCTATAGAGGAATGATACTTGGTCCTACACATAATAGAAAATAACATATAATATAGACTTAACAATGAGTTCTTACAATACCACTATTAGAATCTACGTTACCACTAATAGCAGGGCAATATCACTACTTTCAAAGTGTAAAGATTATTTGATATATTTGAATGGCTTAAATCTATAGAGGATTCCATAGTTAGTCTCACATATGTGAAAATGGAAGATTCTTAGTAGGAGTCGTAATACCACCACTAGAATTGAAAATACTACTATTAGTAGGGTAATACCATAAATTATGAAGTAGCAAGATTGTTTGACTCTAAAACCCTACTAAAACCTCATGATCACTAATGGTTAAACTACAATACTATGATTAGTGTTAGTAATATCGCTACTACAATACTGTGACTTGTAGGGCAATACCGTGACTTTCCTAAAACACATGAAAAACACAAAATTTGTGCTTTATTTCTCTTCTAATTGGTCTTGTAATCACCTAAAATTATTCCAAAAAGAGTGTTAGCCTAAATAAGGGAGTTTGGTCCCACCGTGGTCACCAAAATGTGCACCAAATTTGGGATTCAAGCAATATTATCAAAATGACAATACAAACCCAAAATCAATGACACCAATAGGAATAGATACAAAAGGTAAATCAAAATAGTTAGAGAGTTCTTACCATGACTTTTACCTTCTCATAGCTCCATTCCAAGACTTGAAACTTGTGTGATTGAGCTTGTAGACTTGATTATTGGATTACTTGTAGTTGCTTGACAATGGCTTCCAAGAGGCTATAGATGTGGATGTTGGTCTTGTGAGTACTTGAATGGATTGATGGGAGTGATAATCAATTTATTATGATTCATTTTTGCATTAGTTCTTTCATTTATTCATTATCTTGAGTAAGGAATGGTGGTTTAGTTTTATAGGTTTATGGAGGAAGATCTATGGTCCAAATTTGAATCTGGGTCATCAAGATCTAGGGTGGAGGATTTTCCATGGAATTTTTAATTCCATGGAATCCTCTAGAATAGAAGATTCTAGAGGGAAATGGATAAAATGGAGAGATTTATAAATTTCTCCATTTCTAGAAATCTCTTCATAGGGTTTTTAGGGTTTTAGGGAAGGCTAGTGTATGGTGGTGGGTGGGTAGTTAGGATTTTCTTGAATTTAAAATTGGCTAGTGGGATTAGGAGGCAGGTTAGTAGATAATAGGTCTTGTTAGGGGTTTTAATGATGGGATTAATTGGTATTAAGATAAGATAAAGGTTATATGGGATATATGAATGAGTATATGAATTAGGCCAAGGGTTAGTGTAACTAGAAAATAGGGTAATTAGGTTAAATTAGTAGGAATTGGTATAATTAGTGGGTTGAGCATATTTTAGTGTATAAACTACACTTAAAATGGGTGGTAGATCAATTATCTAGTCAAACAAGTTAATGTGAATTCTTCTTTGAATGAATTTATTTATGAGTTACCTAAGTAATTTTATCCTTTGGACTACATGGAAAAAACCATGATGGATTGACAAACTCTTAGTTAAGCTAATGGAAAAAGTATACAAGATTATACATAGGAGTTTAGGAATCAATATTTTCATTTGAATATTCCCTTACACACAAAGGAGACTTTAATGAAGTATATTGGTGGGTTACAAAGTTATCTATGACATATGATACTAGTTTTAAATCCTACTAATCTAGATTCTGTTTGTGTACAAGTAACTCACTTGGAATCTAGGGGAAAATGCCTAATGAGATATATCTTGATAAAAAACCCAAGAAATATAAGCTCAAGGACAAAGGTCCAAAATGAAAAGGTAAGGAAAAGATGACTTATATAGTTAAAAAGTAAAATGAAAAGCCATTTTTTAATCATTAAAAGAAAAATCATGATGAATCTAAGTGTTGGAAATTACATCTAGAATTAAAACCTAAATGGTTAAATAATAAGAAAGGAAAAGAGGAGAAAACTAATACTGTGGTGCATGATCTTGGATTCGATTCTGGTGATGAGACCAAGATAATAGCCATGAGTTTATAAGGTTTTAATTCTTCATCTTCTTCTAGCACTATTCAATATAATGTTGTATCTTCCTCTAAACAATAATCTGTGCATGACAAGAAGAAAAGAAATAAGACTTTCCAACTTAGATTTGTTTGTAAACACACTAAAATAGACACTCTATTTTATATTTGATCTCAAGATAATCTAATTTTAGAGGAGGTTGTGAATAAATTGGGACTCCAAAACAAACCACATCCTAAGCATTATCCTTTGGGTTGGGTTTGTGATGATGTAAAATTACAGGTAACAAAAACATGTAGACTTAGATTTGCCATTACTAACAGGTTCATTGATGAGGTTGATTTGGATTTTTTTCCATTAGACATTTATGGTGTGGTTTTGGGAAGTCCTTATCTTTATGATCATAAATTAATCTTCTACAGGGAGGAGAATAAGTACTTGCTTGTTAAAGATGGGATTGAATATATTGTTAGAGATCATCATGTGAAAACAAGTCTTTCTTTGGTTACTACAGGGTAGACGAAAAGGCTTGTAAATTCAATCAATAATTTTGTACTCATGGTGACCAAAGCCAAAGAGAAAGATCATGAAAAGGCTTTTGAGAATTGTGATCTTAAACATCATAATGAATTGGTAAAAAATGTTTCTAACTATGATGATGTTTTTACAATCCACATGGTCTACCTCCTAAAAGAGGGGTTCAACATGAAATATAATTATTATAGGATGCACCTCTTCCTAACATTGGTATGTATATATCATCCATGGTTAAAAATAAAGATATCAAGAATTAGGTGATGGAACTATTGGCAAAAGGAATTATCCACCCAAGTTCATCCCCTTGTGGTTCATCTATCATTTTGTGGCCTAAGAAAGATGGCACATGGAAGATGTGTGTTGATTTTTATGCCTTGAATAAAATCATGGTGAAAAATCATTACCCTCTTCCTGGCATTGATGATTTATTAGATCAATTGAAAAATGTTATTTATTTCACTAAGTTAGACTTAAGAAGTGGTTATTATTAGATGAGAATTAATGAAGGTGATATTTGGAAAACTACTTTTAAAACAAAATAAGGTTTGTTTCAATGGATTATTATGCCTTTTAGATTATACAATACACTGGATACATTAGTGCATGTGATGAATGATGTTTTTAGGCCATTCATTGATGATTTTGAGATAATATACTTAGATGATATTCTAATTTTAAATCAATCATGAGATGATCATGTCATTCATATTTAGAAAGTCTTAGATGATTTGAGAAAGGAGGAACTATATATGAAGATATCTAAATGTGAATTTGGGAAAACATCTTTGGTTTATTTGGATTATGTTGTGGGACATGGTAAATTGAAATTAATCTTGAAAAAGTTGAGGTTATTGTTAACTGGCCTAAACCCAGTAATTTAACAGAGGGTAAGAGATTTCTTGGTGCAGTTCAGTACTAGAGAAAATTTATTGCCAACTTGTCATTTATTTCATCTCCTTTACATTATTTGACTAGAATTAAGAAATTCTTTAAGTGGGGAGGCAAATATCAAAAAGCTTTTGATACTCTAAAAGAGAAAATAAGTACCACTCCTCTCTTAACACTTTTAGATATATCACAACCATTTGAAATTGAGATATATGCAAATGATTATGGTATGGGGGTAGTTTTGATGCAAAAAAGGAAACTAGTTTGTTACCATTAGCAAAAATTCACAAGTGTGGTAAGAAACTATCCTACTTATGATAAATCATTATATGCTTTGGTGTAGAGTGTGAAGAAATGGAAGCACTATTTTATGGGAAAAGAGACAATAATTCACACTAATCATCAGACACTATAATATCTCTAATGAAAAACCAAGCTACAACAATCAAGACATTTTAGGTGGATGGTATTCTTGTAGTAGTTTCACCTTGTGATAAAGTATAAGAAAGGTACACAAAACAAGGTTGTTGACATCATTTCTAGACCTCCTATTGTTACATCAGTTATTTTATAGAATAGTTCTTTAATGCATGAAAGTTATAAATAATAATATATTAATGATGTTGACTTTAAAGAATTGTATGAAGATTTGATGAGTGGTAAATAGGTAGGAGAAGTTGACTCTCATGTGTATGATAGACTCTTATATCATCTTGGCAAACTCTATATTCCATAAGATGAATGAGTGCATATGGTCAAAGAAGCTTACACTTCTCTTATTTCAGGTCACTTCAGTATTGGTAAGATAGTTTCACACTTATAGAGGTATTATTATTGGCCTCATATGCAATAATTTATTTCAAAATATATAATTTCTATTATTTGTGCTAAAAATAAGCTTCATAATAGGAAATTGGGTTTATACACACCTCTCCCTATTCTTAAGAGATCTTGGGAAAGTATTTCTATGGATTTTTTAGGAGGTTTACCTATGACACAAAGGAAACATGATTATCTCTATGTCATTGTGGATAGATTTAGTAAAATGTGTGTATTAGTTCCTTTTACTAAACATATTACTAGTGAAAGAGTAGCACACTTAATTTTGTAGCATGTTTGGGTTCATTTTGGATTGCCCACATCTATTATCTCTGATCAAGATTCTTGATTTTAAGAAGAGTTTTGGTCAAATTTGTGGGACTTGATGGACACTAAGCTAAATAAAAGTACTGCATTTCATCCACAAACCAATGGATAGATAGAGGTGGTCAATTATATAATGGTACATCTACTCTGAGTTTATTGTAGTAAATATCATAAATTATGGGATGAACATCTATGTTATGTGTAGCATGCTTATAATCAAACAATACATTCTTCCACACAAAATTCTCCTTTTGAGACTTGTTTTGGTTATCTCCCTAAGTAACCATTGGACTTAACATTTGAGAATGAATTAGTTGTAGATGGATGAGTTGATGATGAGAAGGCCAAGAAGTTCATTCAGAAGATACAATTGGTTTAACAGACTATCAGGGAATAGTTAGAGAAAAATCAAGAAAAATACAAGGTTAGGAATGATAAACATCAAATTGATCATCATTTTCAAGTTGGTGATCAAGTATGGCTTCATATCAGTAAGGAGAGGCTTATAGTGAAGGTAAAAATATTAAACCAATTCGATATGGTCTATTTAAAATTTTGGAAAAGATTGGTAATAATGCTTTCTAGTTATATTTACGACCATACATGTAGATTTATTTAGTTATGAATATTGAAAATATGAATTTATATGAGCTTCCTATGATTTTGGATTATGATGAAAGTGTTTTTGTACCTTTTGTTGAATATTTTACTTTAGAGTATCTAAATGAATTGTAATAAGATATTGTTATTAACAAGAAAATGAGAACTTTATGAAGAGGTGATTTGAATATCTTCATATGGGTCTAAAAGGGACACATCCAGGGAATGCTAAGTGGATGGAAACTAGAAAAGTGAGGGAGAAATACCCTCACCTTATTATAAAATAAATCACTTTTTGAGGTCTAAAAGCTCCTCAATGGGGAGGCGTGATCTGAGAGGATCCCCCACTAAAATAATATTGATCTAATGTCCTTCTAAGTAATTGTGTTATTTAATCTCTAGGCATAAAGTTTGAGGCAAAAGGGGTAAAAAATAAAAGGTATTAATTATTATTCAAACCATTCACACAACATAGAGATCATTGAGATATTTTAAGTGTATTTTTTGGTTTGAAAAATAGATTTCATAAGTACAAGATATGGCCAGTCAAAGTTGGTCAAAAATCAACAAGATGGGTCAACATTGGTCAATGCTAGTCAAACTTGATAAAAAAGCATTAAAGGTCATGATAGATGAAAATGGGACCAGTTAAATGATAACATGGCACCTATCAAATTACCTTTTTCCCATTGGTAAACCATCCACTTTTCATAACCCCCACATGGTATGTAGGGTTTAAACATGAAAGTTACCTTTTAAGAGAAATGTGTTGAAATGGGATAAGTCTCATCCCATAACCAAAGGCATGGGAAGGGATTTTATCCACTTACCTTTATTTTAAGCATGTTGATAAATCCACCAATGCATTCTATGGGCTTGGGAAGGCTATAAAAGGTTGGTGATTCATTTGGAGAGCATAAAGCATTTTCAAAAAAAACATTGTTGATAGCTTTTAAAGATGTTTAGAAATGTATGGAGTATTTTAAAGGGAAAGAGATATTGAAGAGAATTATTTTGAGACACAAGTATAAGTGGTTTACAAATTAATTTTGTGTATCTAGAATTGTAAAATTCACACCAGTTATTAATAGATCAGTCATGCTTATAGTAGACCTGAGGATGTAGACAAATTATCAAACCCTCTAAACAATGTTTTTTTGTATTTATATTTGATTTGGTCCTTATTTTTCACATGAATATTAATTCATTTATAATCATGTACTTTTAGTAAAAATTATATTTGAATAGTTTTATTTAAAGTTAGGAAAAGTGAGCTTATTATTCAAAACATCCATTTTCTAGGTTATTCAAATTGTTCTAAGTATTTTGATAATTTGATAACTACAGATCACTAACACCATTATGCTACTCAAATTATTTCAATAGAATTTTCAAACCAATTACATGTGCCTTGTGGGATCTTTGTTATAGTACAGTCATGTTGTTCAAATTTGCCTAGCTTGTTGGTCAATAAAGCTTAAGTTTTCTTAAGTTGAGTCTTTGATTGAATTTTACAAAGTTTGGATCCAAAAATTGATTGATTTTTATTTAGGCCTTGTCTTGTAGAGGTTGATACATAGATATTTATCTTTTGGGTTGCGTAACTTAGGTTAATTTTTGACCCAAAATTCAAAAACTATATTGTTTGTGCCTTTGTTTGATACAATCAATCCATCACCAAATGTCTTTTGTTTAGTGCCTTATACCAATTTGATCATGTTTATGTATAGAATCAAGTGTCTTGTTTATGGTAAAGTGTTCTAAGTTTATTAGATAAAAAATCATCCCTTTGTTTCAAGTCTAGCTTTTGACACCGTATTTGGCCAAAAGTCCTAGCATATGTCTTGTTTGAGCCTATCTTTTGACGTTATGTTTGGCCAAAAGTCCTAGAGAAACTTTTTCCTTTCCTAGTTTAGACCTATTTAGAACATCATTGGACATAGAGTTTGGCATATTATTTTTAATTCATTTTACTTGACCTTGTTTGTGTGAATCATTTAACGTTAGAAATTTGACATTATATTAGTTTTATCAATTATTTGCATAGATCCTTTGAAGATACAACTCCACCCCATTTTATCAAGTTAGACCTAGTTTGAGTCTTTTACCTTTTCAAACATAGATTTTTAGAGTTTTTATAACTCTAACCCATCTTATTGCAAAACATATATCATATATTTGACCATGGCTCATTATACATGTAGTGGAACTATATACAATCTAAGATATGGAAATGTTGTCACACAAGAGGAATTTATTCAAGACCTTTACAGAGATGAGTTAATTTGTGAGATGGATTCCTATCCACTTTACAACACTCAAATAGGGGAACATAGTCAAGAACCTTTGACCAATTATTTGATTAGCACACCTCCATCACAAAGTAAGACCAAGAAAAAATGGCCCAATATTTATCTAACATATCTATAGCTAAAAAAAATGTTCAAAAACAAACTTATTATGGTATAACACCATTAACCTATGATGTAGGGGCTTAGTATTCAATAGACTTTCCCCATGACAACTTGATAAATCTACCAAGAGGACCTTATAACATGTCTTATAATAAGAATAATGAACATGCCTCTTCTAACAACCCTAATTCCATAGTATCAATGACATATCAAGATCCTCATATGCTTTTCATATAAAGGGGTCTCATGTAGGACCAATTCATTCAAATTCAAATAACATACTAGGCATATTAAGACCTAGCACTTAACTTTAATAATATGACCTTGTCAAATACTCCTCTTATTGAGATATCTCCTTCAACAAGAGTTTTACTTGAGTTGTCAGGCTAAGAAAATTAAGGTATAAACCCTTTTATGTAAATCCCTTATTATAAAATATGTTTAATACCCAAACTATCAAGGAAGTGTCTTCTACTTCTATGAATAATAGTAAGCCAATCATAGTGTAAATTACACAAGTAATGTCCAATCCAAACCAAAGTGGTGTTAATGCACAAAAAAATATTCAATAATAAAATGTGCCTTTAAACAACACCATTAGTCATTTTTAAACTTAGGGGGCAGGAGTTTATAATTCCTAACCTCGACCAACTACCTCTAATCTATAACCAATTATGCAATCACACAACATCAAGGATTAAGTAGTCAACCAATGACTAGTGCTATGCCAAAATAAAATGTGATGAGTCTTACTCCACTCCAATAAGTGATGAGTAACATTACATAACAATAAACACCATCAAATATACCCACGTAGTTGAGGTAAAACATATTTACACCTTACTAGGGGGACCTCTCTAGGTAGTAGTGGACATACCTTTTCAGTCACAGACTAACATGCCAATCCAAAACCAAATGATATCTAACCAACACCACACAAATATTGGTCAATAATAGATGTTGAATATCCAACATGAATCCATATCCCAACATGAATTCATGAAGCTAAAAGGTTCCAATGTTCCTCAAGTACCTATTAGGCAACAATTGCCTTTTGTGAAAAATGTGCCATAAGTTCAGTGATAGGGTCTTGGTTCACAAGTTCCTTTCCATCAAAAAGGTATGAATAGTCAATATCATGTCCTTATTTAACATCAACAAGAATATTAAGACCATATTCTTCCATCTCAACCATAATATCAAGTCTACATACCTAATCCCAACTAGAATATAACACTGTAGTTCATGAAATTTCAAAAATCACACCCTACCCCATGGATGCATATTCCTAGTCCATTCCCTAACCAATCCAACATTCCCCAATAAATGACTCTACTTAACTCCAGTCAAAGTAATCTACTTTTGATCACATAACCTCTACCTCAATAGGCAAATGTTCCTAATAGTTTCCTTGTATAGGAAATAAAACAAATGAAGGATGTAATTGCCCTTATTCAAGCAGGGAAACAAACCAAAAAGTTCAAGTTGGATGATGTGTGTTCCTACCCATTCAACATGGAATATTTTTAGATACCATTTCCTCTAGGGTATGAGCCACCCAAGTTTGAAAAATATAAGGGGAAAAGTGACCCCAAGGCCCATTTGATAGAATTATTTGTTCCATGCCAACTAGTGGCCTAAAGTGACAAATATCTATTATTGTTATTTTCATGAATCCTAGCAAGGAAATCATTCTAATGGTTCTTGAAATTACCCAAGAATTTAGTATTTGATTTTGATGATCTTTCAAACAAGTTCATGCATCACTTATCTTATAATCTTGAGCATGAGATTTCATTGCTAGACTTGACACAAACAAAAAAAAGGTTGGTGAAAGCTTCATAATCTATCTATTTTGATGGAGATCCCTTTCAAGATAATTTACCCATAGTCTACAAGATAAATAACTAACCACTATGTTTACCAAAAATATACATAGCGAGATATATTACAATTTGGAGTTACAGTGTGCACACACATTTAAAGAGATTGTTGACAAAGGGTTGGTGATTGAAAGATCCCTCATTAATAAAAGGGACCATTAAGCTAGCCTCATTATATTAGAGCCTAAAGTAAAACTAAAACAATGGCTAGAATCAAAATCTAGTCCAGGCACAAACATCATAACAAACCTAGGCCAATAACTATGAGAAACTAAAGTACTTCAATCATAACAATAATTTTGTACGAAATGGAGTAACTAAATCATGACATGTTTAAAAATTTCAAACACTATTTGCATAGTCTACACCATATATGCATGTAATTCCTAACCAACAACCTCTTTAACAAATGTAACAAGTATAACAACCTATACTAGTGTAATAAATGTAACATACATGACAACCTATGCCTTTGAAAAACCATCCTCTGAGAATAAATGTGCCTACTAATCATGCCTTTAGTAATATTGGAGAACCCATTGAATCAGTGTTTTGCAAGCTGACTATAGCTAATCTAATTAAATGGCCTATTTTAAAAGGTCAAGTTCTTGAGGTACATACATTCTAGACTGGGACAAACCAAATAAATTCTACAAATATCATCAAGTAAATGGACATAACTTTCAACACTATGTGAAAATTAAACATGTCATTGAAAATATTTTGGAAAATGGGGAGATCATATTGGATCATTGAGCTTCCACATCCAATTAGAACCTCAACATTTATTAGAATCCTTTTCCCCAACATAACAACCAACAACAACATCAAAAATAATAGTGGCTATTATAACAACAATAATAGTATCAGAAACTAAGGTCAAACTAATAGAATCAATATAGCCAATAGTAGCACCAACAACATCAAAAGAATGGACATAACCAAGGCTAGAATGAGGCAAAGAACCAAAAAATCTACCATGCAGTTGCACATGTCTACAACTCAGTATAGGCCATATTATAGGAGGTCATATTAACACCATTTCCACTAATCTAAGACCATGGACCAATCAAAAAAGACCATTATTAATCATTCCCAATCAACCAACTCATTTTGTTAATCTTTATTTGACTTAGGACTGCATACATGCAAATCAACACGTAGGGATTCCCATGTTTAGACCTTATATTCATAGCTTGTCATTATCCCATGACCATGCACAAGTTCACCAATAAATAAGACTTATCTTATCTAGTCCCCCTCCACCATCATTTATTATCAACAATGGTTTTGTACCTAATCTTGATTATGCATTCATAACTTGATGGTTAAGGATTGCTATACTAGGCCCACAACCATTTGCCACTTCACCCATCATCCAGCCAACCATTCTACCTCAAAATAAGCCATTTCATACTATCTAAGAAAAGATGTTTGCCATTGTGGAATAATTACAAAAGATGCCAACACAATTCTCTTTTTTAGATTTTTTACATGCATCCACTATCCACAAAAACATCTTGATATAATTCCTTATCCAATCCAAAGTCCCTAATGACATATCTCTTAACAAATTTCAAGCTTTGGTTAGACATATATCTCTAAGCTAATAATTAACCTTCAACCAAAGTGATATGTCATCCCTTGGTCCACTTCATAATAATCCATTATATAATGAAGTGTATATAATGAGGCATTAATTAAAACTTGTCCTCACAGACAATATATCAACCTTGAATATTGTGTCTCTAAAGCTCATCAAGATTTTTTGGTACACAACACATATCTCCAAGTGGAAAAAATCACTATCAAAGCCTACGATAATGAAGAATGAGACTCACAAGGCACCATTAGCTTGCCAATTATGATTGGGCCTTTGACCCATGATATACTTTGTCATGTGTCAGATCTTAATTTTCCATATAATATGCTTTTGGGTAGACCTTGGATATATTAGATTCATGCAATCCCTTAGACATTACACTAGTGTATCAAGTTCTCCCATTCAAGAATGGAGGTTACTATTCTAGGAGATTTACATCCATGCGAGCATTATAAACATTTAAAAGCTGAGTTTGAAATCTATAACTACCATTTTTGAATGAATCTAGTTATCAAGGAGGATAAGGGGAAGAAAATAATTGTTGATTCACTAGAAGCCAACTACATTGACCTTGATACCCTTGATTCACTTTTTGACATGATACCTCTTGAAATGTCCAATCATTATACCATCCCAGATAATGGACCAGGAGAGTATTTAACCCATGACACTTTTCAAATTACAAAGCTTCCATAGAACTCAAAGTATTTTTGAAGACCAAAATATAAACCACTCATTCAATGGAAAAGAAAGGGAAAAGGCCATCAACATAGTCTAACACCTGTCACTTTCATACTATCCTCTGGCCAAGAGAATGACCCATTGAAGGTGATGAATGATGGTTGTATAAAGATAAATTAGATGATTATTATAATAAATACAAATATCCCATTCCTAATAAGAACATGGAGAACCAAGACTATGAAGGAGGAGGCCTCAAGCTGAATCAACAAGGATCACTTGAGTCAATTTATATGACTAGGTACAAAAGAACCTATGGAATTAGATTTAAAATTCCTGAGGGTGACCCCACATATCTTATTCAAGTTTCATTACCAATGACTAGTGATAATGATGCCAGAAGTGAAACATAGTTCTATCATAGCCAATTTGATGACCTAGCCCATACCAGTTTATTTGATAATAATTCCATTTTTACCCTTCAACTAGTCATTCACCATAACCCATTACCATTATATTATCCTCAATTGATAGACTAGGACTAGAAAGAATCCAATGTGCTAGTTGATGAGTTTGAGAATGATGAGGCCTTCTACAATTTTTAAGCCTTAGAGATAATATTCTATTGGGAGACAAAAAAAAGGGTTCTCAATCAAGTTGGATCATGAAGCTTATTTTGGAGAGTGGGTAGACACCCTTAGCCAAAAAAATAAAAAATAAAACATTGAGGTACTTAAGTGAAAACCTCTTTGAGGTGCTTTTAGACTAGGAAAAAAGTAAAAGTAAAGGTAGGTCCAGTGGTGACAACCTATTTTAGGCACCATTAGATGGGAGTGTTCAACCTTATTCAAACATAGACCATCAACAATGAACTTGTCTATGGGTCTAAGTTTAGTCTTGAATAAGAATAGGCTTTTGATCAAATCATTTATGAGACCACTAATGATGAGATTGTCTACAAGTTTGAATTCAATCTTGAAGAATAATAAGCATTTGATTGCATCATTTAGGAGCTTCCAAATACATTTGTTACATGGCAATCCCTAACGTTGGTAGATTTTGGTTCATCACGCCTAGGAGAGCTTGAAGAACTAGTCCTAATAGAGGAATCTGCTATTGCAAACCAGTTCAAATCTTTGCACACTATTCTTTGAAGATGGTTAAAATCCTCTAGAGGAAAACACAATAGAGGTTGACATCAAGACTCTAGATAACATAAAATGGATCAAATTATTTGCACCCCTCATTGAGGAAGAGTGTGAAGTACTTATAGCTCTTTTAAGGGAATTTTTAGATATATTTGCATGGGACTACTTTAACATGCCTGGTTTAGACCCTGCCTTGGTTATTCACCACCTTGTGGTACATCTTGATGTCAAACAAATGAAACAAAAACTATGCAAAATGCATCCTTATATTGATATATTAGTGAATAAAGAGTTAGAAAAGCTCTTGGAAGCAAGATGTATTAGGCCAATCAACTATTCTAAATGGATTTCTATTGTTTTACCTATCAATAAAAATCCAAAAGTAATTAGAATTTGCACTAATTTTAGACACATAAACAAGGCCTAACCAAAGGATGACTTTCCTCTACCAAACATTAACATGATTATCGACTCTACTACAAGTTATGAAATGCTTTCACTAATGATGGGTTTTTTGGTTATAATCAAATCTGAATTGCACTAGAAGACCAACACAAAACAATGTTCACCATTCCATGGGGAAAATTATATTAATAGGTTATGCCATTTGGTAATAAGAATGTAGGGGACACTTATCAAAGAGATATGACCATCATATTTCATGATATTATGCATGACATTGTTGAAGACTACATTGATGACATACTAGGTAAATCAATGACCAGGGTTGATCATCTAATAACATTAAGAAGGATATTTGAGCAATTATGTGAATACAAAGTCAGGATCAACCCTAAGAAATGTGTTTTTAGAGTTACTTCTAATGAGTTAATTGGATTTATTGTGTCTCATAGGGGCATTGAAGTCCATCCAACCAAAGTATGAGCCATAATAGAAATGCCATCACTGACCAATTTGAAGAAACTTTATAGTTTGTAGGGAAAGATCCAATCCATCAGATGATTCATTCATTAATTGGTTAACAAGTGTCACCCATTTACACACATACTAAAGAAAGGTGTAACATTTATTTGGGATGATGATTATTATAAATATTTTCAATAGCTAAAGGATTATCTAGCAAATCTACTAGTTTTGTTGCCTCTTATACTAAGAAAACAATTCTTATTATATCTATCATTAACAGATAAAGCCCTGGGGGTACTTATAGCTCAACATGATGATAATGGAAGTGAACATGCCATGTACTATCTAAACCATACACTGATCACGTATGAACATAATTATATGCCCATAGAAAAATTTGGTTTAGCTATGGTCTTTATAGTTCATAAATTATGACATTACATGTTGAATAATAAGACCATGATCATTTCAAAATTAGATTCTCTCAAATATATATTATTGAAAATAACTTTAAAATTTCACATGACCAAATGGATCATGATTCTGAATGAGTTTGAGATAGAATATGTCAATTAAAAATCCATCAAGGGGAAAATTCTTATAGATTAGCTTATTGAAGCACCCATTGTAGACACATAATTGCTAACATTCCAATTTATCGATGAATCTATCATGACCATCATTGAAAAAAATATTGAGGAGTAGTGATAAAAGTTGCATTTTTATGGATCATTCACAATACATAGATCAAGGGCAGGCCTTTTATTTATCACTCCCTAGGGGGTTATAATCCCTAAGTCATTTAGAATCAAATTTCATATTACCAACAACATGGTTGAATATGAAGTCCTCATTACAGGGCTTTGATAGGTAGTATAATGGAACACAGAACATCTAAAGGTTTATGGTGATTCATAGTTAATCATCAATAAGGTTATAGACCATTTTTAGACCAAATATGACTAGTTAGTTCCCTATAAGGACATGGTCGACACTCTCAAGAAATAGATTATCAATATCTAGTTTGAACATATACCAAGGGAAAATAAAAGAATAGTAGATATCATGGCTACCATTGTATATTTTATTAAACAAATAGATACAAACAAGGAATACTAGTTTCTCATTAAAAATCTACTGGTGCCAGGTCATAAACCATTAACCATCATAATGATCTAGGATATTGTTGGTCCTAGATCTACTTGGTATTTAGACCTAAATGCCTATCTTCACAACCAAATTATGCCACTAGACTTATCCCACAAACTAACTAAATCATTCATCCACAATGAACAATGTTATACCTTACTCAGGCCAAATCTATACCACTACAATTTTGATGGAACTTTGCTTCATTATTTACCTTCAATAGAATATACATTAGCATTAAATGATGTTCACAAAGGATTATGTGGATCCCACACTAGTGGGGCCATCTTGTTCAAAAATCTCTTACGTATTATGCACTATTATCCAATAATGGAAGTAGATGCACCTACATATGTGAAAAGATATGATAAATGTCAATGGTATGCCAATATGATATATGCCCTGACCAAGACTTTAAAAAAAATGTTAACACCTTGACCATTTGATACATGGGGCCTCGATCTCATTGGGAAGTTAAACTCCACTTCATCCAATGGCCATAAACACATCCTTATCGCCAAAAAATATTTCACTAAGTGGATTGAAGCTATACCCATCACTTACATGACTGGAAAGTAGATTTCCAAATTCATCTTTAAGCATCTCATTTACCACTATAGTATTCCCTTTGACATTATATATGATAGTGGAGGATAATTACAAAATAAATATGTTGGATCATTATGTGTCAAATATATGATCAAACAACATTTTTCCATGGCATATTACCCATAAGGTAATGGCTAGGCAAAATCATTTAATAAGACCATTGTCAACATCCTTAAAAAGATTATTAATGATGTTGGCCATGATTGACACCTTCAGATATTCCACGCCCTTTGGGCATACTACACCAATCACTACACTCCCATGGGAGCCACTCCATACTCAATTATTTATGGTACTAAGGCCATTCTTCTCATTGAGGTTGAGTTACCTTCATTATGCATCTCTTTGAAGCATGTCCTAGATGATGAAGACTATTGAATAGCTCACTTGAAAGATCTGGAGTTGTATGATGAGAAATTCATGGATGTACTAAATAACCTTCAAGCATATTAGAATTGACTCCATTCCACTACAATTGGTGTGTGAAACATAGAGACTTTAAAATTGGTGATATTGTTCTTAAATAAAACCAAAAGAATAACATGATCGAGAAGAAGCATAAAGGAAACTTCAAGCCCAATTGAGTAGGTCCTTTCATCATTATTGAAAATTATGGCGCTAGAGTATATAAGCTTGCCACACCAGATGGAGATGAACTTGATGAGTTGATGAACATTATACACCTTAAGCATTACTTAATTTGAGTGACTTTGTGTATTGTCTATGAGGACCATTTCAAGTTGTACAATATTATCAACATTCTTATTTATACCATACCATTTTATCATTCTATCACTTCACCATTCCATTATTACATTCTACCATACCTTTTCTATCGAATAAAGTTTTTTAACCCTCCCTACCTGGCCTATTTGACCTTGGTTCATCCATTGGTTCCACTTTTAGCATGAAGATTCAAATCAGTTTTAGTAGTTGTTTCAAGAATTCTAGATAGAGGTCATATTTTAGAGTAGTATAATAGAATTTTTGGTAGTTTCATCTTTTATTTATTATTTCATTATATATCATGCCTTATTTGTGTGGGCCTGATTATAACCACCAATGGGCAAATTAGTGTCTCACTGGTCTTGCTACTAATTATAACTACCTATGGGAAAATTAGTATCATTGATCTATGCCATTGTTTCCTAGTTATAACTACCTATGGGAAAATTAGAGGAAAAATTTGTTTATTATGCCTTGACATACCAAATTACCCTTCATATGCCATATTGTTCTATTATGCCAACTTTGCCTATTTTATTTGAATTGACTACTACACTAGTTATATTCCTCTGTTGTAAGGTGGAACTAATGTGATTTAAGGCCATTTTATAACTATTTGGGTAGTGCTCGATACTTTTTGAGGTTATCTCAATCCCATTTTTCCATATACTCTTGCCATTTTGTGAGCAACATTTCAAGTTTGCATGCTCTCACCATTTTATGAGTATGGACCATTTAGTGTCTCATTATTATCAAAGAGTCGAGATACTCCAAAATTCCAAAAATATTTGAAAATCATTTAGAAAAACCAAAAACATCAACCTCTTCTTTTCCTTAAGGATTCTAGGAATCCTTACTAAGTCACAAGAAACCACTTTTCATTTAGTTTCCTCATCCTTTTCATCCTTGTCCCACACACTTTCCACTTTTCAAGACAATTCCCATATTCTTCTATCACATTTATATATTTTTATTTATCATCATTTTCTTCTATCCCATATCTTGGGAGAACTACATTTGGCCTAAATTTTTTATTGGATATTACATCCATATAACTATGTAGGCATCATCTACTTTCTTGGTGTATATGGAGATAACTCGATCACCCCCTTCCTTTTCTTCTATTCCCCTATTTTTTTGTTTGTTAAGTTGTCTCCTATTTTCTAGGGGTAATGTTCATTACCTTATTTGTGTCACGTTATTTGTACTAACATTATGAATAACCATTGTTTGTTTGTTTCTCTATGTTTTATTTTGTTTTTCTTTATGTTTATTTATTTATTTAGGTGCTTGTTTGTTTGCTTTCAGTACTATGCCTTGATTTAGTCTACATGCATTCATTAGGTGATTCCTTGCACTTTATTATTGAATCCATCCATATTCATAAACCAACATTATCATCATGGTTTTTATCATTAGTGCATTATTTTAAATTGATTATTGGATCAATAATTATTCCTTATGCATATTTCAACCAAGTCCTCATGGTGTTCTATCATGATGCCTATTGTTAAGTGTTATAGCAAAAATTAGCTTTGAGAAGTCTTAATGGCAATACATAATGATATCTCCTTAGCACTAGCACTAGTAACATTTTTGATATAATCCAAATCATATCCCAAACATATTAATTAAATAACAAAATAATTTCCCTCTTTGTCAGTTTGAACAAGCATCTCTCTACTAGTAGGTAACCTAATTCATCTTTATCCTCTGTATCAATTTGACATCATCATATTTTCCATCATCATTTCATATAATGTTTTTCACTATCAAGATACGATACTTATAACTACCTTTATGTAAATCATTGTATACCATCCCACTTATTTTCCATAATCAAGGTCCAATGATTATAACCACCTTTAGGCAAATCATTGCACACCATCCCACTTGCATTTCTAGTGATTATAACTACCTTTGGGAAAATCATTATGTTTCTATAAATTTGAGATTTAATGGTTATAATCACATTTTGACAAATCATTCACTTTATTTTGCCTAATTTGGGTATGTTTTTATCCTACCAGTGATTATAACTACATGTGGGCAAATAATTGTTTTCCCTTTAATTGATTCTAACTGCCTTTGGGAAAATCAGTCTCGTCACCCTAAGCCTTTTTTGATGATTATAACCACCTTTGGGAAAATCATCACCTTTTTTATATCCCACCTATATAAATGATTCTAAAAACCTGTAGGTAAATCATCTTGTTTATTTCACCTGATTGGGGAAACTCAATATGCTACTGATTATAAATACCTTTTGGAAAATTAATTCATTACACCCCATCATTTTCATCTATTTGGTCTACTCATTTCCTTATTTTGAGGGACTGTTTGCTAACCCCCCTTTTCCAACCCTTCCCTAGAGGGGGCACCCTATAGAGTTCATCCATTACCATTAAAGTCATAAGTATACAAGACCTTTTTAATCTTTGAGAAGACCTTATTATGCCTACAACTTATAGTGCCTTCTCAAACATGGGTAAACTATAGACACCTAAAAGTATCCACCAATGGATCCATACTAGACTTTAGACTGATTCTTACTAACCTTTGCAAATTAAAACTAAGAATCATTAAATGTCTCAAATTTGGCTTCATAATATGATATTTGGCCTATAGACCTATTAAATGGGGCAAATTCACACATATAATTAATTCAAATCTTGAAAAATGCTAACATACCTAAATACAATTATTTTACATGAAAAACCAAATCAAATGCCTAATTGAATTCATCCATGAATAATTAAATGAATTATCAAAAAGGAAATTTAAAAATCAAAGAATATCCTAGGAATTCATAATTACCTTTTTGTGAGTTGTCAAATATCCAAAAATATCTCAACATGCCTATTCATTTCTAATTATGAGGGTTTGACACCTTTTAACTCTACTAGGGTTAATTAACTCATAAAGGTTAGGTTTGAACCTATTCCAAGCTACAACTGCAAGTTAACTCACCTTGGGTTGGGATTAGTTACTAAACCTGTAAATATAAGCATTTACCTATTCATTTAAAGAGATTTGACATAGTAATGTTATAATGCTAGTTTTATGACAAGATTTCAATCTATAGAGTTATAATTCCAAAATTATGAATCACAAGCCAAGCCATCAAGCTACATCAAGAAAGTATGAGCCAAACAATGGTTCCAAAGAGACAATGATATAGCCAAGATCCATTTCCACAAAATCCTTGAGCACAAGTTGAGTAAGCTAATGAAGAGATATTTTGGAGCATTTAAGGAAGGTAATAAAGGTTAGTTTCATTACATTTTAGTTTTGCTTTGTAGATTGGTTCTCTTCACTAAGCTCCCTCTATGATCTATGCATAGAGGTGTTAAGCTTTGTTAGTGTGTTTTTAATTTCATTTTTTTAATGGAAACTAACACTTGATCTAACCTCCCCTCCATCTTCAAATTTCTAGCATCACACTACCTATGTATCCAATACATTAAAGGAAATAAAACCACATGTAGTCATTCCTTTTAGGTGAATGTTTGAAATCATGATCCAAAAGTATGAATGAACTATGTGGTCTAGATTTGGAAGTTTCAAAATTGAAAATTGACTTGTCTTTGGGGATTTAGACTTGGATAGGGTCTACTCTTTATGATTGATTTATAATTTTTGAAATTTAGGGAAATCCTCTCAATGTTTAAGTGATAACATAGGCTTTTTTAGTGTTTTATTGATGATGATAGATGGGGAATAGGATTATACCTATTATGAATAAATAGAAAACTATTTAGGTAACTTCTCATGCCAAAAATGTGAAAAACTAACAAGTCTATGGATAAAGATAATTTTAATTTGAAAAATAAGTATTACTTGGTATGGGGATAGGTATATCAAACTTAGATACTTATGTAATTTTTTAGGCCTCTAAGTTTTTATGGACTCATATGAAAGGTAATAATACTAAATTGATGATTCGAAGTTAGTTTGATTATTATTTAAGAAGTTTAAACACATATTAGAGATTTCATGTAGGTGATTGATAGAAAATTGGGAAGGTTAGACTCATAAAAGACAAGTGAATAGTATATATGGGTGTTCAAGATCCATATGTGTACATAAAAGTCATGTGAGGTGGATATATGTCAAGATTTACATTTACAAGAGTCTATTACTAAATGGATCCCTTTTTATAGTATTGAAAGTAAAAACAAATGTTAGAGTAAAATGATATAAAAAAATATATCTTAATGTGTAAACATACTTTGTATTTAGGATAAGGATCTAAATGTGCAACTTGTTCCATGAAAACATAAAATGTAACATGCATTAATAAATGACCATATATGAAATGAAATATGAAATGAATTATATAATTGAAACTTTTAAAATTTGAAGAGCAAAGAATGAATACACCTATAAGTGTGTGAACCTTGTTTCCCTTTGAAATATTAGATATTATTCTTCCTTATAAATAATTAAAGAGTTTGGGGTGATCATACCCAAGTGAAGGAGTTTCATATAATTATTATGTTCTAAGGCAATCACCATTTTTCAAATCATGGGTTGGGAAAACAAATGCCCCAGACCTCATGAAGAGGAGTATCACTAGCTCGTTGAATGATTTAGAACCTTGATATGATCCTTTTTGAAATATATTAATCAATACCAAAATATAAGAACATATTATAAAATTAAAATCAAAATAACTATATTTCATGAAAATATAACATTATTATGTTACAAAAAATATTAGAATTATATTGAAATATCTCTAGCCTCTTTAAGGGGGAAACCTTCTTTGAGCAAGCTCAATTTAAGAAATTAATGAATGTTTTTAATCTATCTTAAGCACTTTATTTATAATAATTTTAATCTATCCAAATAATACTTCCCATGCATGTGTGATTATTAAAATTATCTAAAAGGATGACTTACAAAGCATATGCATATGCAGCTTTTATTAATAACAAAAATTACAAATAAAGAGTTAGAGGAAGGGGTCCTAACATGCCATACCCATTAAATAGATTTAAATTTTTAAGAATAATAAATTTATACTAAATTTGAATAAGAGGTTCCCAAATTACATCCCACGCCATTGAATCAAAACCTCAATGATAGATCGATTACAAATTTGATGGGAGTGACTGTCAAAGATATATTTATGTTTAGGAATAATATATATTGATACATAAAGTTTAGGAAATATTGTCTAAGATATTAAATTATGGGCATATGAATTTATTAAAACATGAACGTGAAGAAGGTAGGAGTTCCAACTTATAGGTGACTAGACTAATCTGTTGAAGAATCTCCCAAAACTCAAAGAACTTTGGAATAAGTTTATGTGACCCTTTAATTTAAAATAAGATTGATTATAAGGATTAAATATGAGGAAAATCATATCCCTAGGTTGGTAGGTGCACTCTAAATGGTGTTGATCAGCCTAATGTTTCATTTGATTTTGAGCGAGGTAGAGATTTTCATTGAGAAGTCAAAGAATATTCTCTTGTGCATTAAGGGTAGTATCCACTATTTTTATATGAGAATTGATACAAAGGTAAAAGAGGATGGATGTGGAATTTTAAAAATAAACTAATTTATATGATGAAATATTGGTGGTGATGTGATTATTATCATTATTCCACCATTCAACAAGGGGTAACCAATTTACCCAATTATGTTGTTGATTAGAGGAAAAATAATGAAGACATGTTTGTAGCCTTTTATTTATAATTTTAATTTGGCCATTTGTCTATGGCTGATAGTCATAACTCATTTTAAGATGAGTTCACATGTAATTGAAGACTTCTTTCCATAAATGGATAGTAAATATTGAGTCTCAAATATAAATACTAGAATTAGAGATGTTATGAAGGTGAAACTTTTGGCTTAGGAATGTCTGGGAAATGTTAGAAGCAGTGTAAAGATGGACCAAGATTAAAAAAAGGAAATATTTGGAAAGCAAATCCATTAACACTAGTATGATTTATTTACCACTAGATTTTTCTAAGCCTTCAATAATATTTATGGATATTTACATATAGAGGTTTTATATAATGGGTAATGGATAAAACATGCATGGTGTGGCTACTATTTCAACTTTGTGAAATTGACACATCCCATTATTTAAAAAACTTCAAGATATCATGTATAATTCCTTACCAAAAGAAATTGTGATGAACCTTCTCATATGTTATTAGGAAACCTAAATGACCTATCAAAGATGATGCATGAAATTCATGTAGATTTTTTGGTGGATATTGGACCCATATATTAAGAAAATATGCCCTTTGTATCTTAAGGATTTTTCATTCCAAGTTTAGTTGAGACTGGATTCAAGGCTAGTAAATATTTATTGGATGAGTTGTTGTGGGTGATTATATTGGTGCCATTATTATTATATTTCACATATCCATTTGAGAATGGGTATATATAATGCACATAAATGTTGATGTTCCTCATATTGTCAAAAAGTGCATTAGTGACCACATTTTCCTTGCCATTTTTATAAGTGATCTCATAAACATACCGCATCAATTTTGTGGCATATTTTTATTGGTCTAAGGAGGAAACCCTTTATTCCAAGAATAATTTGAGACTATTTTGATCTTTTTTTATATAAAAATGTTGTCATACCAAGTATGGACACCACTTAATAACTACATGGAGTATATCCACCATTATCTTTTCATATGTTGAATACACCAGATTTCACCTATTAAGTGATTTGATAATAAAATCAATGGGTCTTATGTATTGCATTAAGACAATGCCAACATATTTTCACAAACATGAATTTCAATGAAAAATGTCTTTGATAAGTCAGATATTTACCATATAGGCATATCATACATAACCTATTTTAGTAGATCAAAAGTTTGTTCAACAACTATGGACCACAAAAGGAGTCTTTTTTTAGCATGGATATCAAAGGGGTGGAATTTTTTCCATAATATTTGAATTTTTTTGGTAGTATTTGATGAGGCCAAAAAATACATTAAGGCTTTAGAGTGTCTTAGGTGTAGGACATTATTTCATGGATTCAATTGTTGTAGAGTCAACCCAAAATATTATTACTAAGATAATTGGCCTAAGTACTCAACCTTGTACTAACCAAAAAGAAATATAGACCATTTTCCAAATAGCTTGTGGTCCATGATAAGCTAGAGTGTAGTGTCTAGGTGATGAAGATGGTCTTCCCAATTTTTTAATATAATTTTGGGTATCATAAAAGAATATTAAGATGAATTTACACCAAAAATAGTGAAATATTTTATTCATCAAACCTTGAAATGTGAATGGGGTATTGGTAAGCCTAAAAGGCATGGACAAAAATTTATAGTCTCCATCATGCATGAAAAATTAGTCTTGTGAATATCCATATAATGAATGTAGATATAGTGATAGTCTGACCAAAAATATAAATTGGAGAATAATCTAGCAACATGAAGTTTAATGAGGAGTTCAGTAATCATTAGGATAGGAAATTTATTATTAATAGTGAGTTTTTTTAGTTCCCACAAATTGATGTAGAGTCAAAAAGATCCATATTTTTTGTAAACCAACATAAATAGAGAAGAGTAGCAGCTTGTACTAGGATGGATTATGATTGTTTCATGTACCTCATGAATTGATATTTAATTTATGTATTTTGGAGAAAAGGGTATGCTAGGATGGAATGTTTGGAGGTAAACTACCCAAAAAGAGTTGAATGCAATGGTCCTCTAGCTAGTGAGGTAATAAGCCTTTTGGTTCCTTAAATACTAATTCATGTTTGACTATAACAATTTTTAAGTCATTAGGATAGTTGGAATTAGGGGATATGTTGAACTGAATAGAAGATATTTTAGTGATGATCCCATGTGAGTATTTTTTGAGGAGATTATCCATACAGTGGGAACTGATGACATAGGTAGATCCTAGAAAGAAGCCCTTCACTATTTGTTGTTAGAAATTTTTGAGAAATTCATCCATAGTTTTGTAAAGTCACTCAAAATAGGGCTGATAATTTATAACTATTGGGATCCAAGAACCACATCACATTTGCCCAAGGGAAAATAAAACATGTCTATTTTGAGGAGAGACCCCCACATACAAAAGATTTGTTTTTTTTGGATAATTGAGGATCAATGAAATTATGTGTTTTATTAGAGTCAATGAGATTAGTGAGGAGGAATTTATTGAAAATAACCCTTTACCCTCATAGTTTGAGGAAAGGTCACCCAGGCTAAGGAATGCATATAAATTTTCAAGTGCCACTCTATAATACTAGGTTCTTCAATTTTAGGGTATTTATTATAGGAATTTTTAAGATATTTCCATTATTTAGTATCTAGAGGGGACTCAAAATCAATAAAATACAACTTCTATTCAATGAATTTGTTCCCATTATTAAAATGTTCATCATAATTGTAAAATATTTTTTTTCATGAAAAGTGTGTATTTATACATTTGTAAGATGTTTAATGGGGTCATTTTTGGAGGAGGTTTTTTTATGGGTTATTGATATAGAGGAATTAAAAAAACCAAAATTTTAAAAGTGATATTAATAGGTGATATTATTTTTCATGAGCTTAGGTAATCCTAAATATTCCATCATGTTATATGGATTAAACATCTTGATGTCAGTGCAAATGATATTTTAGATCACATTGATGAAACAAGTTTTAAAAACTCATCATTTAACCCTTTAGTTTGGTTTTCTAATTTTTAAAATTTATCTTGATATTCATAAACCATTATAGTTTTTTGGAGTTTGGTTATGGATCTTGTGAAATCATCATAAGTGTTAGGAATAAAGTGAACTAATAAAAGTTTGAAAAAATAATCCCAAGTGGGTAATTCATGAGATTTTTGATACCATTGGCACCACTTGATGACTTATTTTTCTAAATTTAAGGAGTATATTGGTAATTTTCATACCCTAATATATTGTAGAAGATGAAATATTATTCATAGAGGTAAATCCAATTGGTAGGCTTAGCAACATCAAATTTTGGGAAGTCTAATTTTAAGCTACATGACATGGTTCTCAATGATAAATTAATTTCAAAATACCAATTACCATTTAAAATATTTTGGAGTCTAGCATATTGGTTATTGAGGCTATGTAATTAATGTTGAATATCAATGATTTTATATTTGAGGCCAAAAACTACTAGATCCATGGTCTTGCTTCTAGATTAGGTTATGATACCATTACTAGGAAGAGTATCGAGTGCCATAAAAGGTTTAATAAAGTTATATGTTAAAATTATTAGATTGATGAGACAATCATAATGGTATAATATTAAAAATGGAAAAGTAAAAATTTTTTTAGTCATTTTTAACTAGAAAGATACAGCAAAGGCAAAAATTTGCTCTAAAATTTCATATCTGTCATCATTTAGAAAATAACTAGCTTGAAAAAATATGTCACTTTATTTTGAAATTGATATAGATTGATATTTTGGAGACTATTGTTAGAAATATTGATGATGGACGTGATCTTATATACTATTTCTCTAGACAATCTAGATTGATTTCTACTTTTGATATTTATTTTATGGGGGCATCAGCTAGTGGTGGTTTTGACCAACTCTAGATTGCTTAGGTTAAATATAGGAAAAAATGGAAAAGATGTGTTTGATTTGTGATATTGTATTCAGATTTATCCCATTTGTAAATAATGCCATATCACTATTTTAAATCACTAAATAAAGAGGGAAACCATACCCATAGTCACTATACCATCTCCAAAGCTAGTTATGAGTAACTTGTCAAGGCTAATCAGTTAAAAGTGCACCATAAGCAATAGATGACCCAATGCTTCCTATGTATAAGCTATAAAATAAGTAAGGGGTCTTACAATATACCTAAAAGTACATGGAAGATCATATCCATATACATAACTATCTAATGGATTATGTGTTGTGGCATAACCCTTCATTCCATGGAAGAAAGTAAAATTGACAATCATTTAGCCCATAACGATAATTTTTGTTAATTTTTAAACTACCATAACATAGTTTATAACCTATAAGAAAATAAATAAATAAAATTGGGCAAAAAAACTTAGTTCCACCACTTTATTACCACTTTATAATCACCAAGACCTTGAGTGGGTGAGGTGAGAGCATACAATGGATAATAGTATATTAAACTAAACCATTGAAACTGTAATGAAAAATAACCCTAAAAAGATATCTAGTACTAGATGCCATGATCCTTATTGAAAACAAACTAATTAGTGATAAAACACAATAAAATTATATGAAATTAAAATGGAAATAACTATATTTCATGAAAATAGAACAAAATTATATTATGAAAAAGAGTAGAATTGTATTGAAATATCATTAACCTCTTCAAGGGGGAACCTCCTTTGAACAAGCTCAATACAATGAATTCATGAATGTCTTTGCTCTAGCTTAAGCATTTTAATTATAATAATTATAATATACCCAACTAATACTTCTCATGTATGTGGGATTATAAAAATTATCTCAAGGGATGACTTACAAAGCATTGTATTCTCATCTTTTATTAATAACAATGATTACAAAGAAAGTGTTAGGACAAAGAGGTCCTAACAAACCTCAACAAAACTACTCATTTAATTTAAATTGAACCTTAATATGGAAGGGGAACATATATTAGGCTCATGTATTGGGGGAATAAACTTATGTATACATAATTGTAAATTCAAAATGTTATATTTGATACCATCAATTTCATATCAATGCCAAATTTAAAAATAGAAAAAATATATTAATGTATGTATGAACATTGTTCACACATAATAATTTGATCCAATCGATCCCAACATGTAATATAAAATGATGTAATCTATCATTCTATCCAATTAATTTGATAACTTACAAAATCTTAAAATATGTAACCTATTAAATGTCTACATATGCATTACATATGCCCCTAAAATATGTCTCAATATATATATATATATATCTATGCCATAATTTGAATAAAATTGATAATCTAAACTAATTTTAACTCTTTGAGTCATCATTCCCCCCAAAAAAAATATGAATTATCTATATATGGAGGATTGAATATTTATGACAAGCCCACTAATATTCCCCCTTTGAGGTGGGGAATGTAGCATGCAAATTACTCATCTCAAAATAAAATAGTTAACTGCATCATGTTATATATAAATATGTAATAATTTAGAAGCATGTGCTAACATGTGGAGAATATGTATTCATAGTACCAATTAATCATCAAATCACATATGAAGCATGTAGTGTAAGGCATATAAGTGTCACATCAATTAAATATAAGAATTAGTCATGTAGTAGTAATAATCATATATATAACCAATGGATAATAACCTATGTAGAAAGGTGTATGATATTGACCAAGACACCAAACATAAGAAGAAGATGTGTGCTATGGATCATAAAATGAAAACCTTAGTATAAAGTCCTAGATGTATCCCCTTATAAATATATAATGTCATGGCCATGATGCACATTTTTTTTATTTGATAGGGTAAATGTTTTTGAAACTAAAGCTATGAATTGGACAAGTGAGGGTTTTGATTACTAGACCCACATCCAATAAGGAGGGTTTTGAATAATGGTCCCATAACCAAGAGGGTTTAAGGATCCCACAACAAAAAAAGGGTTTTAAGAGTCCCATAACCATATTAGACATAACAAGAGGGTTTTAAAGATCCCAATACCATATAAATTTAAATAATGAGAGGGTTTGATAGATCCCACAACTATGATAAGAGGGTTTGAAGGATCCCACAACCTTATCAAGACAAGGAAGGCAACTCTTTGACAAATAGAAATTATAGACAATAGCTATCACCCTTTGATGGAGCTTCCATAAAAGTTCCACTACAAAAAAAATAAATTTTTTCAGTAATATTCTATCTCCTTAAAGCATCCACATAAACTATGCACAACTGAAACACAACTAGTGAGTCTGCACACCCACTAAGCCAAACAATAGCTAAATCATAAAAAAATCAATAGGTAAATAATCTTTAGTAATCTAGTAACAAATTAATACAAGTCATTAAAAAAATAAGAGGGTTTGAAGGATCCCAAAACCATATAACCAAGAGGGTTTTAAGGATCCCACAACCTATAATCAAGGAAGATAACTCCTCAACAACCAAAAGATGTAGATAATAACTATCAGACTTAAATAGAGATTCCTTTAAAATTTTACTATAGAAACAAAGCCATCTAAGTGAAAATAGTCTTTTGCTAATCTTCTACCTCCTTGAAGAATCCACACATCCTCTATGCAACTAAAGCACAACTAGTGGGTATGCATTCCCTCTGAGCCAAATAATAGATAAATCACAACAAGGATCTATCCAACTCACCCTCAACAATCTAACAATAGATTGATATAAATCAGAATCTTTAGCTCATCATAAATCACCTTTGTCTTTTATTTAGCTACGAAACCTTCAACAATTTGTCTACCATCATCCCTCTTCCTATAATGGTGTTCGGGATGACTATTACATAATAGGCCAATCAACCAATAAATAGTATATAGAGGTTTTAAGACCAACCCCTAAAAACTAAAAGAGATAGGGGTGAAATCCTCTAACATTCACCATTCTTGGAAAGACAAGATCCCATATGATAATACCAAGATAAAACATTAGCATAGAGGGTAGAAAATAACAACCATCCTTATAAATGGGGTAGACTCCCCTCAAGATGAAATGAGGCAAAGGATATCCTTTAGACTTTTTCTCAGCGAATACTAGAATTTTGCTAGTCTTTTACCTTACCCAACATAGTCTAAACCTTGCAGATCTATCACTTGGAGACAAAAAAACTTATATTCTATGTTTTTATACCAAAACCCATCTAGAAATACAATATTTCACACTGGATAAGTGTTAGGAATAACCTAACATTAGTTCTCACATTATATTTGTTTGTAATATTATTATTAATATGAGTTGTCAACTCATTTAATAATAATATAGGTAGAATACTATAATTATGTTTTTGAGTGATTTGTGAGAATAAATCACATTGAGAAATAGGTGTGTGAGAGAGAATAAAGGGATAAGTGAGATATCTTAGGATAGTTGAGAGATTTGTGGGGTCAAGATTGGTGTTGGCTCCTTCTATCAAAGAATTAATTCAACTATATTATGTAACCTCTCTTTATGTATTTTATATATTGAATGAAAAAAATAGTGTGTACTATTTTATTTTATGTATTAAAGTTTATTATCTAGGCAAAATTTATTATCCAGTATCAGAGTTGTGTCTGATCCATAGCTAAGATGGTACAAAATAGATTTTTTAGTGTCCATGTTTAGTGTGAAGACCAGATTTGTGGAAAAGTAAGATTGGATACAAAACATCAATTAAATTGTACTATCAATTATGTGGCATTATTTTAAATATCAGTGCCATATCTGCTCTTTGTAGTTTGAGGAGAATAAGACATTATTTATATTCTTTGTAGACATGCACAACTTAGTCCCATCACCATTAGACCGATGTTGTTTTTACCATTTTTACTACTATAAAGCATTGTTAATACACATGTTAGATATTATAAATAAGGTTACTGTGCATTTTGATTTTGAAATTCAAAAGGGAAATGCTTGAATCATATGAAACATTCCAAATTTACTCAATTATGCTTGTATCAACCATTATAGTCTTCCACATTTTTCATTTATTCTCCAACCACAACGTGTTTCTATCCAAACTACCCACTTGACACCACATAACATTGGAATTAATAATCTATGAACTATATATTCAATGAAGGGACTACAAATTCATGTTTAGCTACTATCAAAAGGAATCCTAATTCATTTCTTCTCTAGTCTCACTGTATTATGTACTCAATTCCGTCATGGCCACATCATCATATTAGGTTTCATAGCTTATTAATTTTTTTGGTCATGTAAATTTTTAATATTTTTTAGGTTTTTTTATTAGTAAATATAATTTGTTAATAATCATAAATTTTAAGTTTAGGTCTTTATTGATAAAGTATTATCAACTTGTGTTGGTCAAATTTTTAATAGCCTTTTGTCTTTAAGTCATAAGTTAAGAGTTATTATCATTTAGATACTAGTTTTATTCTAAATGACCATGTTGAAAAAAAAGAGGGTCAATGTTTTGAGTCATAATATTTTAGAGCTCCACATACATGTCAAAGTGGTTTCTGAAAGCATAAAATCTTTTGTAAGTAAATAGTTTTATTTAGATAGGTAGTTATTTTTTAGTTATTTATGTCATTGTAGTTTATTTATTATTCAAACTTAGAGGTTATTAATATTTTATGTTGTCCTCATAATATAATTATAGTCAATTTTGTGTCAAGTAATCTCAGTAGTCTCATTCATCAAAAATGTCAAAATAAAAAAAAATAGTCTCATTGTACATGGATGTATTATCAGGGTAACTGACGTCCATTTTTTGATAAGTGTGTCATGCTTATGGGAAGATTTCTCCTTGGAAGCTTCATACACATGATTTATGTTCAAACCTGATAAGTAAGTAGATTCCAATAGGAGGATGGAGGACAAAGGAGGCTAGAGGATAATCAACATCCTCTCGTAAGCCACTAGTGATGGGGCCACATTTTGAGATAGTGGCATTATATGGGCCAAAATGATTATGTTAAGGATGATCATCAGTGGAAATGGTTAATATATACACTAATATAGATTGAGTGGCAATAATCACATGTAGAGTCCACATCAGATATGATGAGGACTCAGTTCTCATTTTTTATTTTCATTTTTCATTATTTTATGTGTTATTGAATAAGAACAGACAATGGATTCATGTTCAAATTTGTAATAAATGAGATTATTTATTTGTATTTACCATTGAGGTAAGATAGCGATGATAAATAATAGAGTAGTGTAACATCATGATGTATATGATTTTTGGTTAACCACATGCAAAACCATCTCATTTATTTGTAGGTTGTTGGTAAGCTGAGTGTAAAACCATCCTGGTTATTTGTAGGCTAGTGGTAAGCTGAAAGTAAAACCATCTTGATTGTTTATAGGTTGGTGGTTAGCTAAGTGAAAAAACATCATTTGATTTTTTTAGTAGTTTTATAATAAGATAATGTTCTCCCCATGTTCACTCTAAGAGTGGAATGTTAGGAATATCCTAATGTTAGTGCTCACATTATATTTGTTTGTAATATTATTATTAATATGAGTTTTCAACTCATTTAATAATATTATAGGTAGAATAATATAATTTTGTGTTTGAGTTATTTATGAGAACTCATCATGTATAGATATAGATGTGTGTGAGAGAATAGATAAGTGAGATATCTTAGGATAGTTGAGAGATATATGGGATTGGTATTGGTATTGGATCCCTCTATCAAGGATTTCATTCACCTATATTATGCAACCTATCTTCATGTCTTTTATATATCAAATGAAATATAATATAGTTTGTATGAGTTTATTTTATGTATTAAAGTTATAAAAATCTAGGTAAACTTTATTAGTAAGCACAGGGTTAGCTTAAGACTTTCCCACCTAGTAAGTTTTTTGAAAATAGTTAGTTAAAAATAATAACTCCAAGATTCCTCCCTTTCCCAATAGTAAAAGTAGATAAATTAATAGTCATTAGAATATGTGAAACAAGCTCCCTTATGATAATAAAAAGATAAAACAAGATCATAAAAGGTAGACCAAAACAACTAACTTTACACATGGAGCAATCTCCCCATAAGGTGAGGTAGGTTCTTTTGGATGTAGCCAACATTATTCCAAATGGATATCCAATGGGATATCTTTGAAACTTCTATTTAGGGAATGCTAAACTTCCACCAATATTTTACCTTACCTAACCCATTTAAAACCCTATGGATCTATAACCTCCAACCCTTGAAACTTTCACTCTTTTTTTTCCACCAGACCCAATATAGAACCTCCAAAATAAGATCACCATTATGCAGCAAAGATTTTACTAGTTTTTCCAAAACCCATAGATCTGATGCTCAGAGTCATCAACTCTTCCACTCTAGTTTTTTCTACTAGAATCCACCTAGAACCTCTGGTAGAAGGCCACCATTTTGTTGCAGGGTTTTTACTAGTCCTTAGTATTGCCAAACACAATTTTAAACCCATAACTCTACCACTTAGATTTTGAAAATATTATACTCTAGTTTATTTTGACAAACCCCATATAAAATCTATAGCTTTAATACTTAGGGTATGATATACTTCTACTCTAGTTATTTTGCACCTAATGGGCCATTCTACCCTAAAAAATCTAGCTAGATATGGGTTTGGATCATCCCCTTTACCTTCCTCCTCTTTTTTCCCATCTCCCAAATTTTAATTCCTTTCCCCACTCCTTATCCTACTCATTTCCATGATGCACAAAATAAAATACATGTAATAACACTCAATGTCACATAAGGTAAGAGCCACACATAAGGAACAATACAATTTCACAGAATGTAAGAGACAGAAAAAATAGACAATCAAAAGTCATACAAGGCAAGAGCCATATAAAATGGGCAATAAATTGTTGCCCAAAAAAGGTCATATAAAAAGGTAATGGCCCAAATAAAGAGTCACACAATGAAAAAATCAATAAAGAAATGTCACACACTAAGGTGAGAGCCTAAAAACATAATAAATGATTATCTTTTAGGAAAAATAACAAAAATGAAGCACATAACATGTTAATATAGTCTATAACAATAATTTAGATTAAATTTAAAACATATAAAAATATCATATCCATGGAATGTAACACTATAAATAATATAATCAAGAAGAAGATATTTGAAAGTAATGAAGGGAGCTCAACATGATAACTAGAGAGGTCATAGAAATATATAACCTATAATATTGTAACCTATGGAATGTGATGCCCCTATAATTGGTATGGCCCTTGAGTATATTAATGTCTTGCATCTATACATCCATATATTATATAAAACTCGAATTCCCTACATCTAGGTCATATACACTTTGAAATGCACATGTGTATGGAAAATGATATGTATTCTACCAAAAATATGATAAATAACATAAATCAAT
Source organism: Torreya grandis (assembly GCA_037957365.1). Classification (NCBI taxonomy): domain Eukaryota; kingdom Viridiplantae; phylum Streptophyta; class Pinopsida; order Cupressales; family Taxaceae; genus Torreya; species Torreya grandis. The sequence continues at coordinate 3,123,925 of JARHVA010000787.1, forward strand.
AATGTAAACTAGAAAACATGTCATTCTTAGGTATTAAATTTTGAATTTTGGAATATATATGTATATATTTTATATTTTTGAAATATTTAGAACACACACACATATATTAAAAGAAGGTCAAGTGGAAAGGTTATGAAAAAATATAAGAATGGAAGAGATCCAAAAAATACAAAACACATGTTAGGGCATAATGTGCACCAAATGTAATATCATGGAAATGTAGAGGAAGTCAAAGCCATTAACATGCTCCAATTGTATATGTGAATCTCAATATTATAGCTCAAGAGAGTATGTGGGAGGTGGAGGGGTATGTGGAGGAATCAATCTATGTGTATACATAAATGGATGTGATCATGTAAGTTCCATGTAAGCCATAACATGTAACGACATTAAATTTGTAAGATGAGCAAGTAATATGCCACAAATAATGTGCATTGGGACTAGGCTAATGTAAAATGATGTAGCATCATAGGATAGATGAAAAAACATCCACACAAGGATAAAAAATCAAAAGTTTATGTCTTCAATTCACATCATGTTCACTAATATTTTTTACCTTATTTTGGATTACTTAACCCTAAAAAGTGTAAAAATATGACATATTTAGATTATATATTATCTAATATTAAAATATAAATTTGAATTCTAAAGCATAATACAATTGAACAATTATGATTTATTAATTATGGAAGGTACCAAGTGGATTAATATAATTAGTTGCTTTAGATCTAAGACTAAATACATGTGGTTGAAAGGACTAGAAATGGATCATGAGCCACTCAAATTAGGAGTCTGAGTATCTAGATCTATTAAATGAGTTTATTGGCCTCTAATTGACTTTGTCTAATAAAGGCATATGATTTTAACATATTTTAGTTATCAAGTTATGCCTCACTATTTTGGCATAGGTCATTATGTTTACTTATATCATATTCTTTTGAGATATAAACATTTTTCTATGTGCACAAGCCCAAAAAATTATCTCCTTTTCAAAACCCTAGTTCCACTTATGAAATTAGGTTAACCTATAAAAATGGGGAAAAGTGATGGTTGAACTAACCTTAACCACTTCTTAATGAATGGTTGAGTGCTACCTACATATCCAATAATCTGAAGAAACAAATTAAACTATAGATAGTTATTTCCTTTAGATGAATGTGTGAAATAATGATCTAATAGTATGAATGAAACATATTATATATATTTTGACACTTGAACACATAAATTCAAATTTTCTTAGGTGATTGAAACTTAGTTAGGGCATGCTCCTTGTAATTGATTTATGATTTTGAAAGTTTAGGGTAGTCCATATCAATGTGCAAATGATGGAATAAGATTGCTTAGTACTTGATTGATGATTATATATGGGGAATAGGCTTATATATATTAAGTATAAATGGATATCTATTTGGGTAACTTCTCACACCATTGACAAGTGAAATGTATGGTCTGATCCATAAAGATACAAGTCAATTCACGTGAGGTAGATATAGGTCAAGATTGACATTGCCAAATGTCTAATACCATATTTTAATTTCTATAAGGGTGGAAGGTCTACTAAGATGGAGAATGGAATATTCAAAAAATGTATTCATGTTCCATGCATTTTTATGAACCTCCCATCCATTTATCAGATCACACATTTAGGTGAAGGAAAAATAATTGAGTTCACACTTATTAATGTTTTTTATAAAGTGTAAAAGCCCAGTTTAATATTATAGTCATTAGCAAGGTTGATCATCAAGTTAGGTTATAAAAAAATGATAATTTTATGCTCAGTCAACATTCACAAGTCATGATTGTGCATTAAAATGACTTAATAAAGTTTTGGTACGATAATTTTGGTCACCTTAACTATCACTCATTGCAAGACCTCAGTAGGAAAAACATGTTTCTTGGTTTTTAAAAAGTTTATTTCAAAGATGGAGTTTTCATAGGTTGTGTACATGGACTAAAAAATAAGTATTATTTTTACATAGGAAAATATTAGAGGGAAAGTGGTAGATTATAGTTGATTCATAGTGATTTCATGTCCTTCCATCATGTTTCTTTTCAAATTCATATACACAAAATTATGTTCATTAGTGATTTATCTTGTAGAATGTGGCTATACTATTTGAAAAACAAAAGTGAACTCTTTGAGCACTTAAATATTTTTAAATCCTTTGAAAACCTATTAGAGAGAAAAATTAAGCATCTCATAATAGATAATGGATGATATTTTTTCAATAATTCGATGATTATCTTCTATTAATAGGCATTTAATCAACTTTAGCATATTGTGCTCTACATTCCTTAGTAGAATCGTGTAGCTAAATGCAAAAATAACACACTTAATGAAATGGTCAATGTCATGATGCATCATAGAGATTTGCATCCTAAGCTTTGGGTAGAGGAAATATAATGTGAAAAATTCATTTAAAATCACACTACCCACTCATTAGTGCAAGACATAAATTATGAAGAAAAATGGTCTGGTGTCAAGCTTGATGTTTCTAAATTTGAGGTTTTTGGATGTAATGTATGGGCTCATATCCTAAATGAAAAACATAAATAAATTGAAAATAAATACCATCCTTTAATTTTTTATATATTGTGAATATTTGAAGGCATATTTTATTCTTTTTCTAGGCACCACTAAATTGATTTATTGACATGATGTGATGTTTGATGAAAAATCCTAGGCTTATGAGTCAAAATGTTTTCTTCTTCCTCCATTAGGTTTTTCATATCTGGACATAAATTTTTATGTTTCTTATTAATAATAAGGAAATTTATGTGAATTCCATTATGAGAATCACTATATTTTGTATGATGAGTGCATGGGGATAAATTGATCCTACACCACTAATAGAATACATAGTTCCATTTACAATGCTACAAGTTATTAATAATACACCAACATAAATAGTAAAACCTAAACCAAAATGGGTCCATCTTGTTTATGAAGAGTGTAGACACCAATATCTTGTCAACCCCCTTTGGTACCCTTCTAAACGTTAACACTCCTAACCCACACTTGCATACCTTATTAATTTAAAAACTACTTATTTTAAATTAATTACCTCACATTGGACACCTCACCTAGACACCTCACCCTAAGATCATTTCTTAGCCTATGAGTCAGCCTGAGACTAGGTCCTCCAAACCCTAACTACCCATGACCTATTCTCACCCCATCTTAACTCCCTAACCAACTCTCGTGCCTCATAAGCCCTTGTTTTGACTGTTCTTTAATGGAAAAGGCACTTGGTAGGTGGAGAAATGAGCAAAGGGATAAAATTAGCACTTTTACCTATTCTCTCTCTATCGACATCGATCAATTTATGACTGACATCGGCAGTCCTACACTGACGTCGCTGAGATCACCGACATCGGTTACATAAGCCAACCTCTAACATTGAGCTAAGGTGACCTTTTTGCACATTTGCATACACACTCTAAGATTTCAAGCACCAAAACTTGACTATCATTCTCTTGGATACCAAAGCTCTACACAAGTCATCCCTCGAGCTACTAAATTAACGCAGTCCGTGTTCGCTTCATTGGCTCACAACACCGATAACATCAGCCACAATGGGAATCACTATTCTGACACCTCTAGTTCTTCACCCTATAAAGATAAGTACTCTAGTTTTCATTTTAGTGTTTTATAATATATTGTAAATTAGTTTTCATTGATATTTCTAAATACTATCAAGAGGCCCGACTTCTTCTGTGGAGGGGCTAAAAGGCCTTCCCCTTGTTCTCACCCCCTTTTCACACCAATCCTCCACCTATACCCTTCCTTAGACCTCATTCACCTTCCCACAACCCTGAACCAGCCTCTAAACTTCCAAAAACCCCTCTGTCTATCCCAAAAATACTCTAAAAGCCATCCAAGGTTGACAACCCCAACCAACATTAGCAGATCAACCGATGTCAGCATCTACAACTCAAACTGACATCGACAGACCAACCGACATCGACACCTTTGGCCAGACTGACATCGGCAACCCAACTAACATCAGCACCATTTACCCGACTGACCTCGGTAGACCCATCGATGTTAGTGACTGTGTTCTGAACCAGCAAACCAAAAATCCATCCAAACAGCCCATCTAGACCAGACAGAACCTTCATCCAGCCTTTTGTAGCTTTTTGAGATACACAGACTGTAGGGAACAAGTACACACCATCTAATTTTCTATTTCTTTAGTCATTTATCATTTCTTCCCTTATAATAATTTTATCTTTAAACAATGGACTGTCATCCCTTAAGGAGCTTCACACTTCTGGGATCGAGCACAAAGCTTGGCAGTCCACCATAGCCTCTTCTAACATCTATCTTATTTAAGTTTCATTCTTACTGCAGGTGTTTCCTCCATAGCCAAAGAGGAGCTCCCACAAGGCTTGGATACGGTGTGCACTAAATTTGGGTAACATCAAACCCATAACCTCTTAACCTTAGTTTCTTTCTCATTTGAATGTAATTAGTGAAAATCTAGAGAAACATTCTGGCACACCCGATGGGACCCTTGGAGTTTTCCTTGGGTTCATTCTTCTTCTTTTAAAAATCAAATTTTCATGTAGATGCATTAGAAAAATATTCACTTCTTGCATCCCCTTTTCTTTGCCTTTATTTCTTAAGAAATAAAAAACTTAGCTTCTCTTACTTTCTATTTTTTTACATAAAGTTAATTAATTCTTTCTCCTTCTTTTTCTTACCTCTTCTATATTTTTGTTTCAAAATGAAATCATTAGCAGAGGTTAAAAAGAACATCTCTTTTTCTTCTTGTTACTTCTTGCATGCATCATAGAGTAGTGAAAAAATCATACTCTTTACCTCTTCTCCATTTGTTTGCATTTAAATAACATATTTTGATTTGGGTTAAAAACTACTGCATTTCATTCTTGCTTGGATGCACACTTAGCCAACTTAGTAATTAAAGCATTATTAATGAATCATAGTGCACAAATGTGACACAACCAAACCACAATCACTTCAAATCAAACACATAAACTTACTTGAGATAAGGCCCGTCTAGGATTTCATCACCTAGCAGATACCTTACCCCAACCGGTGATCCTACTTAGATTTCACCACCAAGAGGAGGACCCACTCTATTCTCTGGCAGAGTATAAACTATAGGGAAGGTATATTCTGGCTAAGTGGCCTAGCTCGGCTCTGGGTTCGTGAAGTGAGGGGAGCAAGCCCCAACACCAAGCTATGTACTGACCCTAACACAAATATCTTTGAGCACCATAACACAACCTGAAACTAGCCATAAACTTCCTCTCTAGGAATTGTTATATAAGCCCAACTCCCAACACATTCTCTTTAGGCATAAGCCACCACAACTTTAAAATTCATTCCTAAGAATCTAACATTTTAGAGGTTGTTTACCTAATCATCTATTCTACTAGTTTTATCTAAGTGTTTGAGCTGGTAAGGTCGTACCATTTTGAAGTCCAAAACAACTCAAAATATCTTCATCCAAAAACTATCAATCTTTTGTGTTTCTAGAATTACAAAAAAACTAACATCAGTTTCTCCACTGACATCAACAACCAAACCTTCACCGACATTGGTTAACTGACTAACGTCGACAACATTTTCTAACCGATATCAGATAGATAACCAACATTGGTCACTGTCAATAAATTAAAAAAAAATCCAAACAACAAGCTTAAAACCCAAATTTATTGTTGTTTAACACAAATTCTAGTTTTCTAAAACTAAAACACATAGTTTTTAGAACCTGAACCCCTTTCACCTTGGATGGTCCTGACATGCAGTCAAGCCAAATTCCTTGTTGACCACATGAGTCAATAGCCACTCCCACCTTCACCCTTCGTGCTAAGTCATCTAATGGAGTATACTTCAGACACTGAGCATACTCCTATCCAACCTACCCTCGATCAACCTCTTATTGTTCCCAAAGGGGATCAAGATTTTGAGAGATTCCTTGACCACAATGTCAAGGCTCTCCAACATTATCTCGTTAGAAGCCAAATGCGAGATCCTTTAGGTAACCCTATTTATGGGATGCCAACTTTTTTGGTTGAAGCAATAATGATATCAACAATATCTGCTACCCAACCTATGGTCACTTAGGCCACTACCTCGACCAGTAACCCAACCATGGCCAATGTTCAAGATTTGGCCTCCCCTTCTATCCTTTCTTGCCCTACCTCCATCAAGGTTTTTGTACCCCCTCAAATGCAAACAATTCAACCAAGTTTGACACCTTTCTAAAACTTTGTTGTCTCTATCCCATCCACTCTTACACCTATAGACATGAGAGTGACTAGTTATCCTTTAACTAGTGTCACTGCCATTCAACCACCCTTGGAAAAATCTAGTCAAGTTGTGCCCTCCAACTTCATGGCACAAGCCCCCTTGGCCTCGACATCAGCCCTTATGATGAACTATCAGTATGTTGCACCTACACAAATGCAACCAAGTACATCATATGCCCCTTCCAATGCCTTCTAAGTACCCTATAACTTAGGGGGTGCCCCTCATGCCAATCCATCTACTGATCTAATTAAGATGCTGATGGATAAGATGTCTAACCTTGAGACATTTGTTTCAGGTTCAAGGACTATTCTTTTGTATGAACAAATCTATAACAAACCTATCCACCCTTTAATTCATATTTGACCATACCTTGGCTAGTGGGAACTCCCAAAATTTACTTGCCTTCAGAGTAAAGAGGACCCAAAACAACATCTGTGAGCATTTAGACATGCTTGTTACCTCATAGGGCATGATGATGCGTTATTGCTTTGCACATTCCCTATGTCACTTTCTGTCACCGCCCTTGACTGGTATAGCTCCATTACCAGTCATTCTCTCTTCACCTTCATTCAACTCACTTAGCTATTCCTTGATCATTTCTCAATCAATATTACTAAGAAGGTCTCCATCACAGACCTTTATTTCATTAGACAATTTGAGGATGAGTCAATAGCAGACTTTGTTGCCTGTTGGAGAGGTTTGATCAACCAACTCTCCTTCTCATTACCTCAACCTGAGCTCATTAAGCTCTTTTCAAGAGCATGTGCCAAGCACATCTTATCCACTCTATGGGTTTAAACTTTCCACACATTTGATGAAGCTTTCACTATGGCCTGAAAGCTTGAACTCCATGTAATTAAAGAAGACAGGGTCAAATTGCATAACAAAAATACCAACGCAAAACCCAATGACCCTTCTTCCAAACATTCTTCTCCCCATCCCAAGTCCAAGGGATCAACGAATGCTATGGTCCTTAGGTCACCATCTTCTACCACAACCAACCAATCTGAGCCCTCCACTTCACAAAACATCACTAGACAATTCCAACAATGGTATGAACAATGATGATACACTCCAATAGGATAATCATATGCTTTTGTATTGAATAAATTAGTGAAGCAAGGAGTCCTCAACCTCCCTCAAATCTGACCACCTATCCAATTTGAACCCTCATGAGCCATCCCTACATGGTATAGGGAAACTGACTTTTGTAACTATCATCATGTCAAGGGTCATGACATGGATAATTGAAAAACCCTAAAAAACATTATTCAAGACATGTTAGACAAAGGGGACCTTGTTTTGGATAACCCTAATGCGTCAGCCAACTAAAACATGGATGTCTTTAGGCAACCATTTCTTAACCATCCCCCAAGTCAGAATAATGTTTAGACCATGGTTGATGACCCTCAATAATGCAACACACACATGGTCAACATGCTCTTTCCTTTCATTCTTATCCAACCTCTCCCACAATATGAAGAGGTTGGTTAACCCATTTCTCCACCATGAGTAGAAGAGCCTATTTTACCCATACCACCCCCACACAATGAAGATCTCCCTTTGCCTCACCCTCTTCCTCATGTGGATGAACCTATTTCACCGGTATCAACCCCACGACATCAAGCACCTCCTCTACCCATTCTTCTACCTCATGAGGATCCTATATTACCTATTCCTCTTGCTCCCACCTTCCCTCTTCTTCTACCATTGGAAGAATTTACCATTCATACCCCATGCCCTCATGTAGAAGGGGCCATCATCCCTCTAATTTACCCTTTAGAGGAGCCTTCCTCTCTTATTTTTCCTCCATCGATGGAGGATAGTTCTCCATCCACCCCCCTTTCACACGTAGGAGAGTCTACTTTGACCTCTCCCATATTGGAGAATGCTTTGATGGTACCAATGCTGGTGGCCCCACCCTTATCCTTCTTATTACCAATGGAGGATCATACTTTCCACACTCTTAGACCACATGTGGAAGGCATGATCATCCTTGTGCTCTATTCGCTTGAAGAGCCAAATTCTCCAATCCCTTCTCCGTTGAGAGAAGAACTCACCACCTCACCCACTTTGGCTGAGGAAGATCCGGTGATGGTTCTCTCTCACCTTTGTCTGAGATCGCTGCATCCAACATGTTTCTACTCTTGCAATCACTCAAATCCTCTAAAGGACCAACTGTAAGGCCTCACACAACGTCATCTAAACCCTTCTCTCAATTGGCAAAAAACTTAAGATTCCTCCAATCTAAGAACCTAGAGTATGAGGTGTTATGGGAGCGACTTAGGGCTCCTTATCCTACACATCTCACTTCACCTTATACTACCAACCCTTCCACAATGATTTACCCTAAATTCTCTGACAAGGATCAGGTTTCCACTTCTAAATCATCAAAATCTCAGCCTTCCATGTCTAAATCTAAACCCTCACAGGTGTCCACCATCCTAAAATAGATTAGATCTCTCAGTGTTCACCCTGTATCAAACCTAAATCACCCACAAGTGAAGTTAGATTTGAACCTCACCCCACACAATAGTGGTCCTCACACCATACTAAAGGAGGATGCTAAACCACGTCGGTCTACTCCTCCCCACCTTCACCATTGCCCTCTATCTTGAGTCCCCATCCTTCCACTTTAATAGGAGTGCTCCCTATTCCAACACCTCACAAAAACAAACTGCCTCCATTACTCCCTCTACCCATCAAAAACATATTTCCTCCAAGAAATTTGACACCTCTCATCAAGAAAGTGCCATCTACGCGTGTGGCCACACCACCAACCAAAAAGGTGGTATGAAAAACTCCCCCTACAACTCTTAAATAGAAGTTGTCAACCCTTACTACAACAATGAGCGCAGACCCATTAGTGGGTTCCTATGCTTCACTATTACACCAATTATTGTAGTCTTATAGTATCATTATCCGACCCATTAATCCATATTGACCTCTCAAATCAAAACCATCTTGGTTTGATGACACTCAAATCTACTTGCATCATCGCACACCTGGGCATGATACTGAGAGTTGCTATGCTCTTAAGGTTGTCATTCACCAACACCTAGAAAATGACACCCTTCTCATTGAGGATTCTATTGACCACCTTTTTGACAAACTATCGACACCATCCCATGCCTCCCAAACCTCCTCACTTGAATCGGGATCCCAATGCGAGATTATGGTCCCTCTACCACCTTCTCCCCCTTTATTCAAAATCAACACTATTAATGTGGCCACCAGGTCCCAAACCCTAAAGGATAAAGGAAAAGAGCAAGTTTCTACCCCTTGGACATATCCATTCACCAAGCCCTCTCCACCACCAAAGCCTAATATTTTTATCTTGGACACATCTCAACCAACATCTTCGAGGGCAATTCGCAACTCCATGGTGAAACAACTTCACCAAACCCCTGTGAAGATGTATTTGTATGACCTAATACAAATCTCTCCATAACATTGCCAAGCCTTGATCAAAGCTTTACAGGTAGTGGAGGTCCAATCTGAAGACCCCCAACCACTGGCTACTTTAGTCAAATTGTTACCCACTGTTTCCTCTGTCACCTTCAGTGATTCTGAGATTCTAGCCTACAACTTGGAAGATCAGGATCCCACCCTCTTTATCACAGCTTACATTGATCAAACTCACATTAAGTAGGTTATGATTGATGGAGGTGCTAGCATCAACATCATTTCTACCCATGCATATGATCAATTAGCCCTTTCAAAGAACTGCATGTCAAAAACTGATGCAATTCTTCATTCTTTCAACGATGTCACTGCCACTACTATTGGCACTATGGTCTTGCATGTTCGTGTTGGCCCATGTATAATTTTGGAGCTCTTCTATATCATTGAGGGGGAGTTCTAAAATAACAAGCTATTCGTATGACCTTGGATATGTTCCATGACCTGTGTCCCTTCCACGTTGCATCACTGTGTCAAGTTTGAACACGAGGGGTAGGTTCATGTCATTATTGTTGACCCTTCCCCCTTTAAAACATGCAACATGACCTACCAACCTAATGATTTTCTCATCCCTTTGAAAACATCCACCCAAACACCACCTCTACCTGTAGAAGCCTTGACAAGCTCGCAGACACTGGTCACATCTACGCCTACTCCTCAAGTGACCACGAAAGATCCTATGGAAGATACCTTCTAGCACCTTTCACTTGGGGAGTATCATTTGCTTACCCTTGACATGTTCCAAAATTTGTAGGAATATGGAAAACTTCATCACCACCCTAACTATGACCATCACATTAGAATGGTCATCCAATATGGTCATCCCAATCTCTAAACTAATCTCACCTATGGAGGGCTAGATCAGGCTCCTACTGTTGGAAATCCTCTCTCATCATGCTGACTATTCACTTGCAATTTCTCCTTCCTTGGCAAACCTAGCTTTGATCACACCTATCTTAATAGGTGTGCATGGAAGGGTTTTGGATTTGGGCATTATGAACAAGGTCCCCATAAGCCCATTGAGCCTCCAAACGATGAGGCAATCAAAAATGCCAAGAAATGACATGGCATGGGTTTTGAAGAACCTACAAAACCCTCTAAGATCCCTCTCCATGAAATTGTCATAGAGCATTCTCCTCCAACTATGCCTATTCCCCCACCCTCACCTATGGAGTCAGTGGTCTACATCCCTCCTAGTTTTTTTTTATCATAAACGCCATTCACTTGGAACCCCTGACCTATCAACTAGGTGAGGCATCAAGGTCTCTTCCTCTCATTTATCCAGACATGATAGATGATGAATATTATATCATCAACACTATCCAATGCTTGGATGATGATGCCATACTCACCTACATAGGTGTGGATGAGTCCTTCATACAATGATCACTTCTTTCAAAAACACATGTTATGTTAAATGAATCAACTGTTGACATTAATCTCCCATCTTTTGATGTTCCTCACATTTTAAAGATTGGTCAATCTTTAAATGCCCAAGAAAAAATCAACTATACCACATTCCTTATAGATTATAGCAAAGCCTTTGCTTGGTCTTATAGTGATATGCCTGGTATTGACCCTACCATTTTCATCCACAACATCATTATGAACCATGAAGCTCAGCCTATCAGGCAAAAGCTTCGCAGGATCCATCCTCACGTTGCACTCCTTGTCAAAGAGGAGCTTCAACGTCTTCTCTCTGTCTCATTTATCCAACCCATTGATTATCCATAATGGGTGTCAAACATTGTCCCTGTCATAAAAGCAATAAGGGGAGTTTGAATTTTTACTAACTATCGCGACCTCAACCTAGCTTGCCCAAAGGATGACTTTCCTTTGGCAAGCATTGACCAACTTTTTGATCTTACGTCTGGTCATGAGATGCTATCCCTCATGGATGAGTTTTTAGGATATAACCAAATCTTGATTGCCCCAAGAGATCAACATAAAACCGCCTTCATCACCCCATGGGGGACATTCTACTATAGGGTCATGCCTTTTGGCCTCAAAAATACAAGCGCTACATACCAACGCGCCATGACTTATATCTTTCATGATCTCCTCCACAAAAATAGGGAGGACTATGTGGATGACCTACTGGGGAAATCCAAACTTTGCCATGACCACCTAGCCATTCTCAAAAGAATATTCACTCACCTACTACAATATAATGTTCGACTCAACCCCAAGAAATGCATCTTTAGGGTTCTCTTAGGGAAGCTTTTGAGTTTCATCATTTTTATTTATGGCATTGAGGTAGATCTAGCTAAGATTCAAGCCATACTCGAGATTCCCCCACCAACTAACCTAAAGCAACTTCACAACCTACAAGGGAAGCTTCAATCTATTCATTGCTTCATCTCACAGCTATCTGACTGATGCCAACCCTTCCATCACCTCCTCAAGAAGGATGTCTCCTTTAATTGGAATAAGGATTTCCAAGAGGATTTTGAGGCTCTTAAATGCTATCTTATCTCTCCACCAGTCCTTATTCCACCTAAAGATGACCAACCCTTCTATCTTTACATTCTGGTAACATATCATTCCTTAGGTGCCGTGATCACGCATTGAGATGAACAACATCATGAGTAGGTGGTTTATTATATAAGACAAACACTCATTGACTATGAAACTTGATATAATCATACCAAGAAACTTTGTTTGGCATTAGTCTTTGCCACCTCTAAACTCTGCCACTATCTCCTCAACCATAAGACTTACGTCATCACCCACACTGACCCTCTCAAATACATGCATTCCAAGCCATACCAAAACCAACATATGGCTCATTGGCTCATGATTCTCACTAAGTTTGATTTGGAATTCATTCAACAAAAGTCTATAAAGGGGCAAATGATTGTTGACTAACTAGCAGATGCCCCTTTACCTGATAACCAACCCTCTAACTACAAATTTCCTGATGAGTCTATCACCATGCTATCCACTGATGACATCCCCTATCAAATGATAATGTTCTTTGATGGATCTAAATGTCAACTTAGTGGGGGTGTAGGGGTCATTCTCATCCCTCATGAGGGTGAGCCCATGCCTCTATCCTTCAAACTCGGCTTCGAATACACCAATAACATGGCTGAGTATGAAGCCTTAGTTTTGGGGCTTCAAACTACCATTTTCTTAGGCATTAAGATAATCAATATCTTTGGCAACTCACAACTAGTCGTTAATTAGATTAAAAGCTCATATCTTTGTAAAAATAAAGTTTTGTAATGATATAAACACCGTGTTGACACATTGTTAGGGTCTTTCGACTGTTATCTCTTACAAACTGTTCCTTACTATACGAATAAGTTTGTCAACATAATGGCCTCTCTCGCCTCAAAAATCCTATCTTCATCTACTTCCTCAAGAATCTATGTCATGGTACACCATTTGGCATTGCCCTCATATATCTCAATTGACATCAACTTTGTTGGCAATATCGACTCTAGTCCACATGATGTTTGGTATAAACAACTTGTTGACTACTTGACTTATTCTATCATTCCTCCTGACTTCTCTAGCAATGGACGATGGGCTTTTATCAAGAGTACTACTCAATACACCATGTTAGGTGGTCTTCTCTACAAATGAGGTTTCAATGGCCTCCTTCTCCAATGCCTAACCACCATTGAGACATCTCATGCCATCAAAAAGGTCCATGATGGGATTTATGGTGGACATTTCAGTGGTAACTCGGTTGTAAAGCACATCCTCCACCTGGGCTATTATTGGCCCACTCTTACCCAATACTACAGTGACTATGTTTAATGTTATATCAAAAGCCAACAACATGCTAGCCTAATTCATGTCCCTAGCCATGCTTTACAAGTTGTTAAGGATTTTTGGCCCTTTTCACAATGGGGCTTAGATTTAATTTGTGAGATTAACCCTCATTCATCTCTCTGACATCAGTCTATTATCACAGCGACTAAATATTTCACTAAATGGGTGGAAGTTGTTCCCCTCATCTCCACTAAAGCTGACAAAATCATCAACTTCATTAAGCACCACATTATCTATCATTTTAGTGTACCTCACAAGATAATTACTGATAATGGCAAATCTTTCAAAAACAAAACCATCCAAAAGCTTTGTGACACTTTTGGCATCAACCTTAGCTTCTCCTCACCTTACTATCCATAAGCAAATGGATAGGCAGAAGCTTATAACAAAATCCTAACTAAAATCCTAATGAAGGTGGTCAATGACACTAGAAGGGATTGGCACACTCACATTCCCTTCACTTTGTGGACCTACCGCACTAGCATCTGAACCCCTATGGGTGCTACACCTTTCTCTTTAGTGTATGGAACCGAGGCCATCTTGCCTCTTGAAGTACAAATACCTTCTCTTCACATTTCCTTGCATGACATGCTCTCTAACAATGAATTTCATCAAGATCAATTAACACAACTTGAGTTACTTGACGAATGTCATCTTGCTGCTCTTAATCATCTTCATATCTACCAAGATCGCATCAAGCATGCCTACAACAAAAAATTTGAAAGAGTGAGATTTCAAAATTGGAGATCTCATCCTTAAAGAAAACCAACACGTGACCAATATGAAAAGAAGCAAATGAGGCAAGTTTTCTCCTAATTGGCTCGGACCTTATATAATAATGCACAAGTATGGATTAGGCACATATTGTCTATCTTCTCTCGAAGGTCAGCCAGAACTTGAGCCCCTTAATGCCTTGCATCTACGACCATTTTACTATTAACCAAGTAATCATTCACTTGATGTTTAACTTGAGCTCATCCCTTGAACAACCCCCGTCATCCTCATTCCTATTCCTTTCAACCCTTTTTCCCTACAAAAATTAGTTAACCCTTTTGAAGCATTAATGCTTTGTCCTAATAAAAGGGAAACCCCTAAACCTCTATAGTCTAGTCCATGACTAAAAGTTTAGTTAACAAAAAAAAATTGGGATGCCTAACACAATATTAAAAGGTCATAAACTATAAATGTAGACTGCTCCCTCGAAGGACAACTACATTATTGCTGTAATTAATAGACTACTCCCTTAAAGGACAGCTATTCAAAGAAATCAAAACATACAAAGCAAAATATAGACCACTCCCTTGAAGGATGGCTATGCCCAATTTTGCTACAAAAATAAAACCCTCTTAGAAGCTCCCCACATCGATCAGCTTCACATGACCATAAAACAAAAACAACATCCCCAAGTAGACTTCCTACATTGATCAGTCTCCCAAAAAACAAATTGACTGACAAACTATTAAGTCATGGACTTGCCTATAGTCATTCTCAGGGTCACCTATAAAAGGGGCAAAGATATCCCTACTAAAAAGGGTTACGCTATCCTCACATATCGCATAATCACACCTATTACCCCAAAATACCCAAGGGATTTTGAGCTCACTTAACGTCAAGTGATTAGGGTTCTTCACTAACAAAAACCAATGGTCAACAATGTAATGCATGAACGGGGATTTTGTTTGCAAAAACCCTATCTATGCTATCATTATGGTCCTTGTCAATAAAAGAGCAATGTGCCTTTCACTTCTTACACACCTTTGTCACATGCCAATTTATCTTTTAGGATGCAGTGTCTTAAAATTATATGCTCGCATATTGTCATCTCATAATTTTCACTATAAAGTTATGAACCTAACATTCAACTCAATTTTATCATAAATAACATCACATATTTTTGATAAAATACAACCAAAACATTTTCTAAGCACTAACATAACATCATGATTTATTTAATGCAAATACCAATTTGTGTTATATAAATTATCATAGCCCATTCACATTAGTTTCTATGGAAAACAATACACATGGAAACTATCAACCAAACACAATTTATGTCAAGCATATACCATCACCAATATGGAAACCTGTTGAAGCATAAATAAACTCATTTCATTTTTAACATACACCATCACCAATATGGAAAATTGCTAAGGATGAAAAACCACATAACCTATGTTATAGCATACACCATCACACAATATGGAAAAGGCTATAACATCATCATAAACTCATCATTTCAAGCATGTACCATCAAACATATGGGAAATGCTAAAAATACTAACATAACCAAAACAACTAACACAAAGTCACATCCATAACATGTCAATATCTCAAACATCTCAATATCTCAAACATCTCATACAAAAATAACATCAAATCCAAAATCAATCAAACATTCAAATAATGCACCCTACCACATCTCGTCATCACCATCGAGGTGGTATAATAGGTGCCAGTGGTGGTGGTCCTCTTACTGGGCCTCCTCTAGCATCTGCCATCTCCATCTACCTCATCTCCTCAATCTAATCACCGGTGGCCCACAATGTTCCTAAAAACTCACAAACACTCCAACACTCACCAACACTCCTCACCACTCACACCCTGACACCTAACACTGCTGACACAGACAAATAGAAGGTCTTTATCACTCAAAAACTTAGATCTCTCTTTTTCCACACTTCAAAAGTCACAAATGACTTTTGGTTGGCTGCTAATCCACTTTTGTTGGGTTTGTTAGGCTGCCGATGTCGGCAAAATTGTGCCCTAGGCCACCGACATCGGTCGATGTTCTATCGATGTTAGCAAAATAATGCCTTTCTATATTACTGACATTAGTTGTCTAATCAACATTAGTGATATGACCACAAAACCCTTCTGACTACTTACTGACATTGGTGGCTTAATTGACATCGGTGACCTTAAAACATAGGTCTTCTCTAAAACTGCCCAAAATCATGACCAAACAACCAGCCTTAACACTGTAGAAGTCACCTTAGACTTCTCATGGGGAAAATTGGAGATAACATACATCTCCCTAACCATAAAAACAACACTTGAGATTACTTATATCTTAGCTCGACTTGACAAATGACCTCATAGATCGTGACTATCTCCTTAGACCATGACCACTTTCGAGACAACTTTGCCTTGGTTGTTTTGATTGCATATTCTACCTCACGAATAGTTAGCAAATTGTACACACCCCTCACACCTATTATTGGATCATGCCCAAGTTGATCCCTAATATCTGTGACATTTTCATCTTTTCTAAGAGCACTTCTTAGCCCATATACTTGAAACACAATGCCCATTAGAGCTATAGCTTTGATCAATCTAACCCAATCAGCTACCACTAATAACTTGGGGACCAATTACTTCAATTTTAGTCCTCCTCAACCATTGGAGATACAAATTTGATCATTTTAACCCAATCAGCTACCACTAATAAGCTAGGGACCAGTTACTTTGATTTTAGTCCTCTTCAACCATTAGAGCTATAACTTTGATCATTTTAACCCCATCAGCTACCACTAATAAGTTGGGGACCAGTTAATTTGATTTTAGTCCTCCTAGACCATTAGAGCTACAGATTTGATCATTTTAACCCAATCAGCTACCACTAATAAGCTGGGGACCAATTACTTCAATTTTAGTCCTCCTTAACCTTGCCTGTGATAATTTGACCTGCCTATCAAGTGAAGTGGTATACGTGCAATCTCAACTATTGTAGCATTCACACTCTAACCTCACCCTACCCATCTATTGCATATCAAATTAACACCTAATTTTTGATTACCTTCTCTTAATTCCTACTTTGAGGGGGAATACCTCACCCCATACTTGGGGCAACCTACATCTATTTTTGTCTTGCAGTTCATCTAAACAAACCATAAGACAAAAAGGGGCAAATGTAGACACCAATATCGTGTCAACCCCCTTTGGTCCCCTTTTAAATGTTAACACTCATAACCCACACTTGCATACCTTATTAATTTAAAAACTACTTATTTTAAATTAATTACCTCACCTTGGACACCTCACCTAGACACCTCACCTAGACACCTCACCTTAAGACCATTTCTTAGCCTATGAGTTAGCCTGAGACTAGGTCCTCCAAACCCTAACTACCCATGACCTATTCTCACCCCATCTTAACTCCCTAACCAATTCTCATGCCTCATAAGCCCTTATTTTGACCATTCTCTAATGGAAAAGGCACTTGGTGGGTGGAGAAATGGGCAAAGGGCTAAAAATAGCCCTTTTACCTATTCTCTCTCCACCGATGTCAGTCAAATCACAGCTGACATCGACAGTCCTACATCAATGCTGGCGGGATCACCGACATCAATTACATAAGCCAAGCTCTAACATTGAGCTAAGGTGACCTTTTCACACATTTGCATGCACACTCTAAGATTTCAAGCACCAAAACTCAACTATCATTCTCCTGGCTACTGAAGCTCTGCACAAGTCATCCCTCAAGCTACTGAATTAAAGTAATCCATGTTCACTTCATTGGCTCACAACACTGGTCACATCAGCCACAATGGGAATCACTATTCTAACACCTCTAGTTCTTCACCCTATAAAGCTAAGTACTCTAGTTTTCATTTTAGTGTTTTAGAATATATTGTCAATTAGTTTTCATTAATATTTCTAAATACTATCGAGAGGCCTGACTTCTTCTGTGGAGGGGCTGAAAGGCCTTCCCCTTGTTCTCACCCCCTTTTCACACCAATCCTCCACCAATACCCTTCCTCAGACCTCATTCACCTTCCCACAACCCTACACCAACCTCTAAACTTCCAAAAACCCCTCTGTCTATCCCAAAAATACTCTAAAAGATATCCAAAGCTGACAACCCCAACCAACATCAATAGATCAAACGACATCAACATCTACAACTCAAACTGACATCGGTAGACCAACCAACATTGGCACCTTCAACTAGACCAACATCAGCAACCCAACCGATGTCGGCACCATTTACTTGACCAACCTTGGTAGACCCATCGATGTCAGTGACTGTGTTCTAAACCAGTAAACCAGAAATCCATCCAAACAACCCATCTAGACTAGATAGAACCTTCAGCTAGCCTTCTGTAGCATTTTGAGATACACAGATTGTAGGGAATAGGTACACACCATCTAATTTTCTATTTCTTTAGTCATTTATCATTTCTTTCCTTATAATACTTTTATATTTAAACAGTGGACTGTCATCCCTTAAGGAGCTTCACGCTTCTGGGACCGAGCACGTAGCTTGGCAGTCCACCATAGCCTCTTCTAACATCTTTCTTGTTTAAGTTTCATTCTTACTGCATGTGTTTCCTCCACAGCCAAAGAGGAGCTCCCATAAGGCTTGGATACGGTGTGCACTAAATTCAAGTAACATCAAACCCATAACCTCTTAACCTTAGTTTCTTTCTCATTTGAATGTAATTAGTGAAAATCTAGAGAAACAAAGAGGCCAATTCATTGTTATGGGATCCTAAAGATCCATTCATTAATAAACAAAAACATTGGTTTGATGTTGTACACTTAGCATATTTCATAGTGAGTTAAGATCTATCATGAATGGAAAAAAACAATACGGTGTAAGTGGGTGTACCACACCAAGTATGCATCATATGAGCCATTTGATGGTATTTGACTACAACAAAACCTTTTCTCTAGTTGTAAATATGAATTGCATAAGGTTAGCACTCTCCTTGGTCAAAACGTAGGTATGGTAATTCCATCATATGGACATCAAAAGTGACTTATTTCATGGTGATTTAAATGATTAAATATTCATGGCATCACCTCTTGGGTCCATCATTAACGAGAACTCTAGCTATGTGTATAGGCTGAAAAAGTCCATGTATAATTTAAAATAGGCTTGTCAATCTTGGTATGAAAAGATAAATATGTTATTTTTTAACTCTAGTTTTGCATGGATACTCTTTAACCCCATATTTTACACAAATAAATTAGACTCACAACTTTTTATTTTGATTCTTTATGTCAATAACTCAAAAAGAGTTTCACCAAGTAGATTCATGATTTGGAAGCATGATTAATGAAGTAATTTGAGATGACTGACTTAGGTTTATACATTTTTTTACTTAAACTTATATTTCAAAGTCTATTAAGGAATTTTTTTTGAATTAATCCAAGTATGCTTAAGGCATATTCTGCCACTTCAACATGGAAAACTGAAATTCCACCCTGAATCCTTATCTACCTAGAATCAAGCCTACCACTAGGTGTTATTATCCTTCAATTTATGGTACACTCTATAAAAAATGTATGAAAATTATTCTATACTTGAATTACACTCATTATGATTTTTATTTTTCCATGAACATGGTGTCATTCTTCTATCATGACACCTATGACATCCATTTATAAGTTGAAAAGCAAATTATAAGGTATCTGTAGGGTAGTATAAATTATGGGATTGAGTACTTATCAGATGGAAAAACCTTAATTTATGGTTACAATTATGGTGGAAAAATAAAAATTATAGGTTAAATAAATAATGATTAGGTAGGATATATATATGATTGCATGTAGGCCACAAGATACATCTATTATCTTAGGGTAAGTCCCTTGAATTTTTTTTACAGAAAAACATACTACTATTTATTTGGCTACTATATAAGATGAGTCTATTAGAGTTGTCACTACCAAGCATGAGTAATTTTGGATTTCAAAATTACTTTTAGAGCTATAGTGTCTACATATCGAACCAACAATGTTTTTGTGTGATAACCATAATTGTATCCACATTATGTGAAACCAATGGAGAACCAAAAAAATTACGCTAAGATACATATGATTTATATTCGGTAGTTGATATAGGATAATTTAATTGATATAAAGTACTTCCAAAGATGATCAGGTTGTATACATATTCATGCAAACCTTGTTTGAGGCTTGATTTATTTAGCTCAGGTAACTTTTAGGAGTAAAGGAAGGTGTCATCAAGGGGGGATAGTTTAGTGATTCCTCCAACATCCATTTTATAGAATTACAGATTAAGGGGGCATGCTAGTATATTTAAAAATTCATGGACTTTTTAATGGTTCAAGTTACATGTATAATATATTTCATGCATAAAAACTAATTGGTGCACACATATCCATAACCTATTATTAGAGAAGATTATCAATACAATATTTACTTAATTAAATTACATTAATAATAGGAAATTATTTAATATAAGTAACTTATATATAAAACCCTAACCATAACCATATCTTCCTTTCTTATCTATAAATATCACAAAGGAATAATGGGTGAGGTACATTATGGATGAGATTTACCATTGTTATATAGGCAATTTATGTTAGAAATATTAATTTAAATAGGTTTTAATGCTACCTAGATATATCTATGTTATCTTGTTTTAATATTTCATAGATTTATGTATTTCATGTATGTATGCGTATTCCTTATGGTGGTTACAATGATTATGTAACTATTCTGGTAATTGTCCCAAGGACTCATAACACATCACAACTAAAACATACCACAATGTGGTATTAAATGAGCATCACATCAACCATATACAATTCAAGGAATTATATATGAAATGTATAGGAAGTTGAAATGGCTCATTTGAACATCAATAAAACTAATTTTTAATATCTTATGTTACATAAAGTAGCTACATGGAGATCCTAAATCACAAGTATCAAGTCACAACAAACCATAAACAAGAATATTAAAAAAATGAATCATTTGACATATTACAAAAGATATATCAAGAAAAATTTATGTGATATTGATTTTAAATGAAAATATCATAGGATTCACAAGAGAAATCTTCACACAATCATGCTTACATCACAAGATTCTATTTCTCCTATTCTATGTAGATCTTTCACACTTTAGTGGAGCTAAAATAATACCTTCATTATATAATTTCATAAAAATATTCCAATATTTATCAAGATATTTGTATGACCAAGGCTATTTATAAGTTAAGAAAAAGTGCACATAAAGGTTACACAAAATAATTAAAAATAACTTTTGCATGATCAAAGACTTACATACAACTACAAATTACTTATTTTATAAACTCAGTACTCTTTTCCAATGTAGAATTATTTATGAAGTCATATGGTCCTACATCATAAACCTTAGGTAACAAAAGAAACATGACATCCCACTCATGCATCTTTCAAGAGCTCTATTATTATTACATGTTTTGTAACATTTTATGCATTTATCTAAGTAATAACTTCAATTTATTGGTCTATCCACTTTACAAAATATTATTTGCCCTCTTTATCTTATGTTTACTTGTTAACTATGAAATAAATAAATTTTCATACTTCATTATATGTATTATCAAACATATATTATCTCTAATCAACTTATTCAAAATTGGTACTTATGATTTCTTTATAGTCCTACCTTCAAAATAAGGGTAGAAATATGACACATCAAAAATAGGTGACATGTCTATCATTTCAGGTAACTCAATGTCAAATGCATTTGTCATAATTTTTTGTAACAATTTACACGGTCCACTAATTTTCTACTTCAACTTATCATATGCTTCTTTCAAAAATATTTCCTTGAATGTGTGAAGACTAAGACTCCCATTTGATATACCAGTTCTCTTCTCTTCAAATTTTCACATTGATTACATTGCAAAATGATTATTTCTACCTATTCATACACTTATTTTTTTTTCATTCATGTATTATTGGAGTTCTAGGTTGTACCATAGATGAGGAGAGAAGTGTTCAAGTCCTACTGTCAAACCTAGTCCAATATGGGAGTGACCTTAGACTACAAGTTGTCTAGTTTATAGGTCACACCTTTAATTTTCATGGGGATAACTCCCTTAATATGAAATTTTAAAAATTTATAACATCTAAACCTATCACAAGGAAAAGGGAGAAGGATGTGAAAACTAAAACAAGAATCTAACCTAGGTGGTGATGCACCAATTGATGAATGATCCATTCCCAACTATTCCATTTGATAATTAATGATGAATATAATGAAGACAAGGGTTGATCAGACTCTCTAAAAATGTTTCAATCATGAATGTGTTACATTAAGGTTGGGTAAATACCTACAACTTGAGGGACAAAAATAAATAGGTCTGTGTAAGACACTATAGACTCATGACACTTTAAGGGAAATCTTACTTACTAACACTTCACATAACTTGAAAAAAAATAACAAATTTTAAGCAAGGTACATAAAGGACATAAAAATTATGCATAAACAACATATATTTTACAAATCAAACTTTAATAAAGTATACTTAGCATTTAACCAGAATATGAAATTGTCTTGTATTGTTTCAAAAGAGTTTACAAAGTGATTATGGTAGAATTTTATTACACCCAACTAAGGGATGGAAAAAAATAGCTTAATGAATACATTTATAGATAAAATTTAAGACAAGAGAGATAAATCTAGGCATAGGATGGGTCATCAATGAGCCCAAAGTGGCATAGGGCAGTTACACAAGCATTGTCTCCTTCTTTAAGCATTGACACCCATTGATGAGCCAAATTTTGGAATTGTTAAGGATTTAAATCCTTCAATTATCCTCATTAATGCTTTTAAAATCCTTAAAATATCTCCATATTCCTTCTTTTGGTAGTTATGCAATGCACATGAGATATAAATAGGTCAACCTGAGGCATTTCACAACCTTTCCATCAACATACATGCCAAATGGGTCATGAATATACATATGACCTATAATAATGGCTAAAATTTTAGTGTATTCTCACATAGATGGATTTTAAAATTCATGTAAATGGTCAATCAATGGCCTCATTCCACCCTTTGCTCACTAGATTCTTTCATTTGCATGGTAAGTAGGTCTGTGTGGATTGTTTTCCAAATTTGTACTCATATTCACTATGTGAGTGATTCAAAAATTGAAATTAGGATTAAAAATCACCTAATGATACTTATATTACCCTTGATATACCTTTATTTGATTGGTATTGATATTTTTGAAGAGTTATTTACCTACAACATACATTAATCTTGCCTCACTCAGCCAATTAGGCTACCTCATAGACTGGCTTTTTTGAAAGAGATGGTGAGAATAATTTTAGTTAGTTCCATGGGATGTATTAATATTTGATAGATATAACAAGTATTTAACTTGCTCCCTCCATGTTTTATAATTATTTCTTAGGTTCTATAACACAAAATTTGATTGAAACCCTATAATTTTGTCCTTTTAGGAGACATCTGTACATCTTTCATACATTCAAGACCATGGATTAAATCCCCTCTAAGTTTCCTATAGGTTTCAAGTGATAAACTATAAACTTTTAAACAAAATAATGCAAATTTTCTTAAACCTCTCTAGACTAGTCATTATTAGGGTTTAAAGGAGGTTTTAGGGGGTTTGGGAGTCTTAGGTCTGGTTATTAAAGATATGAGCTTAGATTTATGAACTATCTACACCAATCCCATGCTAACAATCCATCTCACCTTCAATGGCAAGCACTTAAAGGGTTCCTTGTGTGAAGAATTTTCTCTTCAAATGGATTCTATAGGTCTAAAAGTAGGAGGATGCACTGTGATGGTTTCTTTAAGGCTTGGGTTATCACAAATAGCTTTGGAATGATGTGATAATTCCCCCCCCAAGAAGATTCACAACCTTTCAACTCTTCAAACTATGTTTTGTTCCACTCCTTTAATGGTATAATCATGGTGAAAATTGAGTATTATTCTATCTACAGACTTAAAACATAAATATTGACTTGTATAATGATTTATAATCCACCTTTTCTTCATGTATGACTTGTAAAACAACTTATATACACTAGAAAGTAGTATTATTTACTCTATAGTGCCAATTATTTTCTTTGTAGTGCATGTATCTAGGTGCTCTAAAACCTATAACTCTTTGTTTGATAGACTAGTCATGGAGGTCAACATAGAGACCACCAAAAGGATTAGTTAGGTTCTTTGGGAATCCTCTCTTTTCCAATCCATTTTACACATGAATATCCATCATACCATGATCTTTAGGCTTGAACTAGCTTTTCTAGGCCTCTTCTATACAACTCTAACCCTACACATGCCAACTAAGGAGACATGGTAGTGCTCAGGGGACCTTAGAAGAATTTAAAGGTGATTTTATGGCTAAAACCTTGCATTGAGATGTGTTTTGAGGTGATTTTTCATCATTAGGTCATTTACGTGCTTTGTGTATGGTTTGAGATATCCACCATCTTAACAATGGTTCATAGAGTACATACATCCAAACCTAAAATAAAGGCCATGAATGTTTAGGCAATTCCCCCCATCTATCATGAATAGGATGGATTATCATGCAAAGGCTCCATAGATAAGCATTAGAATGTGAGTTAGGTTTAGTTGTAGGTAGTTTTGAGTCCTTATTTTCTTAACAATCATTCATAAATCCTAGCCCCCCATTTCCAATCAATTTTCTATTAATTTTTAGTGAATAGGGATATTTAAATCTTTATAAGAGCTCTAGGCTTGATGATTCTTATGGTGGAGTGGGTAAGCATGTGAACATGCCCCAAAAATGACTTTTAGGCAGGTGTATTGGATTGATCTAGGTTTTATGACATTGTGATCACTATTACCACATATTAACACTTGAAACCCTTTTCTTGGATCTAAAAAATTATTCCACTCCTCACTTTAGCCATTGGATGGATCAAAACAACTTACATAGGTCTTAATATATCATTGAGGTATGTGTGTAAGATTTACTGACTAACTATGTTACCACATCTCCAAGGTTTTTGAAACAAAATCTAAGTGTTAAACCTTAATATGGGTTTTAGGTAACCTTAGACATCATTCCTCCATTAATCAAGGCCTTAATTGTGACCCATACTAGCTACATACTTATTATAACATGGATGTGTCTCTAACTCATTATATGCTTACATAGATAAACCTTGGTTTGAGATAAAAAAAATGAGTATATCCACTATTTTTCTCAACCAAGTGAACATATGGGCCTCTTCCTTATGTCATTACCACCATCTTTATTAATTTTGGAGGTCTAGTTGTGCTCGAAAGGGGTCTATATCATCATTTTGGCTCAAAATAGACTCAAATTCTTTACCTGAAGTGTACTGAGACTTTTATCTTTGAATATAACTTCCAACCAAGATTCTATAAGTGTTTGTGACATTAGGAACTATTTATCATAGGATTAGAATGACTATTATGCCTTAGTGGTAGCTTGTTAGAAATATGATTGTCATTGATGTCAAAAGGCAGATTGTTGGCATGAGATTGGAGAGTAGAGCATGTTTTATAGTTGCACAATGCAAAGTTGTCATGCTTTTATAGAGACCATTTATAGAGGATTAAATATTAATTTATTAAATATTTGTTATGGGTTTTTTTAGTGCATTCTATATATATGGTCTATAGGTTTAGATGAAGATAAATGAGCGTAGAAATAATTTATTTTAGCTCTCAGACATTATAGGGTTTCTCTATTAAACCCTAAGGATTTAAGCCATGGCATTCATAGACATGTTCTATTTTTAGGTCGATTGGATATAGGTAAGAATTGGTTACTTAAGTTATATCTTAATTCCTTGTCTTTATTATGTAATAAACCCCTTCAACCTAGCAATTACCAACTCGAGCAGTGATCAAAAACCTTAATATTTCCTAATACTTAGACTTAATATTTGTCCCAACTTGATCAATGGTTAGCACTTAATCATATGATAGAGATACAATAAAGCATAGAAAAGTCAATTTGTCAAAGACACCTATGAGTAAACATGTTATTGATAAGTATCACAATCATAGAGCTTGCATAGTAAATCTATGAAGTGATTTAAAGTCAAATAATCAAGGATTAACATGAGAATGCCAATTATCACAATAGTGGGAACTAATAGCAAATGTGCAAAAGGCATGTGAGGATGCCAAGTGTCACACTCATTGGATCTTGTTAGAGATTAAGATCAAGCTTCTTCTAAGGATCAATAGTGAGTAGGTTATCATTCAATGAAGCTCTAATGAAGTGAGTGGACTCAATGAGATCAAGTGCTCGATGTTTAATGATATAGAGGTGAGTTAAATATTGAGCTAATTTGATGAGATCAATAGAGAATATATGTTCCAAAGACTAATGAAGAAATGAGATGATATTAAAATCTTGATGTTTAGTGACAAGTAGAGATAAATTTCATGCTACTTTGAAGATATAATAGCACATGGGAGCTTGGATCAAAATATCCAACAGATGCATTTTAAAGTTTAAACATTAAATCCTAGAAGCATACAAGGATCCAATGGAGTGCTTGAGCCTATCAAAAATTGATCTAACAAACACATTTTAAAGTTGAGTAAACTGAATGAGGATCATTAGATCATGGCATGAAACTTAAGATCAATTGTCAGTATTTAAATTTTTGTTCATCATAATGGTCAAACATAGGACCATGTAGGAAAGATGCATTATAAGACACATAAAAATGATATAGATTACTGTGATCAATATAAATTATGTAATATGGAATGTGCATTAAAATCAGAGCCCAATATATGATAAATAAGATAGAGAATCATGGTAGTGGAGCATGAATTCAAGAGGAAAGAAACCTGTCAATTGAATTGAGTCCAAGGATGGAGCATGATGTGTTATAGACCAAGTGTAAACATAGAGAAAATACAAGACCTAGATACACTACTTGTATATATGTCATCTAGGATACAGTAAATGTTGTTATCACTATTAAATAGAGTCTAATTGAGAGAGAGAGAGAGAGAGAGAGAGAGAGAGAGAGAGAGAGAGAGAGAGAGAGAGAGAGAGAGAGAGAGAGAGAGAGAGAGAGAGAGAGAGAGAGAGAGAGATTGGTGAAGTGTGCTAAATAGAGAAATATAGAGACATAGAGACAAAGGGGTAGAGAGGAATAACAAAGAAGAGAGAGATGTGTAAATCATGAGCAGCTATAGACCAAACTTGTAATAGATAATTGGAATTAGATTTATTTATGAATCAATATTGCAATCTAGAGTTGTATCTTCATATTTTAAATATAGATTTGATTGGTGGGTGCCATCAGATAAGCTGGGTTGGTCTTAGTTAGGGAGTTGGTGATTCTTTAGAGTAGGTGCTCTTAAATCAGGGGATTGGTGTCTCCTTAGGGTTGGTGCCCTTAAATGTTGTAACTAGTGAGGTTTTGATTATGAGGCTAGATTAGAATAGTAGATTCTAGTAGCTGTTTCTCACTATGATTTTCCCATATTGGGTTTTCCACGTACATTGAGTGTTTTGCATATTTGTTTGTGTGTGTGATATATAAAAATTATTTTTAATCTACATTAAAATTATTAAAAGGACTAATTTAATTACTCTATTAATTCACCCCCTATCAGTAAATAGTTATGTTCTAACAATTGGTATCATAACCTTAGTTCTTTAGAAGAAGCTTAATCAGCTCAGGTAGATCTTGGATGGTGAACACATATGGCTAGTCAAAAAGTCTCTTCATCAAATAAGGAGACTCTATTTAATGGATCAAACTATGCATTTTAGAGAATTAAAATGGAAACATATTTATATTCATTAGGGTTTGATGTATGGTTGTATATTGTAAATAGATATATATCCCCTGTTACAACTCCTACTGATCAGGCTACAAAGAAGGCATATGAGAGAAATTCCAAGGCAAAGAATGTTATCCTTGTGGATTGTTAAAATATAAGTTTGTTAAAGTGATGCATTATCAAAATACACAAGATATTTGGAAAAAATTAAAGAATGTATATGAAGGTGATGATAAGGTAAAGTAGGCCAAGATACAAACTTACAAAGGTAACTTTGAAAGTCATAAAATGAATGAAGATGAGAAAATTACATACTACCTCCTCAAAGTAGATTAACTAGTCAATGCAATCAAAGGCCTTGGAAAAGAGATGAAATAATTAGTCATTATAAAAAATATCCTAAGATCTATGCCCTCCATGTATGACTCTAAAATCTTTATAATAGAGGAAGCAAGAGATATGGATAAACTCACTATTGATGAGTTACATGGAACCTTCATTACTTATGAGCTATGAATGAGAGAATCAAACACTTTCAAGAGAAAAATTGCATTGAAAACAACCAAACAAGAAAAAGTAGAATCACCTACATTCAGATCTAAGGAGACTGATGAAGAAGAATCTAACTTTATCAAAAAATTAAGAAGAGGGTCTAGAAAATATAAAGGTAAGTTACCCTTTAAATGCTTTAACTATGGTAAGGTAGGATATTTTGATGTTAAATGCCCTTATAACATAAAGGGAAACTCTGATCAAGAAGAGGATAGTAAAAAGATGAAACCTTACTATTCCAGGAAAAATAACTTATTCAAAAATAAGAAAGGCCTATACACAAAAGAATAAAATGATTCATTGGATGATTGTGATAGTTTTGATGATGACCATTATTTTGCCTTTGTGACTAAAGAAAAGGAATTCCTATTCATGACATTAGGATTAGCTTCTATGGATCAAGAAGAAGTTAAAGACTCAAATGAATAATAAGAAGGAGAAGTGGATCTAGAGTGTGAACTCATCTATGCTCTAGATGAAATTAAAAAGTTGAGAAAAGAGAAATCAAAATAGAATAAGCTTGGATAAAAAGAGATTGAAAAAGTGTCCAAAAGTCTTGAAAAATCTGATCAGATGGTGATTAGCCTAAAGACACAAGTTGAAGAGGCCAAAAGAATAGAAGATGTAGTCAAACTTGAACTACAATCTAAATCTGATGAATGGATGAAGTTATAAGTAGAGATAGTGTATTTGATAAAAGAAATTGAAAAAATTAAAGAATAAATAGATAAAGGTCTAAAGCTAAAAGGAGGTTCAATAATTATTGATGAGTTGATCA
Organism: Torreya grandis; assembly: GCA_037957365.1. Taxonomy (NCBI): domain Eukaryota; kingdom Viridiplantae; phylum Streptophyta; class Pinopsida; order Cupressales; family Taxaceae; genus Torreya; species Torreya grandis. The sequence goes on from JARHVA010000787.1 coordinate 3,153,318, forward strand.
ACTCTCAAAAGCCATCAAAAGAGAAATATGGTATTGGTTTTGAAAAAGGGAAAAGTCTCATAGCTAGTACATCTTTAAACTTACATGATAACTTCAAAGTAGAAGGAGAATCAGGAATAAATAATGAAAAAGCTTGCAAGAATGGCTCTAGAGATACAAAGACAAACATAAGCATTATTGATATGAAGAAAGCTAAAGGACAAAAGAAGCTTAAAGAAAAGAAGAAGACAAAGGTAGCCGATGTAGATGGTTTCATAAGGGTGAAAGATTTGAAGAAGCCAAAGTTAAGAAAATCTCCCCATTCGGTACAAATAAATGCTATGATCAAGTATTACTCATCTTTTATGGTTATTGTTATACTTGTAATTAGTTTGGTCATAAGGCTAGTGATTGTAGAGTTTTACCTAAAAGGAGAACAAATTTTATAAGAAAAAATTCATTTTCACCCTTGTTAGATACAAATGTAATATGCTATAATTGCAATAATTTTGGTCACATAGCTAGACAATGTAGAACAAACTTTATAAGATCAAAAATACAAAGTGAAAATAAAGGCATGCCTCCCAGTGTGAACAAAGGTTCAAAAGTTTCTTAAAAAGGGAAAAATAAGCTAAATAAGAAACCCAAAGATGTGTGGAAAGTGATAGATCAATCTATAATTACTCAAACTACACTCCATGCTAAGGCACAAAATTTGTGGGTAATAGGCAATGGTTTCTCAAAACACATTACTAGCGATAAGAGTAAGTTCATAAAATTGAGAAAATGTAAGGAAGGATCTATCATCATGGGAGACAATAATGTAGTAAATATTTGAGGTAAAATAACCTTGAACATAGATGGAAAACTACCTACACATGATGTCCTTTATGTTGAAGGATTGAAACATAATCTACTAAGTATCATCCAAATGTGTGAAAATGGATATAAGGTCACATTTAATGTAGAATGTTGTAAGATAAGGATATTTGGAAGAGTATTTATTGAAGGGAAAAGAATTGAAAGCAAAATTTATAATCTTAGTGATGTGAATGGAAATAGCTATCTGATAGGAAATATTTATGAGAGTTGGTTATGGCATAGAAGAATAGGCCATGTCAATTTTGATAACCTGGTAAAGGTGAGTTCAAATAAGTGTTGGGGATCAACCAACAATATGATTACACTTATGAGAGCAATAAACCGTGGAATTAAATTAGATAGATAAGTAACTGGAATCAGATAATAGCAAAAAATAAGAGATACAAGAAACCACCCTGAAAACTTGTATTAAACTCTTTACAAAAGGAATACAATTGAAGAAACTTCTTTCTTCCACACCTCTCTCAGATGCACAAGATCTCTCTCTAGATCTCTATCCCTTAAGAGCTCTCTCTCTCAAGTATAATCAACTCCAATAACTTGGATTGATACAACTCTGTACTGTTCTTCAACATTCACATACAATGAGCTACTACAATAATCACACTAAGCTAAGAAGATCTAATTCTACATATAGAATTAGGAGACTTGAGCATGCACTTACAACCAATAGTTAAGCCTCTTGAGCAAGGGCTCTAAAAACAATCTTACTAATAATAGAAATGTGAACTTAAGACTAAGACTTAAACTCATCATGCAAACACTCACTTTTGTCCTCGGAAATAGCATTCTAGACGCACAAGTAACCGACGCCGGTTCCTGCCTGCTTGCCTGTGACCGATGTCGGCCGATCATCTGTCGATGCTAGCATCTCTTCAACTACACCAGACCGATGTCGGTCATTCCTGACCAATTCTAGTGACTATGTAAACCTGCAACTTTGGTAATGCGCTCATATGTGAAGCTTTTAGGCTCCACACCTTAACAATCTCCCACTTGGAGATAAACAGCTGCACCAGTACCTGTACAGCAACATCTTCTAGCTCCTCCATCTTCAACTCAATCATGAAGACCAAAAAAAGTTGAATGAAGATTCAACTTCTCCTTTGTAACTGGCTTGGTTAACATATGAGCAAGATTCCTATCTGTATGAATCTTCTCCAGCTTCAAATCACCATCTTCCAATACCTGTTGTATGAAGTGGTACCTTACTTGTATGTGCTTTGTTCTTGAATGAAAAGCTGAATTCTTAGCCAAATGGATTGCACTCTGACTGTCACTATACAATCTGCAACTCCCGTGCTCCCTTCCAAGCTCTTCCATGAACCGTGTCATCCATATCATCTCTTTGCTAGCTTCTATGGCTGTAATATACTCTGCTTATGTAGTTGACAAGGCAACAACCTTTTGCAACTTAGATATCTAGCTAACTACCGTTCCACCTACAGTGAAAACATAACCTGTAGTGCTCCTCCTACCATCCAAATCACCTGCCATATCTGAATCTACATAACCATGTAAAGAAGTATCTGAACCTCCATAGCACAAGTGCCTACTGCTGGTTCCTCTCAGATATCTAAGGATCCACTGAATTGCTTTCCAATGTTCCTTACCTAGATTGGCCATATACTTACTTACAACTCCCACTGCTTGGGCAATATCTAGTCTAGTACACACCATTGCATACATTAAACTCCCTACTATGGAAGAATATGGAACCTTACTCATGTAATCTACCTCATCATGTGAATTAGGGAATTATTCTTTACTCAACTTAAAGTGTCCAGCCAAAGGTGTGCTTACCGGTTTAACATCCTGCATATTGAACCGTTTCAACACCTTGTCCACATAATCCTCTTGAGATAATATCAACCTATGATTTTTCCTATCTCTCTTAATGCTCATGCCAAGGATTTTCTTTGCTGCTCCCAAATCCTTCATAGTAAACGTTTGAGCTAATTTCACCTTAAGCTCAGAGATATCCTACATGTGTGATCTTGCAACCAGCATATCATCTACATACAACAATAGAATAATATATCTACCATTATCTAATCTCTTAAAATACACACAATGGTCAGATTGACACCTACTGTAGCCATGCTCAGTCATAAACTTGTCAAATTTCAAATACCACTGTCTAGGAGCTTGCTTGAGGCCATACAAGTTTTTCTTCAATCTGCACACTAACTTCTCCTTACCTTTGACCTCAAATCCTTCCGGCTGTTCCATATAAATTTCCTCATCCAAATCTCCATGAAGAAACGCTGTCTTAACATCTAGCTACTCAAGATGCAAATCCTCAACATCAACCAAAGACAGTACAATCCGTATAGAACTCATTTTAACAATAGGAGAAAAAATCTCACCAAAATCAATACTTGGCTTTTGTGTAAATCCTTTCACTACCAATCTGGTCTTATATCTCATTTGTCCATTCTCACCTTCCTTCAACCTGTAGGTCCATCTGTTCTTTAGTGTTCTCTTACCAGCTGGCAATTCAACCAAATCCCATGTTTGGTTCTCTCTTAAGGACTCCATCTCCTCAACCATGCCACGCTCCCACTAACTCTTGGACTCCCCCTGTATTGCTTCTTCAAAACTCTCTGGTTTTCCACCATCAGTTAGCAATAAATAGAATAATGAAGGAGAATATCTAATTGGAGGCTTACTTACCCTTTTAGACCTCCTAATGGGTGTCTGAGACTCGTTCACAACACACTGTCCACCTAAATTCTCTGACAGTGACCGACCTCAGTCACCTCCAGACCTGTTACTGGCCGATGCCGGTTCTGCCTGACCGATGCCGGTGCTTGTCCTGCCGACATCGGTCTCTGTATGACCGACATCAGTTTCTATTCTACTGACGCCGGTTCCTATCCTGTCAACGTTGGTCTCTGTGTTTTCCTGCAAGTGATTATTTCTTTTTCCCGCAAGCTCATTTTGGACCGTCACCTCGTCTAATTCACTATTGCTCTACCCAGATTGATTCAGCTTCTTCAGCTGATCACTATACATCACTTTTTCATTGAAAACAACATCATGGCTCCTAATTATCTTGTTAGTTCCTAGATTCCAAAATCTGAAACCAAAATCATCTGAGCCATAGCCAATAAATGTGCACCTCATAGACTTAGCATCGAGCTTCTTTCTATTTTCCTTATCTACGTGCACAAAGGCTTCACAACCAAAAACTTTGAGAAAAGAGAGATCTACCTTTTTACCTATCCAAGCCTCTTCTGGAATTCCACCATTTAGAGTTGTAGAGGGTCTTTTGTTAATTAGGTACACTGTGGTATCAACAGCTTCTATCCAAAACTCTAAGGGCAAACTAGCATGCAATCTCATACATCTTGCATGCTCCATGATTGTTCTGTTCATCCTTTCAGCAATTCCATTATGCTGAGGTGTCCTTGGAACTATCCTTTGCCTACGAATCCCATGCATGTAACAATACCAACTGAACTTATAACTGTAGAACTCTCCACCATTGTTAGATCTCAGGCACTTTAATCTTTTGTCTGTTTCATTCTCAACCATAGCTTTCCAAATCTTAAAGGTCTCAAATACATCAGATTTCTTCTTAATACAGTAGATCCATACCTTTCTTGTAGCATCATCTATGAATGAAACATAGTACTGTGATCCTCCAATAGAAGCTACCTGAGCCGGTCCCCACACGTCTGTGTGAACAAGCTGTAACTTATGCTTCTTCTTTGTAGACCCAATCTTGAGAAAACTAACCCTTTTCTGTTTTCCAAATACACAGTACTCACAAAATTCTAGATCCATGCTTTTCAAATCTAAAAGCTTACCTTTAGACTTAAGAATTGACATCCCCTTCTCACTCATGTGGCCAAGCCTTGAGTGCCACAATTTTGCATCCACATCTAAAGTAGATAATACAGAAGGAGAATTGTTAGTAACATAATTACACAAATAGAGAGTACCTACTCTCTTACTTCTGGCCATAACAAGTGCACCCTTGGTCACCTTCCAAGATTCTGCTGTGAGAGTTACTGTACAACCCTCATCCCCTAACTTTTCTGTAGAAATCAAATTTCTCTTCAATCTAGGAACATGCATAACTTCTCTCAACACCAATGTGTTGCCATTCTACATTTTCAGCTGTACTTTACCTTTGCCAATAATTTTACAGGGTTCATCATCCCCTAGATATACTATTCCAAAATCTCCATGGATATAGTCACAAAAATATTCCCTATTAGGGGTAGCATGAAAAGATGCACCAGAATCTAACACCCAAGATTCTATATTATCATGCAAAGAGAATATTAAAGCATCTTGTGCAATACCTGAAACCTTTGCTTCTTCTTTTCCTTCGTGATGATTGTCCTCCTTAGGCTTTGATCAGAAATCTCTGCTTATGTGCCCCATCTTTCCACAATTCCAGCATTGTGGCTTCCTTCCATTTCTAGATTTGGATCTGCCTTTCCCCTTAGACTTAGATCTTGATCTCCCTTTCTTGCTCTTCTCTTTTTGCCTTCCTCTACTCTCAAAATTTAAAGCGTTCCCAGATGTCTCTTCTGTGCTTTTCCTATGAATTTCCTCATTCAATATAACACTAACAACATCCTCTACTTTTAAAATATTTGATGCAAATGCAGTATTGCTAACTGCCATTACTAAGCTATGCCAGCTTTCAGGCAAAGAACATAATATTAAAAGAGCTTTTATTTAATCATCAAATACAATTTTGACTGAACTTAATTGATTTACAATACCATGGAAATCATTCAAGTGATTAGATATAGATCCACCTTCCTGCATATGCAAATTAAATAGCTGCTTCATAAGATATACCTTATTAGAAGCTGAGGGTTTTTCGTACAAATTTGCTAGAGTAGTCATCAACTCTACCATTGTTTTTTCCTGTGATAAATTAGATATCACAGTGGATGCTAGACTCAGTCTTATAGACCCCAAAGCCTTTCTGTCAAGAACTTCCCATTCTTCATCCTCCATGTCTGTGGGCTTCTTTGCAATCCCACCTAATGGTAAGTATAGATCCTTCTGATATAGATATTCCTCTATCTGCATTCTCCAATGTTGATAGTTTTTGCCATTGAACTTCTCCATTCTTAGTTTCCTTTCATCTGCCATTGCTTCTCCCACTCAAATAGAAATCCCTACAGAAACTCCTGTGAGTAACCTGTAATCAATACACACTACACATATCTGAACCACCTGTTAGTGAATGTGAGCTTTGATACCAATTATTGGATATCAAACTCTAAACCTACAACCAAGGCTCTGATACCACTTATTGGGGATCAACCAACAATATGATTACACTTATGAGAGCAATAAACCGCAGAATTAAATCAGATAGATAAGTAACTAGAATCAGATAATAGCAAAGAACAAGAGATACAAGAAACCACCCTGAAAACTTGTATTAAACTCTTTACAAAAGGAATACAATTGAAGAAACTTCTTTCTTCCACACCTTTCTCAGATGCACAAGATCTCTCTCTAGATCTCTATCCCTTAAGAGCTCTCTCTCTCAAGTATAATCAACTCCAACAACCTGGATTGATACAACTCTGGACTGTTCTTCAACATTCACATACAATGAACTACTACAATAATCACACTAAGCTAAGAAGATCTAATTCTACATATAGAATTAGGATACTTGAGCATGCACTTACAACCAACAGTTAAGCCTCTTGAACAAGGGCTCTAAAAATAATCTTACTAATAATAGAAACGCGAACTTAAGACTAAGACTTAAACTCATCATGCAAACACTCGCTTCTGTCCTTGGAAATAGCATTCTAGATGCACAGGTAACTGACGCCCGTTCCTGCGTGCTTGCCTGTGACTGACGTCGGCCGATCATCTACCGACGCCGATTCCTGCGTGCTTGCCTGTGACCGACGTCGGCCGATCATCTACCGATGCCGGCGTCTCTTCAACTGCACCGGACTGACGTCGGTCACTCCTGACCAATGCCAGTGACCGTGTAAACCTGCAACTTTGGTAATGCGCTCATATGTGAAGCTTTTAGGCTCCACACCTTAACAATAAGTTTTTTTAGACACATGCCTAAGATAACCAAACCTACAGACACTACTTTCAATGAATGTCAACAAGGCAAGTAGATAAGGGTCATGTTTTAAACAAAGGAGTATGTAACTAGAAATCCTCTAGAATTAGTTCATATTGATATTTTTGGTCTTACTAAGATAAGAGGATCTAAATGAGAGAGATACTTCATGTTATTTGTAGATGATTACTCAAGAAATACATGGGTAACATTTTTGAAGGATAAGTCTCAGACATTTGAAATATTCAAAATTTTTAGGGCAATGGTAGAGAATGAGATTGGACAAAAAATAAAATGTTTAAGATCTGATAGAGGTGGAGTAATCACTTCAAATGAGTTAATAAAATACTATGAGAATCATGGAATCAAAAGGAATCAATCTACAATAAGGAATACACAATAGAATGGATTTATTGAGAGAAAGAAGATGACAATCAAGGAGATGGCTAGAACAATGTTAAAAGTGGCCAAATTACCTGATGGATATTAGAGAAAAGTAGTACAAATAGTAGTATATATCTTGGATAGAGTTTAATTGAGGTTAAATAGTGATAAAACTCCCTATGAACTATGGTATGGAAAACCTACCTCTGTGAAGTATTTTAGAGTGTTTGGTAGTAAATGTTACATTAGGAGAAAAGAAGATAACTTGAGAAGCCTTGAATTAAGATGTGATGAAGGAATATTTTTTATTTATTCCACCCAAAGCAAATCATACATATGTTACAATAAAAAGCTACACAAGATTGTAGACAACATCAATGTCAAGGTTGAAGAAGGCTTGAAACATGTTAAACCTGATAGAGAAATTTTTAATGAAGAATCATATTATTAAGAGGAAGCAACTAATGAAGAGCATGATGAAGTAAATGTAAAGGCACCTGCATTAGGTTTTCAAAAGGATCATCCTATATAGTATATCATTGGAAATAAAAATGAAGGAGTTCAGATAAGGAGAAGATTTGCAATGAATAAGAAGTAAGTTTTTCTCTAATGTCTGAAATTGAGCCTAAGAGCTATGTTGAAGCTAGCAAGGATGAGAATTGGCTAAAATCCATGGAAGAAGAAATGAGCCAAATTGAAAAGAACAAAACTTGGGAATTAGTTTCAAGACCTTCAAACAATAATGTAATAGTTTTAAAATGGGTCTTTAGAAACAAGCTCAATGAGGATGGAACTATTATAATGAACAAGGTAAGATTGGTTTGCAAAGGATATACACAAGTTGAGGGCATAGATTTTGAGGAAATATTTTCTCTAGTTACTAGATTGGAATCCATAAGAATGTTTATAGCATTCTCTATTAATAATAAATTCAAAGTCTATCAAATGGATGTTAAGTCTACTTTCTTGAATGGAAACCTAGAAGAGGAAGTCTACATAGAACAACCTAAAGGTTTTCAACTATTAAAGGAAGAAGATTATGTGTGTAGATGAAATAAATATCTATATGGTCTAAAATAGGAACCTATAACATGGTATTTAATATTATACCAGTACTTGAAACAATAAGGATTCAATAAAAGATGTGTAGACAACAATCTGTACTTCAAATCAAAAGTGAATATATGTTGATTGTTGTTTTTATTTATGTAGATGATATCATTTTTGGTGCTAACAAAAATAGAATGTGCAAATAATTTTCTACTCAAATTCAAAATGAGTTTGATATGTCTATGCTTGGGTAACTTTCTTTCTTCCTAGGTCTATATATAGCACAAACTAATGAAGGGATATTTATATCTCAAACCAAATATGCTAAGGAAATGCTCAAGAAGTTTGGAATGGAAGATAGAAAAATAGTAGGTAATCCCATGATTACTAGTTTTAGGTTTAGAAAAAATGATGAGTCCTTTGAGGAAAATTAGACTTTGTATAGATCAATGATAGGTAGTTTGTTATACCTAACTATATCAAGACCAAATATCATGAAAGTAGTGTGCATGGTTGTTGCAAGTTTTCAAGCTAATCTTAAAGAATCATATGTTAATGCAATCAAAAGGATCTTTAGATATATCAAGAGCATAATTTAATATGGACTATGGTATCCTAAAATTGAAGATTTCACTTTGATAGCATATATAGATTTTTATTGGGTAGGAATTGTGGATGATAGTTTTAGTGTAGGCATTTTTTCCATTGGGTTTTGCTTACATGGTTGTATTAGTTTGTATAGGAATCTATAGGTCATTTGGATTAGTTGGGAAGATTATTCCCACATTCATTGGAATGTGTGGTATCTTTCTCTCTCCAACCTATATATGCATCTCTCTCCCTTCATATTTAAAATGTAGTTCTAATGTAATATATTGTGGATTGTTTAAGCTACTTAGTTGTGAACTGTGATAACTTTGAGAGATGTGAGAGTTATTAAATTTGTCCCTTTGTATAAGCAATTTAGGATGATATGGAGTATTCTATTTCCTCTCATTCTTTTGCAATATTCTTCTATGCATGATTTCATTTACTAGTAGCTTCATTGTGATGTGGACTTGCTTGACTCATGAGATCACTCCATCATGTGAGTTTGTTGATCTGGTGATCCTAGATACAAATATTTTATGGTATCAGAGTGCCAATCCATGTTCACAATTTTCTGTTTTGTTATGTTGTAATCTTTGTTTTGAAATCTAAAGTTTATTTGCATATTTGTGAGCCAATTTTTTTAGTGGGTTTATATAATTTTAGGGTTGTTTTTTGAAAAAATATCTCAAAAAATTTAGGATAGGTGATTGAAAAAATTTGTAGGGATATTTTTATGCAAAATCTATGGTATTTTTTCTTGCATTGTCTAGTTGAAGGGTTTATTGTAGATCTTGTTATCGAGTTAAGAGGATGGCCTAGTTATTTTCTTTATAAGCCTAGTTTTTTTTCTAACAATATATTATTGTAAACCTATTTGGCTTACACATGGCCTACTCTTGGATCAATATATCCTCTCTGAATTACCATTAGCACCTTGCAATAGAGATTTGAGCATTTAGAAGGATCTATTCTATTATTTTTTCTCTTATTCTTGGAAAATGCCACTTCTTAATGCCATTTCTATTCTCTGAGTTCCACATACTTCCTTTTGACCTATGTGGAGATTCTCAGGTCTAAATTGAAGGAGGATTTGATGCTATGATATTTTCATGGAGGTGAAGCATTGATTTTTTCAACTTGGCATTGTCCTTTCTATAATAGTGGCATTAAAAAACCAAATCCACATCTGTTATTTATTCTACAACAAAAAGTGTTATGTAGATCCAACTTGGTGTCATATTACTATAGAGAGTGGTGGCATAGCAAAGTGGAGAGATCAGAGGAGCATTGGAAGTGGTTAGAGTTGATCATAAGTTTCTTTCACTTGAGGAAGATTCTAAATATTGGCATTGAAATTCCTAATCAGATCTAATCTATGGAGGAAAAAGACTTACCAGATCTGTACTCCCTATCATCTTTGGAATCACACTTTGCTAGACCATTGAATCTAGCTTTGGCATCACACTTTACCAGACCATTATCATTTGATGAAAGCTACATCCTTTTTTATCAAGTTCTAATGCATTGGGTTTTATATTTTTAAACATGTGTGGACCTAATCAAACTTTTGAAAAACATTGACATTATCAGCATTGGCATTGGATGTTGCATTGGATGTTGCATTGGATCTATTGGTCAATGGTTTTATTCCACTCATAGTTGATTCTGTCTAGTTTCCAAAGATCAGCCCTTGTCATTGATGCTTTTCTCATTGGTTTTGTCCCTCTACATATCCTTCTTCACTACCTCCAGTGCCATCTCTCCCTCATCAATAAGCTAGTTGTACTTGACTTCTCCTTGGCATGATTAGATCTCTCTTGATGGTATAATCTCTTCCATGGCGGTGACGTACATCCTTGTGTTCCCCTTGCCAAAGTTAGAAAGATCAAAACCTAAAATTTCCCTATAATAATAAAAAATAAAAGCATGTTTTTTAATTTTAATTAAATAGGTTTTTTAATTTATTAATTAAAACACCTTGTAAGAGGATTTTTCATAAAATTACATGTAAAGGTGATTGGGTAAGTATTTTTTTGGATTTTATTGATGTGAGGAGATATTCAGTTCAATGATGGTTTTAATGAGTGGTTGGAAGGCATATTTTACCTCACTCAAGGATACCTTTTTTAAGTTTCAAGTGCAAGTTTTTAGTCAATAGGTCTATTTATGGGAAATTGTATTGTTAATATCTTGAAAATGATAACTAAAAAATGAGTACCATATTTTTTAAAAAAACATTTCCCATACATTGGAAAAATTTTCCTTTTAAAATACACCGCTTTATAAAGTACCAAAATTTAGGGTTGGGGCAACCTATTGGCTATCTCAGGGAAGTTATTGTGGGCCCTGCATTCTCTCATTACACATTAAATTTTCATAACTATTACCTATGACCATTTAGTGACCACTTGTATAAATTACTCTTGTATTCCTAGATGTAATATTAGTAGAGTCTGACGTCCATTTGAGCATGCATTATCACTTGTGCATAGATTGCTCTCATTTGACTAAACTCATTTTTGGCTACTCCAAAGTCCATCTCTAGAGCATGCACTATTACACTAGATGAGGATAGTTGTTTCATCTCCAATTATCCTTCTTGGGAAGGATAATTATGATCTATGGTATGCTTATATGGAACACTTAATCACACGTAAGAATCATATTCTATTTCTATATGGACAGATTATTGCACCCACTAATCTTGTTTACTTTAATAAGTGGGATAATACCTTTGAAAAGGTTCTTGACACTCTACTACTACCTGTTTCCATGGATCTTAATTTCCATGTGGAACATACATAGTTTCCATGCACTATTTGGAGCATACTGTAGAATATTTTTGGTGATCTAGCTGAGACTTACATCAATCCTCCTCTACTTTTTATTGTCTCTTATGAGGTTATTGTACTCTCACATCATAATTTTTATTGTGATGATACATCTATGGTGGGAATTGTTCTTCCTTCTATTGACACCCATTATAGGTTGAGATTCTACTAGACCTTAGTTATCTATTATAGATTTTACATCCATTCTTGTGTAGATTTTTGCTCTTTTAAAGCCTTCATAGCCTTGCACTTCAGATGACTCCACTATTTATAGTATTAGTACACCTATTGTGAACATCAATGCCCCATCTCTTCCTATGGACTTTCTTTCCTCAGTTGGTGAGTCATGTTCCACTCTTCACATAGACATTATTTCAATGAATGTTCCATGTCATTCTTCTAACTGATTAAATTCAATGGTATTACTTTCAGATTTTATGCATATTTTTTCTAGTCTTATGCCATAAATATGCTATGGATCACATTCAAAGATATTCATACTGCTACCTTCATCTTCCATTTGGAATGGGTAGACTTTTATTACACACATTAGGTTCTTCCTTTGCCAAAGGAAAGAAACATTTTTTGATACAGATGGAGCTTCTACAATCTTGAGGCTTAAGATCTCATCATAGAACATCATCTTGCAAGCTATATTTGGAGTACTAATTGCTTTAGCATCATCATTTAGGAGGTATTTAAGTCTCCTATTCTTTATGTCTCTCTTTTTTAGGGGATATTTTCCTATGCATTTTATTTTCTCTACATATGAGGGATTGCATTATACTTGGGTACCTTATTAGGCCTTGTTATTCAGACCCATTTTTTGTATCATCACCCACCTAAGATACACTTATGAGGGGTGTTTGTGTAGGCCTTTTTTACACTGGGTTTTGACTACATAATTGTATTAGTTTTCTTAGGGATCTAGAGGTCACTTGGGTTACTTAGAAATATTAGTCCCATATTCAATGGAATGTGTGGTATTTTTATCTCTCCAACCTATATATGCACCTCTCTCCCTTAATATTTAAACCATAATTCTAATGTAGTATGTTGTGGATTGTTTGAGCTACTTAATTGTGAGTTGTGATAGCTTTGAGAGATGTGAACTTCATCCCTTTGTGTAAGCAATTAAAGATGATATAGAGTATTCTGTTTGCTCTCATTCCTTAAAGATATTCTTCTATGCATGATTTCATTTACTAATAGCTTCATTATGATGTTCACTTATTTGAATCATGAGATCACTCCATCATGTGCATTCATTGATCTAGTGATCCTATCTACAACTCTTTTAGATAGAATAAGAACTAGTGGTGGTGCATTTTTCCTTGGAAATAAACTTGTTTCATGACTATGCAAAAATCAAGAGTTAGTTACTCTTTCTATAGAATAATTAGAGTATGTGGAAATAGTGGCATGTTGCACTCAAGTCTTTTGGATGAAGCAAATACTCAAAGATATAAAGATATAATACAAATCACCTATATTTGTTCTTTTAGATAATTCAAGTGATATTAACATATGAAAGAATCTAGTGATGCATTCCAAAACTAAGCACATATCAATCAAGTTTCACTTTTTAAGATAAAAATATGTAGATCAAGAGGTCAAAATGGAGTATGTGCCAACTCAGGATCAAGTTACAAACATATTCATAAACCCTCTTCCTAAGGAATAGTTTGAGTATTTGAGATAGAAAATGGGAGTGTTGGATTCTACATCACATCATTAGATCCTAGTGATAGGGCATGAGTTTGGGGGGAGTATCACAAAATTCTTGTTAATCCCTAGAAGAAGAGAGAAAAGACAACTTAGGTATGCATATTTTTGCAAATTTCTAATGAGTTGATGGTTTTAGATTATTGTAAAAACTCTTTTATATGATAAAGGGGGAGAAAAATTTGGACAAAATATGAGAAGGTTGGAGTCCCTTTGCCATTGATGTCAAAGGGGGAGAAAAAGTGAAAATGTTCTTTGTAAAAGTTTGAAAGAGTAGAGCATGTGTCTAAGTTGAGTTTAGGAAAATTTTACATTGCCTAAGGTGGAGCAAGTTTAATATGAATAGTTTTAGCTCAAGTTCATCAGAAGCTAATGCAAGCAATGCGAGAGAAGGAATAAAGTATTATAATATTATAGCATTTAGTTTTCCATCAATGCCAAAGGGGGAGATTTTTTGCATGAGATTAAAGAGAAGAGCATGTTTTATAGTTACATAGTGCAAAGTTGCAATGTTTTTATAGATAACATTTCTAGAGGATTGAAGAGCAATTGATTGAAGATTTTTTATGGGTTTTTGAGTGCATTATAGATATATGGTCTATACTCTTAGATGAAGAGAAATGATCTCATAAATAATTTATTTTATCTCTTAGACATTACAGGATTTCATAGTTAAACCCTAAGGGTTTAATCTATGGAATTCACAAGCATGTTCTATTTTTAGGTTGACTAGATATAGATAAGAACTAGTTACTTAAGTTATATCTTAAGTCCTTGTCATTATTATGCAATCAGCCCATTCAACCTTATAATTACTAGCTTGAGCAGTTATTAAATACCTTAATATTTCCTAAGTACTAGAATTAATGTTTGTCCCAACTTGATCAATGATTAGCACTTAATCATACATTGAAGATCCAATAAAGCATAGCAAAGTTAATTTGTCAAAGGCACCTACAAGTAAATGTGCTAGTGACAAGTGTCACAATCATAAAGCTTGCATAATAAATATACAAAGCCATTTAAATTCAAATAGTGAAAGATTAATACATGAATGACAAGTGTCACAATAGTGAGAACTGATAGTAAATGTGTAGAAGGAAAATGAGCATGCCAAGTGTGCCATTCATGGGATCTTGTTAGAGATAAAGATCAAGATTTTTCAAAGGATCAATGATGAGTGGGAAATCATGAAATAAAGATATAACAAAGCAATTAGACTCAATGAGATCAAGTGATTGATGTTTAATGACATAGAGGTGAGTTAAAGACCAAGTTATTTTGATGATATCAAAAGTGTTTATGTTTCAAAGACCTATGAAGTAGGGAGATGGAATTAAGAGATCCATGTTTAATGATAAGTAGAGATAAACTTCATGCTACTTTGAATATCTAATGGCATGCAAGAACTCAAAATAAAAGATCCAATGAATGCATTTTAAAGTTGAAACATTAAATCTTGAAAGAGTACAAGGATCCAATGGATTGTGTGAGCCTATCAAAACTTGATCTAATGGATGCATTTTAAATTTGATCAAATTGAATGAGGATCATCAGATCACGGTGAAAAATTTAAGATTAATGGCTAGTATTTAAAGATTTGTTCATCACAATGGTCAAGTAGAGGACCATATAAGAAAGATTCATTATATGACACAAAATAATGATATAGATCATTGCGATTGGTCTAAATGTTAGAGGTACAATCATTAAGAGGTGAGGTGGATCAATGAACCTAGATATTTCAATTTTAATTATAGTCCTTTAAACTAATAAATAATTAGCATATATCAACTTGATCAAGCAAAATTAACAATAAAAATTATTAATTCAATGCATACACAAGATCAAACACATAACACATAGCTCCTTTGGGAAACCCTCATGGGGAATAAAACCCACTCTAAAGCCTGAAAAACAAATGGACTACTATCTTATTAGAAATTATAAACAAGAGACTGATCAACTCCTTTATACCAAAAATCCTTGATCATATCTTCCTAATCAAAGGTATTTAATGAAACACCTATTTCACAAAGAGAAACTACCCTTAAGGAAGACCAAGTCCTTTAAACCCTCTTTTGAACACCTTCACCTTAGAAATGATGTCTTCAACACCTGATGATGGATATCTATTTATCTAAGCCCTGCACAAACTCTCTCTCTATCTCAAATAGACCTCTCACATAGGCATACCATAATCTCTCTTCTTATTCACTCAAATTGTCCTCATATACACACTCAGACCTATTCACATATCTTCAAATTATAATAACACTTTTATAGCATCATACATATGACATATAGGTCATACACATAGTTATCAATTTGCTTTACTTATCAACTAATCCAACTAGGCACTCTACCTCTCCTTCACTCCACAACTCTCACATGCATACCTTGCATTTTTTAACAAACTTTTACTAAACATCCAAAAACCATCTCATTTGGTTCCACAATTTATATATAAATAATGAATTAAAAAGATCACAATATTTCTTGTCAGCTAAAAAATAAGACTTCACCCTTAAGGCATCTCACATGGGTCATACTTAAGCACAATACACTTTCAAATAGCCTTGAGTCCCTTTTAAGTCCTATGGGGACCCATTTAGCTCTTTGACACTTATTTGAATAAAATAAAACATAGGAACACTTTCCAAATGCATGGACCCATTACACATGATCTATAGGTCCTTCTTAAGTGCCAAAATCCATCACAATACCCTTATGCTTAAGCATAAATCATTTAAACAACATTATCTACATACAATCACCATGAATGAATATACAGTCACCTTCTAAACTTTTTTCATACTACATATGATTTTTTAAACCTTCATAATGAACACAAAGCATCCTTATGAAGTTTAAAACATTCTAAAATAGCTAATTCATCATTAAACATCAAAAAAACATAATAATGAGCTCAAATACCCTTCTTGGGTTACTTACAGAACATGTACGAACACATATTCAAATTTGGAGATCAATATATTTGTCTGTACACACTTCTAGATCTTCAATTTTATATTTCTAAATGCACCTTGGAGTAAAATAGAAGTTTTTTTTTTACACCATTAGTAAATTCTATCTAGATTGAAATTTATAGCCAAAATATAGAGAAATAGTCTTTCCCTTTACAAAATTCAAACATTCAAATACAAATGGTCACAATTAAACTTCTAACACTATGCTCGCATATCATGTCTTATAAACTTTAGATCAATCTTAGACTATAAATATTATCTAAGAATTAATGCATAGGTGCCAATTCTCAAACATTAAACCTCAATCACTTTCACCTCATCACATGCACCCTTACAATGTTGACTCAATACACACCATCGATCTTTGCAAATCAACTAGGGCTTTAACTATCAATGCTCATTATTCGATCAATCTATATAAACACCTAATCACCATTAGATATTTACCCTTTACCTTTGATCAACATTAAAAATCATGCACCTATCCTTGTTTTACTTCTTCTTAACTTCTTTGAGTAACATGCTCCATCGATGTTGCTCAAACTTTAAATTGTGTAAATTTGACTAAGTATGAGAACCTTCCTTATCTTCTTGGAAGGATAACTTTGTAAAGTCATATCTTTTACCTCACTGACTCACATGTTATCAAATTTGGACCATATGATCTCCTCATATAAGATAATCCAACCATTGAAAAAATGTTCCTAGAAATGTCACATGTGTGAGATATATCACCATTTAAATGCTTTATCAAAACATTATATCCAAGAGATAACTATGCTTAGAACTTGCCTATGAAGCCAACTTTACTCTTGTATAAATTTCATTGCACTTAATTGCATGATCTAAAATTTAGCACATAATATCATCTCATTTATGATATTTCATCCTTATATCAATCTGATCCTGAAACCTTTACACATGTGAGATATGATGTTAATAAACTACTTACTTGGCTCTATTTGAAAATAGAAATCACTATCAAAATACCTGGGAGCCAAACTTTTCACATGCATAGCTTTTATCATGATACATTGCATGACCTAAAAATTGGTACCTAAGAACTAGGCAAAAAACTAAACAAATCTATATGATCAAATTATCCTAAAATGTCCACACGTGTGAGATATTCCACCATCAAACTACTTACTTGGTTCTTTTTTGCCTCATGCAAATTTGGCTAAGTATGGGAAAATACTTTCAAATTGTCTTGGAGCCCAACTTTACCCTTGTATATCTTTTGATGAGATTCAGTGCATGATCTAAAATTTATGAAAAATAAACTAGGGACTAATGTTATCATAGCCATATGACCAACTCCCCTTGATTCATTCCCATGTGACAATAGTGATGTCATCAAACTACCTGCTCAAATTTTTTGCCATTGGACCAAAATGTCTAGATGAAAACAATGAAGAACCAAATGAATAAAACTCATGTACACAAGATCTCAAAGCATAGAACACTTTTTATAGGACCTATTTCACATGATCAATAGTTTAGACTCATCCCTAATCATATCTAAATATTCAAAATTTGAAGATTAACCAAGCCCCCTTTAAGCATACAAGAACAAACACATTGCACACTCTATCATTGTCACTTAGGCTAACAAAGTAATTCATCCACTCACTAGGACACCTCTATGACATCACCATGACATCATTGAAAACTCTCCAACACTAAATTGTGTAATATGGCATGTGCATCAAAATCAAAGCCCAATATATGATAAATATAGTAATAAGATAGAGAATCAGGATGGTGGAGCATGAATTCAAGAAGTGGGAAACCTATTGGTTAAATTGAGTCCAAGGATGGAGCATGATGTGTTACAGACCAAGTGTGAACATAGAGAAGGTGTGAGACCTAGATACAATACTTTATATATATATATATATATATATATATATATATATATATATATATATATATATAATGTCATCTAGGATAATGTAAAGGTATTATAATTGTTGAACATAGTTGAATTGAGAAAGAGAGAGGCATATAAGAAGAGAATGATGAAGTGTGTCAAATAGAGAAATATAGAGACACAAAGATAGAGGGGAAGAGAAGAAGATAATATAAGATAAGAAGGAGATCTATAGAGCATGAGCAATTATAGACTAGACCTGTAATAGAGAATTAGAATTGGATTCATTTATGAATCAATATTTTAATTTGGAGTTGTAGCTCCATATTTTGAATATAGATCTAATTAGTGGATAACATTGAATAATCTAAGTTGGTGCTCAATTAGGGAGTTGGTGCTTCTTTAGAGTAGGTTTTTATAATTAGGGGATTGGTGTCTCTTTAGGGTTAATGCCCTTAAATGTTGTAACCAATGAGTTTTTGATTATGAGGCTAGATTAAAATAGTAGATTCTAGAAGCTATTTCTCATTGTGGTTTTTATTATATTGGGATTTCCTTGTACATTGGGTATTATACATATTTATGTGTGTGTCATCTCTGCACATTTGTTTTAATCTACATTAAAATTATTAAAAGGACTAACTTAATCAATCTATTAATTCACCCCCTCTAAGTAGATTATTGTGTTCTAACATAGCTTGCCAGCACTATCTCCATTCAAAACCACTCTTTTCATTCAACCTCAATCTCATGCTTGTATAGCACTATGTATCTTGATGGATGTGATGATCTCATCTTGCCTTCATAGAGGTAGTAGCCCTCATGCTTGCATTTTAAACAATGCCAACATTATTCTCCTTTATATGGATTCTACCTCTTTGAGTTCATATGAGGTGGAAACACCACTATATGTTAGTATTTCCAACTATAGCTTTCTCTCACCATGACTGGGTGTAGGGTTGTCCTTAGTCTGTTTAGGTTGGATATGACTCATATGACACTTGAAATATGACATAAGTGATCTACACTATCATTTAGATTTCTTATCATGAATACTCCATGATGTTCATGTCAACTTTCATACCCTTGAATAGTCTACCTAGTCATCCTTGAAATATTTCTATAGTAGCCTCAGGACTAGCTATAGGTGCATATTTTACACTCCCAAGTTGCTTTTTGACCATATAGGTCTAGTGCCTAATGATCTCAGTGGTATGGATGGTTTAGTATAGTGTGGGGATTAACTTGGGATGATCAATCCTTTGGGGAAGGTTGGGTGAATGGAAAAACTGATAGTGGAGGCATATGGAATGAGATGAGAATAAAAACATAGTGGTAACACAACACAATGGTAGTGAAACTATAGTGAGACTATATAAACATAGAAAGGGCATGAAATGGACACAAGACTTCTCCCAAGTATAATCCAAGTAGACCCTAAAGATACCCTAATGTGTGCTTGAATGTGTAATCAAGAAACCATGTAAGTTTTGAGGTAGGTATGAGGTGTCTATGGTCTCAAAAGGAAATATAGAATCCTCAGAAACACCTTAATATCTATAAAAAAAACCTTAAACTCTACAAAATATGACTGAGTGGTTTGAAGGCATAGAAAGAGGTCTGTAAGGACTGTGAAGCCATTATGGAGGGTTGGGAAAGATCTTCTAAAGTAATAAAATTAACCCACCACCACTTTACCATTTCTTTCACATCATTTGGGGTGTATTAGAGCTCTGTAGATGTGTTTGGGCCACACATACATAGTTTACCATGTAGGGTTAAAAAACACACAAATTGGTTTCCTTAAAGTGTTCTAAGGTAATGAGAGGGCCATTAAACTTTGAATCTAGGTAAGAAGGCATTGAGAGACTTGAAACATCTTTGCAACCTTTCAATCTTTGCTTATAACCCTTGATTGAGGCACTTAAACCTTGTATGTTACATAAACTAGTTTGTAGACCATGCATAAAAATTAGTTAAGGAGGTTTACATGCTACCCAAGCTCACAAATGTGGATTAAAATTTGAAATCACCATGGGAGGACCGTTTATAACTTGATAAAATAAGATATATGATTATTTTTGGAAAATGAATAAAAATCCTTTGAAAACCATTGACTCCAAAAGTGCCTATTTAGATGATGGGGGTGAAAATTTTCTATAAATTCTTAATGAATGTTCATAAAAAATAGGTATTTAAATTCCAAATAAATGTCATGTGTGATTAGTGCCCTGAGTCTACTTTCCATGGGCAAGAGCTTATACCCCCACTCACCTTCTGTTAGATGAAATAAACATAAACTTGAGGGGTCCTTTGAGTATGATAATGAGATTGAAGTAGAGGAGAAATGGTTTTGAGATCTTAAGTCACTGAAACACACTTATCCTTTCACCATTGGATATCTCCAAACTCTTCTTATAAGAATATGCCTCTAATTGAGTTGATCCATATAGTACAGATCCATACTATTGAGAAAACACGTATAAATTTCCATTTTTATTATAAGTATTCTTAATTTATAACTAAAATTTATCTCAATGGTGTTTTGGATGGAAAATAAGTGGAAATACAACATTTTGACTTAGTGGTATGAACTAAGGAAGCTGAAAGGTCACAATTTGACATGTGTGGGCCCTCTTTAGGGAAAATAAGCATTAAATAAGGAAATAATGGATTAAAATAAGGTATAAAACCATCCCATGATGGTTTAAAAATTTTAATGAGGTATTTTATAGGTGTATGGGGTGATCTAGTTTTCAATTAGGGCAAAATAACATCTTATTATGGTTAAAACTATTGATTATGTTTAATAATATGTCTTTAGAAGAGGTTTATTAATTGGATAATTATGTTAAAACACCTAGAACACCTCAATGGTCAATGAAACCTTGATTAAAATTTATAACATTCCCTATAATGCTTCTTCAAGGCTTAATCATGGGCATACCTTTGATGATTATGTAAGACTAATGTGTCTTTAGACCTTTACCAATTTGTCTTCATCACTGCATATTTATCATGTTGATGACCTTTCAAGGTGGATAAGGACCAAATAGGCACTTTTAACACCATGAAACTTCATGAATTAGGCTTGAAAGGAGGTACAAAGGTCTATAAGGATTGAGAAGGCAATTTTGAAACATAACCAAATAGTGGGCTGACTAGACACTTATTTCAATTCATGACATGCCTATTAACCATTATGTCAAAGATAAATCATGAATCTAAGCTATAAGGTTAATAAATTTATAGGTATAAGACTAGAAATTGACCAATATTTTTGGTGAGTCATTTGGCTTAAATAGCCTACTGGGCATGGAACCCATAAATTTGTTCATACTTGTTCATGATGACTAACATATAGAGCATGACTGTAACATAGGCTCTACATTAACCTTGTATAAAATTAAAGAAATGAGACAAAATAAAACAATAATAAGGAACATAGAACATAACACACAACTATCTAAATAAAAGAACTAAACATGACATTAATGCAAGAGCACTTTGAGGTAAAAGACAAACCTACCTACCTATGTACAAAAGAAAATGAAAGAGAATTAATAGAAGCACTTAAGATACCTCCCATTAATAGGGATGATAAGGATCTTACCATTAAATTTATCAATCTCAAAATCATTTCTCTCCTTGTAGCATGTGATAATTAAGGTCCACTCCAAAGGATACCAAACTTGGAGTGTTTTCTTGGGTTTGAATGGTCCTCATCCCATTTTAGGACTATATCACCTTGTTGAAACATTATAGAGGATGCTCTCTTATAAAATGACTTAATAAATTGGTGTTGATTAAACCACATGATGTGCATGGAACTATCCCTTGTCTCTTATAACTATCTTAGGTCATTCATCCCTACTTGTATAACATCATCCTCTAGGAGTTCAAGTTGGTGGGAAAGCTCTATTATAGGAATCTCAAGGGAGATATGAAGTATTACCTCTCTACCATAGACAATGAGGTATTGGAGTGTCAAATATCCTTATTATGTATCACTTTATCTACCCATAGGGAAGTCATATATCTCATATACCACTCCTAATTATCCTCCATAGTCCTTTTGATGATCCTCAACAAGTTTTTGTTTGTGGACTCTACTAGTCCATTACCCTATGAGTAATAGTTAGAGGATGATTTGAGATAAATTCCATGTGCAATATTCCACTCACATACATTGATGTTTCTGAAGGCTAATGCATTATCAGAAATGATTGTTGAAGGCACACAAAATCTGTTCACAATGTTGTCATAAAACTTGAGGATAAAAATCTCATTGGCTTCTTTGAGGATAGTTGCTTCAACCCACATTATGAAGTATTATGTGGATATGATGATCCAATTTTTTCTATTACTTGAAGGTGGATGGATCATACCTATGAAATCTAGGCCCAACTATAAAAAGGGTTATTCTATTTATATTGGTTGTAAAGGAAGGGTAACTAACTTCAGCTTGGTAATGAACATGGCACATTTTGAACATTTCCTTACCCAAGAGTGTGAATATATAAAAAATGTGGGCCAAAAGTACCTAAATATAATGACCTTGGAGGATATGGTCTTAGAATAAAAATTTCCACCAGTAAGACCATCATGGAATTGTTTAAGTAACTTGTCCACTTGGCATGATTCTACACACCTTAAAAACATGCATCCTATGTCATTATCAAAAATTACTCCATCTATCAAGACATAGGGTATATTTTGAAACCTAAAGTTCCTCATATTGGCTTTATCCATCCACATAGGACATTGGCTTGATTAAATAATTTATCACATCATGTGTCCATCTAAGAGGGGTGTTGCTTAGAGCTACTTGTTGGCTGTTATGAACTGATAACACTTGGTATTTGCTTTCCTTTACCTCTACTAAAAGGTGTACACATAACCATATACAATTTATAATATTTTTTAACTCTATCTTCAAGGTCATACTCCATGCATTTTTTTACCCACCCAACTCTCTTCTCATTGAGGTCTCTATTGATATGAATTCCTTGATACGTAGGTGTACTACCATGAGTATGATCTTGATATTTGACACCATGTGCCTAAATTTATTCAACCCTCTCACCATAAAAATCACATTTTTTATAAAAAAATATACCTTTATTCATA
Source organism: Torreya grandis (assembly GCA_037957365.1). NCBI lineage: Eukaryota > Viridiplantae > Streptophyta > Pinopsida > Cupressales > Taxaceae > Torreya > Torreya grandis. Next base: position 3,176,826 of record JARHVA010000787.1, read on the forward strand.
TCATCTAAGGCCTGACTAAATAAGGAATTAGGTTTTTCTAGGCCTTCACCATTTTGTTGTATTAATATGGTGGAAATTACATTTGATGTAGAGAAAACATACAAGTAGAATTCCTTGCTAAAATAAGGGTTAATAAGTGTAGGGGCATGAGAGATGGCTTCCTTAATTACCTCAAAGCTCCTCTTACTCTCTTTTTTCCATGTAAACTCCTTGTGTTTCTTTAACATGTGAGTAAGAGGTTTGACCAACTTTGCAAAGCCATGGATAAATCTTCTTATGAAATTAATCTTCCCCAATAAAATTTGCAAACCTTTCTTGTGCTTGGGAAAGGTTAAGGATAAAATAGATTAAAACATCTAAGGGTCTATATAAATACCATATTTTGACACTACATGACCCATTAGTCTACCCTCATAAATAATAAAGATGCATTTCTTGGGATTCAATGACACTCTAAACTACTGGCATGTTTCAAAGACTAGTTTCAAGTGAGTTATGTGGTCTACTGGGTCATTTTAGAAAATAATGATTTCATCTAGGTAAATGAGTACCATTTCATTGATCAAACCTCAAAGGCAAAATCCATTTGCCTTTGAAAAGTTACCCCTGCATTAGATAGTCTAAAGGGCATCTTCACGTATGCATAAGTACCCCACTTTGTAGTGAAGGTAGTCTTATGCCAATCCTCCTCCTTGAACAATATATTTTTATAACAATATTATCCATCAATTCATGAAAACCTTTGAGAGATTTTAACGTTATAAAAAATATTGTACATTGAGGATAGTGGGTAGTGGTCTCTTAGAGACACCTTATTGAGGTCTCTAAATTCAACACATAAGCATATTTACCCATTTTATCCTCATTGGCATAAGGTTTTCCACCCATGGGGAATGTTTGATATGGAATATTATCCCCAAATAAATCAATTTAAACAATTCCATTTTCATTAGCTCCTCTAATTTTGGATTGATAGGCCTTTATTTTTGTCTCACTGGCTTTGCATTGATTTCCAATTCTATGGTATGTTGTGCAAGTTTGGGGTAAAATCATTTCAATTAATGGTTCTACCATAAAAAACATATATATATATAATATTGACATAAATTAATAAATGTATATCTCTCTTTTTCTATGTTAACCTTTCCTAATTTCAACAACTTGTCCTTCAATATCTCGACCCTCTCATAATGCTCTTCCTTAGTAGAGACACATGTCTTATCCTTTCTCATTTGATAATATTCATTGAAGATTATTTACAAAGTCACAAGTCCCTTAGGCATATTTTTAGACCTTGGATACACTATCTAATCATCATATTGGTTTTGGAACTTACTTTGGTTCTTGTGGAAGAATTTTGCCTCTTGCATGAGAAAATATACAATTTGCTCTTCATTATAAAAAACCTACCAAATCACATAGTTTTTAGGTACAATGAGCCTATATATAACCTTGATATTTTATTTAATTTGATTTAATTTTATCCCCTCTACAATCTCATACTAGGATACAGTGGTTGTAAGCCTATCTACATGGTGGTTTGCCTCTCTTGGTATGGACTATATGTTGAATGCCATGAAATTTTATATGAGGTCCCATACTCAGTTATTATAATACTTCAATTTATGTTTATTTAATTCAATAATACCCCTTACATTTTTCACAAAAATATCACTATCACCCTTTACTTAAAGGATTTTTATACCTCTCCTTCTTGAATATTTGAATCCATGTAGAATAGCTTCATACTCAACTGTGTTTAAGGTGTAGCTAAATTGGAAACTTGAAAATGAGTAGTATTTTTATTTTAAGGGGAAACCAACATCACTATATACCCAATGACATTTTTTTAACTTGATCCATCAAATAATAAGTTACACAAACCATCATCTTCTTGAGTTATGATTATTAGTATAGGCATAACAGTACCTTCCTCATTTATACAATACACCCCTAAGTCTACCTCTTCAATGGTGTTATAGGGGTCACATACATGGTGGTCATCTACCAATTAATATAAGTATAGGTCTGATATTCCATCAAGGTTATCATTATGCTATTGTTTACTAGCATTCTCATCTTCATCAAGTATGGTGTAATTGACATTTGAAAGATCAGGCATATAGGGTTCTAAGTGGAACCTTGAGAGAGACTCAGACCTAATAGTGACACTAGTCCCATAGATATTAATATAAACCATGTATTACCAATATGAGTAAAATTAACCCCCAATATTATAGTAAAGTCCCTAGATAGGCATAGGGCAAAGTATGGGGGTAAATCAACAATCATAACATCCTAAGTAATAACACAATTTGGGAAGGATGCTAATAAGCTTGATAATGTAATATTTAGGTCCTTTAAGACACATAATATCTTGTTGGGAGATCCATATAGCTATAAGACACATTTTATATTAGGCACATACTTTAGTTCAAGCTTGTATGTTATGGCTTTGGGAATGACTAAAGTTGAGGCATCTGAATCTATCATACAACTATGGATAAGATGGCTCCCTATTATGTATAATAAATAAAATGGAGGGGGATTAATAACCTTAGGTTTTTAACTTTACAAGGGGATTGAACTTGAATAGTATAAATATCATTAACATAAATAGTACCTACCTTGTCAGATACCTTGTTCACATGAGAGAGATTGGAGAGCTCTTATTGAAGGATGTCTTTCTACCCCAGAATGGATATAGAATACCACATATAAATTTTGGAATTGGACCTCTTCATGTGGTCCATAATGTTGAATAGAATATTGGTACTCTTTAGCTACATATTATAAGTAAAAGTGTCACTTGAAATTTAGGTGATTTACGAAATAAATGGAGCCTTCTACTAATACCCATGTGGCTGAGGTGCTTATTGAGTTAGAGGGGTATTAATAGCTACACTCTAAGTGGAAGGCTATTGAGTGAATTGTGAAGGTGTAGAAGAGACCTTAAGATGCCCCAAACTATCATCCATCATCCTCCTTTTATCCCTTATATGGGATACAATTATATCATCTATATTTTATGTAGTCTATCCCAAATTTGATGCCACATGTTCAAAAACATGCTCCCCTTCTTGAAAATTTACTTGAGTTGTGTCAACTATTTCCTTGCCCATATTCCCTTGATGTTGGCTTGGAACCTTCGATGGTGTCATGATAGGTAAGTCACCTTAATTCATTAGAGGGACTTATGGTGGTGGAGGAATTATGTCATGGCCATGAAATGGAGGAACCTACTACCAACTAGGATTCTGATATGTCTCTCCATTTAAAAACATCACCATTTCATTGGACTACCCACATGACTACTATCATTAGCCTTCTTATGTAAGGTTGTTTTGTGTGGGCACCAAGGCTCTTGAGTTACTTGTAGTTGTGGGATTGTAGCTATTATATGGTTTGGCTTGAGTGATTTAGCCTTGGGATTATTGTTTTGGTGGGTAAGGAGGCATATTATAAGAATGATATAGGTATGGGTCTTTATAGGTGTTTTGATAAGGTCTATATGAGGTCTATTGTTGCCTCTTAAAAACCACCAACTTGTTGTTTTTTATTTCAAAAAGCCTTCAATTTTCCCAATCCTATATATTTGGCTATCATCTAATTATAATTGATTATTTGGAGCAAGAAATGGAGTAATGATGGGTGGAGTATTCTAGAACTCATGAAATAGGGGCATGAGGGGTCTTGGGTTTAGTTTCCCTACTTGTATCAAACATTTTTATACCCTTATATAGATTTAATAAGCCTCAGGTAAGGTTATTCAACCCATGGATTAGATCATTACTATAAAATTTTAGTTTAAGTCTCTCAGGTAGTAAATAAATGCATAATTGGGTTGGGATTTATGATGATAAGTATTTTATCCCAAGTTTTTTGAAATCTATAGTTGAAATCAACCATAGATTCTTGGGGTGCCTTCTTGATTGAGGTGAGTTGATCAACTAGTGAAACATGGTCACTCATATCTTCAAAGTGATTGAAAATTCACTCACCAAACTAATATAAAGTATTTATTGAGGTAGGATTCATACCTCTATACCATTATAGGGATTTTCCTTTCATGGATGTGGCTAGTAGTCTCATGGCTACATTTTCCTAGGTGATATTATGTTCTAAGCATAGGTTTGTAATGTTAGTTATATGCTCTAATAGAAGTGGTTGAGTTTTCTCCTATAAAATAATGAAAACTCTTCAAAGATTTAAATTGGATATCATAATGTTATTATAGGTTAAGAGGGTTTCCATCATTGAAAGGTATAAAAGCTTGTAGTCTAGGACTTACCATTGGGATTGGTGGACTTTTGGGGGACTGTGTACAGGATTTTATTTTAGATTTTGGAGATATGGGATAAATATGGGGTGTGAAGTTTATATTTTAAATAATAACCCTATTTCCAGTTGAAATATCTATTGGCAATTCAACAAATTGAACTTTCTTACCTTTTGAAGTAGACCTAGTAGAGATTTGGTAAATGAACTTGCCTTCCAATCTACTGATGTTTTTCTTAAACCCTCCAAATGTCCTTACATGTTTTAAATCTTCCAAAAATATATGTCCAAGTTCCTTGATTATAGTCCCACTAGGTGTGCCAAAACTATTGTAGTTATATGTTTCACCCTAGTTGAGGAGAGAAGCATTCAAGTCCTACCCTCAAACTTAATCCAACATGGGAGTGACCTTAGACTATGGGTTATGTAGTTTTTAGGTCACACCTCTAGTTTTCATGGGACTATATCCCATAATATGAAAATTTAAAACCTTATAACATATAAACCAATCACAAGGAAAAGGGAGAAGTATGTGAAAACTAAAACAAGAATCTAACCTCGGTGGTGATGCACCAATTGATGAATAATCCAATCTAAACTATTCCATTTGATAACTAATGATGAATATAATGAAGATAAGGGTTGATCAAAATCTCCAAAAATGTTTTAAGAATGAATTTTTTTAATGAAGGTTTGGTAAAGACTTGTAACTTGAGGGATAGAAAAAAATAGGTTTGTGCAAGACAGTATAGACTCATGACACTTTAAGGGAAATATTACTTACTAACACTTCACACATCTTACAATAAAAAATAAAAAAATAAAAATAATCATGGTACATGGACATATATATGATGGATAGACAACATACATTCTATATATCAAACTTCAATAAATTACACTTAGAATTCAACCAAAATATGAAATTATGTTGCATTACTTCAAAAGAGTTTACAAAGTAATTTTGGTAGAGATTTACTACACCCAAATGAGGGATGGAAAACAAGATCTCAATGTATAAATTTATAGATAAAATTTAAGACAATAGATGGAAATATATGAATAGGTGGGGTCATCAATGAGCCCAAAGTGGCATAGGGCATTTACACAAGCATTGTCTCTCTCTTTGAGCATTGAGACCCATTGATGAACCTAATTTTGGAATTATGGAGGCTATGACTCCTTAAATTTTCCTCATTAATGATTTTACCATACCTAAAATAGATATATCTTCCTTATTTTGGTAGTTATGAAATGCACATGGGGTGTAAAGAGGTCCACCTAAGGTGTTGAGCAACCTTTCCATCAACATGTATACCAAATGGGTCATGAAAATACCTCTAACATACAATAATGTATCCAATTTTGGTGTAGGATCACATATGTGGATGTTATAATTCATGTAAATGGTAAATAAATGGCATCACACCACCCTTTTCTCACTAGATCCTTCCATTTCCATGATAAGTATGCCTATGTGGATTGTTTTCCAAAATTATGCTCATATTCACTATGTGAGTGATTCAAAATTTGAAATTAGGCTTAAAAATTAGCTTATAAGACTTATATTATCCTTTAAATACCTTTATTGAATTGGTATATATATTCTTGAATAGTTATTTACCTATAAAATACACTAGTCTTGCCTCACAAGGCTAATTAGGCTTCCTCACAAATTGGCAGTTTTGAAGGAGATGGTGAGAAAACTTCTAATCAGTTCCATGGGTTGTATTAATGTTGGATAGATTAAAAAATTCTTAAACATGTTTCCTCCATGTTTTATAATTATTTATTAGGCTCTACAACACAAAATTTGACTGAAACCCTATAATTTTATCCTTTTAGGAGACATTCATACATCTTTCATACCATCCAAGACCATGGGTTAAAGTGCCTCTGAGTTACCTATAGTTTACAGGTTATAAATTAGAAACTTATAATCAAAATAATTAAATTTTGATTTAACCTCCCTAGACTAATCATTATTAGGGTTTAAGGGAGGTTTTAAGGGGTTTGGGAGCCTTAGGCCTGGTTCTTGAATATCTAAGCTTGGGTTTATGAGATATCTACACCAATCCTAAGATAAAAATCCCTCTCACCTCCCTTGAGCATATAGACTCTTCATGTGTAACCCTCAAGTTATGTTAATCACTTAAAATTTCTCCTTGTGTGAAGAGTTTTCTCTTTGAACGGCTTCTACAGGTATATACATAGGAGGATGCACTATGATGTTTTTACAAGGCTTGGGTTAGTCAAAAGGGAATTGGAATAATGCAATAATTCCCCCAAGAGGATTAATAACCTTTAAAATCTTAAAAATATGTTCTAATCCACTCTTTTGATGGCATAATGATGGTAGAGACTAAGTATTATTCTATCTACACACTTCAAAGATGAATCTTGACCTATATAATGGTCTATAAGCCACCTTTTCTTTATGTATGACTTGGAAAACAACTTATATACCCTAGAGAGTAGCATTATTGACTCTATAGTGCTAATTATTTTCTTTGTAGTGCATGTAGATAGGTTATCTAATACCTAGAACTCTCTTTCTGGTAGACCAATCATGGAGGTCAACATGGAGACCACTAGAAGGCTTAGTTAGGTGCTTTAGGAGTCCTCTCTTTTATAACCCATTTTTCACATGAATATCCTCTATACCCTGATCTTTGGGCTCAAACTAACTTTTTTAAGGCTCTTCCATACAACTCTGACCCTGTACATGCCAACTAAGGATCCATGGTGGTGACCAAGGGTTATCAGAACACCTTAAAGGTGATTTTATGGATAAAACCCTACATTTTGTTGGGTTTTGAAGTGATGTTTCATCATTGGGTCATTTTTGTGCTTTGTGCAGGGTTTGAGATGTCCACCATATTAATGATGGTTCATAGAGTATGGAAATCCAACCTTGAAATAAAGGCCATGGATTTTTATGGCATTAAACCTCCATCTATCATTAATAGGCTAGACTCCCATGCAAAGGCTCCATGGAGATATGATAATTAGAAGCTGAGGTTAGGGTTAGTTACAGGTAGTTTTGAGTCCTTATTTTATTATCAATCTTCATATAAACTATTCCTCCATTTATATTTAATCTACCATGAATGTTTAGTTAATATGGAAACTTAAATATCTTAAGGATCTCTAGGCTTGAGGATGCTTGTGGTAGAGTGGGTAAGCATGCAAACATGCCCCTCAAATTGCTTATATGTAGGTAGACTAGCTTAATCTAGGTTTTATGACATTTGGATCACCTCTTCCACCTATTAACACTTGAAACCCCTTTATTGTGTCCAAAAAATGATTCAAATCCTCACTTTGGCCATTGTATGGATCATAAAAACTTGCAGAGATCTTAACACATCACTAAGGTTTGTGTGCAATATTTCCTGCCTAACTCTGTTACCACATCTCCAAGGTTTTTGAATCAAAATATAAGATTTATACCTTAAGAGGGGCTTTAGGTAACCTTAAACATCATTCCTCCATAAATAAATACCTTCCTTATGACCCATACTAACTATAGACTTCTTATAACATGGATGTGTCTCTAATTTACTATATGCTTGCATAGATAATTATGCCTTGGTCTGAGATAAAACAATGAGTATATACACTATTTATCTCAGCCAAGTGAACATATGGACCTCTTCCTTAGGTAATTAACACCATTTTTATTTATTTTAGAGACATGGTTTTCCTTGGAAGGGGTCTATATCATCATTTTGGCTCAAAATAGATTTAAACTATCTACTAGAAGTGCACTGAGACTTGTATCTTTGAACATAACCTTTAGCTAGGATTCTATATGTGCTTATGACATTGAGAAGTGTTTATCACAAGCTTGAAATTACTATTATGAATTAGTGGTAGTTTTCCAACAGTATCTCCCTTCAAAACCCCTCTTTTTGTTTAACCTCAATCTCATGCTTATATATGCCTATGTAGCTTGATGGCTACAATGACATAATATTGCCTTCATAGAGGTATTATCCCTAATGATTGCATTCTCAAAAATTTCAACATTTTTATCCTTTATATGATTCTATCTATCTAAATTCATATGAGGTGGAAACACCACTATATGTTAGTATTGCCAACTATATCTTTCTCTCACCATTATTGGTTTTAGGGTTATCCTGAGTTTGTATAGGTTGGATATGACTCATATGATGCTTCAATTGTGACATAAGTGACCTACACCATCATTCAAAAAATTTATCATGAATAATCCATGATTTTCATGTCAAATTTCATACCCTTGAATAGTCTACCTAGTCATCCTTGAAATCTTACTATAGTATCCTTAAGACTAGCTATAGGTGCACATTTTGCACTTCCAGGTTGCTATGTGACCATATAGGTCTGGTGCCTGATGATATCAATGGTATAGATGGTTTAGTGTAGTGTAGGGATCAACTTAGGATAATCAATCCTTAGGGATAGATTGGTTGAATGGATAAAGTGATAGTGGAGGCATATGGAATGAGATGATCATAACAACATAATGATAACACAACACAATGGTAGTGAGACTATATGAACATGGAAAGGGCATGAAATAGACATAAGACTTATCATAAGTACAATCCAAGTATACCTTAAAGATACCCTAATGTGTACTAAAGAAACCATGTAAGTTTTGAGGCAAGTATGAGGTGTTTATGGTCTCAAAATGAAACATAGGATCCTCTGAAATACCTTAATATCTACAAAAAACCTTAAACTCTAAAAAATATGATTGAGTGATTTGAAGGCATATAAAGAGGTCTACAAGGATTTTGAAACCATTATGGAGGGTTGGGAAAGATTTTCTAAAGGTGTAACAGTAACCCACCACCACTTTACCATTTCTTTCACATCATTTGGGGTGTATTAGAGCTCTATCAATGTGTTTGGGTCACATATACACAATCTTCCATGCAAGGTTCTTCATACACACAAATTGATCTCCTTGAAGTGTTTTTAGGTAACTAGAGGGCCATTAAACCTTAAATTTGGGTAAGAAGGCATTGAAAGACTTGAAACATCTCTACAACCTTTTAATATTTGCTTATAACCCTTGATCAAGGCATATAAACCTTGTCTTTTGCATAAACTAGTCTATAGACCATGCACAAAAATTATTTAAAGAGATTTACATGCTACCCAAGCTCACATGTGTGGATTAAAAGTTGAAATAACCATGGTAGGACCCTTCATAACTTGATAAAATAGGATATATGATCAGTTTTAGCAAATGAATCAAACTCCTTTGAAAATCATTGACTCTAAATGTGCCTATGCAGATGAGGGGGGTGTAGAAGTTCTCTGAATTCTTAATGAATGTTAATAACGGACATGTAGTTAACTTCTATAAAAATACCATGGGTGATTATCCCCCTAAGTCTGATTTCCATGGGCAAGATCTTATACCCCCACTCACCTTCTATTGTATGAAATAAACATGAAATTGAGGGGTCCTTTGATCATGATAATGAGATTGAAGTAGAGGAGCAATAGTTTTGGGATCCTAAGTCATTAAAACACACTGATCCTTTTACCATTGGATATATTTGAACTCCTATAAGAATATGCCTCTAATTGAGCTGATCTGTATAATATGGATATGTACTATTGAGAATATACCTACAAACTACCATTTTTCCATCAAATCTTCTTACTTCAGACCTAAAATGTATCTCAATGGTGTTGTGGAGGGAAAATAGGGGGAAACAACATTTTGACTTAGTGGTATGAACTAAGAAAGATGAAAGGTCATAATTTGACATGTGTTGGCCCTCTTTAGGGGAAATGAGCATTGACCAAGGCAATAATGGATGAAAATGAGGTATGAAACCATCCCATGATGGTTTAATGAGGTATTTTTTAGGCATATGGGGTGATCTAATTTTTAATTAAGGCCAAATAACATCTTATTATGGTCAAAATAGTTGACTATGTTTATTAATATGGATTTAAAAGATGTTTTTCAATTGGATCATTATGTTAAAACACATAGAACACCTTAATGGTCAATGAAAACTTGAAGGAACTTTATAAAATTCCCTGTAATTATTATTAAAGGATTAAAAATGGGCATACCTTTGATGATTGTGTGAGAACAATGTGTCCTTAGAACTTTGCCAAGCTATTTTACCAATTTGTCTTCATCACTGCATCTTTATCATGTTGATGACCCTTCAAGGTGGATAAGGACCAACTAGGCACTTTTAACACCATGAAACTTCATGACTCAGGCTTGAAAGGAGGTACAAACATCTATAAGGACTGAGAAGGCAAGTTTGAAACATGACCAAATAATGGACTGACTAGACACCCCTTTCAATTCATGACATGACTAATAACCATTATGTCAAAGATAGATCATGACTCTAGGAGATAAGGTTGATAAATTTATAAGTATAAGATTATAAATTGAAAAACATGTATTGAAAAAATATTATACTTCAATAATTTTCCTTCCATCATCTTTGATGTCACATAATTATATGACCCCTCTTAGAATATTCCCATACAAAATATGAAATGGCATCCTTCCAGTGCTTATGTTAACTAGATTTTTATAATAAAAATAATATTTAACCAATATTTAATCCCATAATCTTGGCTTATCTCCATCAAAACATTACAATAGGTTACCAAGACTTATATTGACTACCTATGTCTATCCATCAATTTTAGGATGATATGTTGAACCCAATTGTAGCTTACTATTCAAATTTCCATAATGTAATCCAAAAATTTATAATAAATTTCACATCCCTACTAAGGTTATACTATATATAAATCCAATTAGTTTCACAACTTCTTTTAATTTGTTTTTAGATATATGCATAACATCATTATTTTTCTTGCATGCAACAAAATGCACCATCCTAGAAAATATATACATAACCACAAAAATAGAATAATATCCTATCTATGCTTTAGATAATTAATAAAAATCCATGTTGATATCTTCCCATGGTTTCTTTGGAATATGAAAATCTTGATACAACCTTGCATTTTAATTTCTTATTTTTACCAACTAGAAAAGTCCACACTTATGAACATACTTGTGCACATCTACACCCATAATTATCCAATAAAAATTCTAATCTAACTACACATAATTTTTATCATTTCCAAACTCACATGTTATTCCACCAATATGATTCTTTGTGATCAATTTTTCATGTATTAGACCTTTAGGTATGCACAAATATTCTCCTAAAAAAACCAATCCCTCTGTAGACACCAAAATTGTGTCTACTCCTTGGTCGACTCCCCCTTGGTCCCCTTGGTCCACTTCTAACACATTCCTAACCCACACACTTATTGATTTAAAATAATAACTTATTTTAAATTAATAACACCTCCCTTGACACCTCACCCATGACACATTACCCTTGACACATCACCCTTAGATACCCTCATTCATTACCCTATGACTAATCATTCCAACTCTCTCACTAATCCCCATGCCTATTAAACCCACCTTCGACCATTTTACCATGACCACTAAACCTGACAGATAGAGGAATGGGCAAAAGGCTAAAAATAGCCTTTTTACCCATCTTCTAGCTGTCAACGTCGGTTACCCTTCGGTCGACGCCGGTGGGATTGCTGACATCAGTTGCCTAAAACCAACTTGCAGGCTGAATAAAAGACTAATCAGAGACCTAAATGCTAATTCTCTTGCCTAGATCAATTTTCTCTTGCTCCTTGACTCTTTGTAGGTACCAGCATTCTATCAACACTCTCCTGGTTATAGAGACTCTGCCCAAGTGACTTCAGATCAGATTAGAGCATGGTATAGGGATCTCAACATCAGTTGTAATAGGAACCAACGGTCACACCCCTAATTCTTCAGCAATTAAGAGCTAAGTATTTCTACTAGTTTTTTATTTCAGTACTCTTAGGATACATTAGTAATCAGTCCATTGTCCTTTTCTAAGCATTGTTGACACAACCCAACCTATTCTTCCCAAAAAGGCTGAAAAGCCTTCCCTCATCTTTATCTCCCTTTCACCCCTATCCTCTATCTGATCCCCTTTTTAGGCCATACTCTCTACCCTACAAAACCCTACACAAACCATTAGACTCCCACAGACATCCCAGACCATTCTGTTGATCACAGATAGAGCTGAAACTCATCCAAAACCCATCCAAGGCCTTTGCCCTGACCGACATCAACCATTGCCCCTACTGACGTCGGTAGACCAACCAACATCGGTAACCTTAACCAACTGACATCGATAGACTAACTAGCATCGGTGACTGTGAGAGGTAGACAACAGAATATAGGTACACATCATCTTTATTTCTTTTGTTTAGCCTTTCATTATTTCCCTTTCTAGCAACATTCTTTTTATCAACTAGTGGATTTTCATCCCACAAGGAAGTATTTGCACTTCTGGGATTGAGCTTTTGCTTGGTAGTCCACCCTATATCCATCTAACAATCTCTTTGTTTAAGTCTTTCTCTTTATAGGTGTCATCCTCCACAGCCAAAGAGGAGTCCCTTAAATCATCTGGATAATGGTGTACAAACTTCATTCTGGTATGTACAAACCCCTGACCATTAACCTCAGTTTCTTACTTCCTTTGAATTTAGAAAAGCAAAAAATAGTTAGAAACATTTTTGCACACCCATCAACTGATCTAATCAAGATGTTGATGGATAAGATGTCTAATCTTGAGACATCCATCTCAGGTTCAAGAAATGTTCTCTCATATGAATAGATTTGCAATGAACCAATTCATCCTTCAGTCCCAATCTAACCATATCCAAGTTAGTGGGAACTCCCCAAGTCTACTCGTTTTCAGAGTAAAGAGGACCTGCAAAAACATCTACAAGCATTTAGACATGCTTGTTACCTTATAGCACATGATGATGGGTTATTACTACGCACATTTCCCATGTCACTTTCTGGGGCCGCCCTCGATTGGTATAGTTCCCTTACCAATCATTCTATCTTTTCTTTCACTCAACTTGCCCAACTATTTCTTGACCAGTTTTCAATTAACATAACTAAAAAGGTCTCCATCATGGACCTATATTTTATCAGACAATTTGATGATGAATCAATAGCCGATTTCGTTACCCATTGGAGGAGTTTAATCAACCAACTCTCCTTTTCTTTACCTCAACCTGAGCTCATAGATATTTTCTCTAGAGCATGTGCCAAACACATCTCATCTACTTTGTGGGTTCAAACATTCTGCACATTTGATGAAGCTTTCATCATGGCCCCAAAGCTTAAACTTTGTGTAGTCGAAGAGGACAAGGTTAAATTGCAAAATAACAACACAAAAGCCAATGACCCTTCTTCATCTAAACCTACTTCTTTCCACTCCAAGCCTAAGGGGTCGGAAAATGCTATGGTCTTTAGATCACCATCCTCAACAACAATCAACCAATCTCAACCCTCCACATCACAAAGCATAACAAAACAATTCCAACAACAATACATACATCGTCAATACACTCCATTAGGAGAATCATACACTTATGTGTTGTATAAACTCATCAAGCAGGGGGTCCTCAATCTCCCTCAAATTTGACCACCCTAATTTGACCCCTCAAAACCTATCCCTGCATGGTATAGGGAAAATGACTTTTACAATTATCACCGTGTCAAAGGCCATTACATAAACAATTGTAAAACCTTTAAAAACATTATCCAGGACATGTTAGACAAGGGGGATCTTGTTTTGGATAACTTGAATGCGTCGCCTAACCAAAATTTGGATGTCTCTAGACAAACATTCCTTAATCATCCCCTAGTCAAAACAACATTCAGACCATGGCCGATGACCTTCAAGAGCATGATATACGCATAGTCAACACGGTCTCGCCTTTTATTCCTAACCAACCTCTCCCACAGTCTGAAGAGGTTAGTCAACCTATTTGTCCACTATAGGCAGAAGAGCCTTCTTCTCCTAATATTCCTCCATCTACCCCTCTTATATTGGAGGACACTTTAACCATACCAATGCCACTAGCTCTACCTTCATCCTTCCTACTATCAATGGGGGATCATACTTTCCCTGCTCCTTGACCACACACCGAAGCCATCACCACCCCTACGCTCTACCCTCTCGAAGAGCCATACTCACCAATTCCTTCTCCACTGAGAGAGGAACTAGCCACCTCACCCACTTTGACCAAAGAAGATCCAGTGAACCTCACCCCTCACAATAGTAATCCTCACACTAAACTAAAGAAGGCTACTAAAACACGTTAGAGAACTCCTCCTCCACCATCACCATTGCCCTCTATTTTGGGCCCACACCCATCCACCTTAATAGGAGTGCTTCCTACTCTGACACCCAACAAAAACAAATCACCTCCATTACTACCAACACCTAACAAAAACATACCTCCTTCAAAACATCCAATGCCTCCTACCACGAAAGTGTCATCTACATGTCTGGCCACACCACCAAATAAAAGGATGGTACAAAACACCCCCTCAACAATGTCTAAATAGAAGTTGTCAACTTTTACTGCAACACAACATGCAGACCCATTAGCAGGTTCTTATACCTTGCTGTTACGCCAATTGTTACAATCCTCTAACATCACTCTTCTACCTATTAAGCCATACCAACCTCTTGGACCAAAACCATCTTGGTTCGATGACACTAAAATTTGTGCGTATCATCGCACACTTGGACATGATACCAACCACTACTGTGCTCTTAAAGTTGTCATCCATCAACACTTGAAAAAGGGCACTCTTCTCATTAAGGACCCCTTTGATAAATCTCCAACACCATCTCATGTCTCCCAACCCTCTTCACCGTCACACTCATCAACTCTCAGATCAAAGCCACCTTAGTTCGATGACACTAATTTTTGTGCGTATCATCACACACCTAGACATGACATTGAGCATTGTTGTGCTCTTAAAGTTGTCATTCATCAACACTCAAAAAAGGACACCCTTTTCATTAAGGATCCTCTTGACCACCCTTTCAACAAACCATTGACACCATCCCATGACTCTCAAACCTCATCACCTAAATTAGGAGCCCATCATCAGACTATGGTCTCTCTACCACCTTATCCCCCTTTGTTTGAAATCAACACCATCAATGTGGCCAATAGGCCACAAACCATGAAGGATAAAGGGAAAGAGAAGGTTTCTTTCCCCCAAACATATCCATCCATCAAGTCTCCTCAACCACCAAAACCCAAGATTTCAATCTTGGACACATCTCAACAAACATCTTTGAAGCCACTTCGTGACTCCATGGTGAAACAACTTCACCAAACCCGTGTGAAGAAATCTTTATATGACCTCATACAAAACTCTCCACAACATCAACAAGCCTTAATCAAAACTTTACAGATAATGGAGGTCCAACTCAAAGACCCCCAACCACTAACTTCTTCAATCAAAACATTACCAACCATTGCCTCCATCACCATCCCTAATTCTGAGATTCCAAAATCCAACCTAGAAGATTAGGATCTCACCCTCTTAAACTAAGCCTATCAGGCAAAATCTTCACAAAATTCATCCTTGTGTTGCACTCCTTAACAAAGAGAGCTTCAATGTCTTCTCTCCATCTTACCCAACTATTTCTCAAACATTCTCCCTATCACAAAAGTAACTGGGGGAATTCAACTTTATTCTGACTATCACGACCCCAACCAAGCATCGACCAAACATCACCCAACCAAGCATTGACCAAACACAACCTTAACCAAGCATTGACCAAACATCACCCAACCAAGCATCGACCAAACATCACCCAACAAAGCATTGACCAAACATCACCCAACCAAGCATTGACCAAACATCAACCAACTGAGCATTGACCAAACATTAGCCAACTTCTTAACCATCTCCAACACGTGCCCAATATTATAAGAAGCAAAGGGGGCAAGTTTTCTCCTAATTGACTTGGACCTTACATCATAATGCACAAGTATGGATCAGGGAATTATCATCTGTCTTCTTTTGAAGGCTGACCAGAACCTGAGCCCCTTAATGCCTTGCATCTACGACCATTATATTATTAGTTAAGTACTCATTCACTTGATGTTAAAATTGAGCTCATCTCTTGAGCAATCCCTATCATTTTAATCCTCATTTCTTTCAACCCTATTTTCCTAAACGAACACTATGTAACCCTTTTATAAAGTATAGATGCTTTGTCTTAATAAAAGGGATCCCTTAAGCTTCTATAGTCTTGTCTATGACTACAAATCCTGTCAAAAATAAATGGAGATGTCAAACAAAATATCAAAAGGTCATAAAACTCTAAATGCAGACTGCTCCCTCAAAGGATAGCTGCATCTTCATTGCTGTAGCTAATAGACTGCTCCCTTAAAGGATAGCTATTCAAAGCCCTCAAAAACATATAAAGTAAAAATATAGACCACTCCCTCGAAGGATGGCTATGCCTAAAAATATTGATACAAATAACACTCTCTCAGAAGCTTCCTGCATCGATCAGCTTCACAAATGACCACAAAAAAAAATGACATCCCCATGTAGACTCCCCGCATTGATCAGTCTACCAAAAAATAAAATAAAATAAAGGGTCATGGACTTGACTTATAGTCATTCTCAGGGTCTCCTATAAAAAGGGGCAATGTTATCCCTACTAAAAAGGGTTACCCTATCCTAACATATCACATCACCTACTCAAGGGATTTCGAGCTCATTTTAATGTCAAAGTGATTCAATTACTTCTCTAACACAACCAATGGTCAACGATGTAATGCATGAACGAGGCTTTTGTTTCTAAAAAACCCCCTACATATGCTATCATTATGGTCCTTGTCAATGAAAGGGCATGCCTTTCCCTTCCTACATCTTGGTCACAAACAATCCAACCAAATCATTTCCAAATCAAACCCAACCAACCGAACCTTTTTCAGACCACTAACATGACATAGTTCATTTCACTAGTTTCTGTGGACACCAATACACATAGAAACTATCGACCACACAATTTATGACAAGCATAAACCACTACTTGCTGAAGCATAAATAATCTCAATTCATTTTTAGCATACACCATTACCAATATGGAAACTTGCTAGGGATGAAAGACAACTCAACCAATGTTACAGAATACACCATCACATAATATGGAAAAGGCTGTAACATCATCATACCTTCATCATTTATAACATGACCGAACCAACCTATCAACCATTTTGACTCTTCTCCTAAACTACATTGGTCTAAGGCCCTTCAAACATGGGCTATGTAGGCAGCACTTAGATGACATGATGTCTTCTGGGGTTAGCTCAGCCACATCCATTTGTTCATCTACTTGATGGACAAACCATTTAACTTTTAACCATGGCTTAACCTAGTCCAACCCATCCATAACCGACCCTCTTCCTCCCTTTTGGAGAGAACTACATTGGCCTGAGACCCTTCCAACAAGGGCTATGTAGGTAGCACTCCATTGACATGGGGTCTTTTGAGGATAGCTCAACCATTCCTTCATTCATCCATCTAATGGACCAACTATCTATCTCGACTCGACTCGACCAATGACTATGGAGATCGCGACTATCTCCTCAGAACATGACCATTTTCGAGACAACTTTGCCTTAGTTGTTTTGATTGTATGTAGGCTACTTCATGAATAGTTAGCTAAATTATCTGCACCCACATTATGACCCTCACAAGTACTGGATCACGAGAAAGTTGATCCCCACTACTTGTGACATTTTCATGTTTTCTAGAAGCACTTCCTTGGCCCAGGATACTTGGAACACGATGACCATTAGAGCTACAACTTGGATCGAATAACCCAATCAGCTACGACTAAATGCTGGGGACTAGTTATTTCAATTTTAGCACTCCTCAACCTTTGACTGTGACAATATGACCTGACCATCTCATGAAGTGGTATGCACGCAATCCCAACTATTACAGTGTTCACACTCAAACTTCACCATATCCATCCACTATCTATCAAATCAGCCCCCAATTTTAGGTTCCCTTCCCTCAACTCCCGCTTTGAGGGGGGATACCTCATCTTAGACCTAGGGCAATCAACTCTTATTTTTGTCTTATAGTTCATTAGAACAACCAATAGGACAAAAATAGACCTCATCCCATACCTGGGGCAATCAACTCCTATTTTTGTCTTGTAGTTTGTCAGAACAACCAACAAGACAAAAAGGGGAAAATGTAGACACCAAAATTGTGTCTACTCCTTGGTCAACTCCCCCTTGGTCCACTTCTAACACATTCCTAACCCACACACTTATTAATTTAAAATAATAACTTATTTTAAATTAATAACACCTCCCTTGACACCTCACCCATGACACATCACCCTTAGATTCGTCACCCTTGGATACCCTCATTCATTACCCTATGACTAATCATTCCAACTCTCTCACTAATCCCCATGCCTATTAAACCCGCCTTCAACCATTTTATCATGATCACTGAACTTGGCAGACGAAAGAACGGGCAAAAGGCTAAAAATAGCCTTTTTACCCATCCTCTAGCCACCAACATCAGTTACCCTTCGGCTGACACCGGTGGGATCACCGACATCAGTTGCTTAAAACTAACTTATAGGCCAAATGGAAGACTAATCACAGACCTGAATGCTAATTCTCTTGCTTGGATCAATTTTCTCTTACTCCTCGACTCCTTTTAGGTACCAGCATTCTATCAGCACTCTCCTGGCTATAAAGGCTTTACCTAAGTGACTTCAGATCAGATTGGAGCATGGTATAGGGATCTCGACATCAGTTGTAATAGGGGCCGGCATTCACACCCCTGATTCTTTAGCAACTAAGAGCTAAGTATTTCTACTAGTTTTTTATTTCAGTACTCTTAGGATACATTAGTAATCAGTCCATTGTCCATTTCTAAGCACTATTAACACAACCCAACCTATTCTTCCTGAAAGGGCTGAAAAGCCTTCCCTCATCTTTATCTCCCTTTCACCCCTGTCCTTTATCTGATCCCCTTTTCAGGCCATACTCTCTACCTTGCAAAACCTTGCACAAACCATTAGACTCCTACAGACATCCTAGACCATTCTATTGATCATAGATAGAGTTGAAACTCATCTAAAACCCATCCAAGGCCATTGCCCTGATCGGCATTGACGATTGCCCCTACCGATGTCGGTAGACCAATCGGCATCGACAACCTTAACCAACCAACGTTGGTAGACTAATCGGCGTTGGTGATTGTGAGAGGCAGACAACAGAATACAGGTACGCATCATCTTTATTTCTTTTGTTTAGCCTTTCATTATTTCCCTTTCTAGCAACATTCTTTTTATCAACTAGTGGACTGTCATCCCACAAGGAAGTCTTTGCACTTCTAGGACCAAGCTTTTGCTTGGCAGTCCACCTTATATCCATCTAACAATCTCTTTGTTTAAGTCTTTCTCTCTATAGGTGTCATCCTCCACAGCCAAAGAGGAGTCCCTTCAATCATCTGGATAATGGTGCACAAACTTCATTTGGGTACGTACAAACCCCTAACCATTATCCTCAGTTTCTTACTTCCTTTGAATGTAGAAAAGCAAAAAATAGTTAGAAACACCCTCTTACAAGAAATAATCTGACCATGGTGTTTTATCCTCACTAGTTATATGCATTTTTCCCATGCATTCTCAAAATATTCATCCTATGCATATAACTAATTCATATAATAAAATCCTATGACTTCAATTTTTATCATGTTCTACAAGAAGCACCTTCTATAAAGATAATTAGTAACTTTTTTCGACTTACCACTCTTATGTTTTAACACAAATGAGTAACTATGAAGAAACCCAACCCACTTCATATATATTTGGTTTAATTTTCCCTATCTATTTATGAATTGTAGTGCTTAATGATTTATTTATAACATAACATTATTTGGCAATAAGTAATGCCTACACTTGTTGAGAACTTTCACTATGGCATAATACTCCTATACATAGACTATAAAATTTATTCATGTCATTTATTTTCTTGCTAAATTAAAGAATGTGATTACCTTATTGAATCATCACATCTCCTATTATTGAATCATTAACATCATAATAAAACTAAAATAATTTAGTGAAATTAGGTAATGCCAACACTGGCTACTTAGTCACTTTCTTTTTCAATTATTAGAAGCTATTCTCTATTTCTACACTCTAAAGAAACTCTTTCCTATGATCTCATATTACTTCTGTGATAGTCACACATGTTCCAGTAAATTTGTGAATGAAACTCCTCTACAATAATTTTAAGCAATGAAATATTTTCACTTAAAATGTACTTGTAGGAGATGTCCATTTAAGTCAAGGATAGAGCATACCTTCTGTATATCCATCTTCAATCCTTCTCAAGAAATCACAAAACCCAAGTATGCTAACTCATCATTCATGAAATTAAATTTATTAAAATTAACTAAAAACCTTTCATATTGAACCCACTAAAACAATTATCATAAATGCATTATGTGTTCTTCCTTAATATTACTTAAAATCACCATGTCATCCAAATACATAATGAAAAACTTACGAAAAAACAATTTTAATACTTCATTCAGGAGTCTTATGATTGTACTTGGTGTGTTAGGAAACCCAAATGGTGATACCAACTACTCATATAATACTTATTTCATTTTAAACATAATCTTCCACTCATCACCTTAGCTTATGTAAATTTGGTGATATACACTCTTTAAGTCAATATGTGCGAATATCTATGCTCCACTTAGAAAATCCATAAAATAATCCATGCACATAAATATAAATCTATAATTAATATTAATATTTTTTATATCTCTAAAATTAGTGCACATACTCATTATTTACCTTAATTAGGAATTAACACTACCAGAATTGTACATGGGCTCAAAATTTCTCTTATCAACCCTTTGTCAAAGAGTCCTATAATTTCATTTGCACCTCTATGTTCTCCTCAAGTGTCAATTTATATGCTGATTTGTTTGGATAACTTGATCCTATAATAAAATCCATGTGATGAATTTTAATCCATGTGATGTAAAACCCTCGGGTATATCATTATGAGAAATATCTACAAATTTTCTCAATGAGTCTTTGAATTCACATGGAAGTGATATTTTGTGCATATTATCACAGGGTCAGGGATGAAATTATAACATTCACTCTCTTTCTTCACCTCTTTCAAGAATTTATTTAGATAAACCATTATAACTCTTGGACATATGTCCACCCTCACTTTTATCCTTGAAAGGAATTAAAAAATTATTCCTCCCATCCTTCACTAAAGTGTAGCTATTTAAAAGGCCATCATATTATGCATTTTTGTCAAACTGCTGAAGTTCACCAAGTAACATATGGCATATGTCCATGGGAATCATGTTAGACATGACCTCATATTTATATACACTAATCTAAAATCTTAATAGAGATGGATAATTCATCAAAATCTAATGTCCATTCAACATCTAAGATACCTTCTATGGATTTAGATTCACACTCATATTTAGACCAATCTTCTCTACCATCTCTTGTGAAATAATATGTTTTGTATCGCCACTATCAATAATAACTTTGAAACACTTACCTCATATTTTCAAATAGTTTTGAATAAATTATTCATTTATGTGGGATTTATTTCCTCCTTAGCTTGATTCAACAATATTATCTTCATCATGAGAGCTTATATGTATTTTTTTATCATGTTTGTAATGGATAGACATAATAATTTATTCATTTTCTTATACAATATATGTATTTGCATAATTTATTGTACCACCATAATTTTGTGCATGTGGCCACTAAAATTATATATATCTAATTTCTCCACATTTGAAGCATATACTAATGAATAATCTTCCTCCACCATGTCTATAAGATACTCTACCTATTTTAATATTATCATTGCATTGAGAAGTTTTAGATTTTGATTCTTATGTATAATAACCTCTATTACTAGCTCCTTGTACTTGTGTGCATAAGAAATATCCTTTCCCTTATGTTTCATCTTGTTATCTATGAGACATAGTATCATTTTCATTTATCATGCATTGATAATATTATTCAATAGATCACAATAAAATTCCAAACTAATCTTGAATTATAACGTGTAACCCATTTACATATCTTGAGATATGAACAATATCATATTTGATATGACTTGCTTTGATAGTGAGTCTATATCATTCTTAGTGTGATATTTTACACTCTTCTCTTTTTGTTGAAAGTTTTGAACCTTATTGAATAAAAATAGTTTTTAATTATAAGGTAAAAAATTAACCTTGAATTTTGTAACTATTCAATCCTAAGTCTTAATATTTTCCTTGACTTTAGGGAATCTTTCCATTTGCACATGTTACCACCATAAATATGAATTCCACTTCAATTTGGTGCATGTGAATTTGACCTTATTAGGATCTTACATACTATCACAATTAGAATATTTATCTAACTCAAATATCTAGTGAATGATTTATTTATGGATTAAACTCCATGAAGAGATAGGAGTGTCCAACTTTGGATTAATACTAATTATTATGACTGAATGTAAGAATTTATCCTCTATTTTAATGACTGAATCTTCATCTTAAAATTCAATAACTCATTTTAAAACTTCATTATCTCTTCCATCATCCATCAAAGCTTAGAATTTCTAGTCTCCATATCCTATAAATGGGATTGTATTCCTCTCATTTACTTGGTTAACTCTGCAAGTTTTATCACTATAGGTGATATTATTGCTCTTGCATTGAAAACTCATGGGTGTTTCATTTCATAAAAATAAATAACAACTACACAATTTTTTACTCAACTTTCTTCTTGTTGGAATATTTCTTATCTATTTTCTACCCACACTTGCAAATGCATAAAATAGACTACACATGTTCACTTAAAAATAATAAACCTAGTTATGATACCAATTGACATAGTCATAGTTAAGGGTCTAAACTTAGAGATGATTTAAACCAAATCATTCAAAATTACACATTCCATAACTTATTGTAATAAATTTTAAAAACAACAATATTGTTATTTATTTGGTTTTAGTTACAAAAATACAACACACACACTATAACATATAATTTCAAATGAGATGTCTTACAACATTGGATATATGACTAACACATATCTCCACTTATTAACTCTTGATATTTGAAAATTTAGATACAATTTATTATAATTTTTATATAGGAAAAACACCCACATACTTATTATAATGCATTTACACCAACTGTACAACCCAATGCAAGTATTTAATACAAGACTTAATCCCACAGATTCATAACACATTATCTAGAAAAAAATATAATGTAGTATTAAATGATCATTATGAAAACCATAAATGATTCAAGGAATTAAATATGAAATGTATATTATATTACAATGGATCATTTTCGTATAAATCACATTAATCTACAAGAATTTATGTTCCAAAAAGTAGTTACACGTAGGTCATAACTCGAAAGTATCAAGCTAAAAATAATTTCAAACAAAAATATTGTAGAGATGAATCCATATATGGATTTCATAAGATACCTTAATAAAATTATGCATGTTTATTATTTTAAATAAAAATATTATAGAATTTGAAAGATAAAGCTACACATAAACATATTAGTATTGAAAGATTCATATTTTCCTACTCTGCATGGATATTTCACACTTGTCCGGTGTTAGTGTAGGATTTTTCCAGCTTTAAGTTTTACCTACATAGTTATTACCCATATTACCTAGGGTTGTTAATGTCATTAGGGTAAAATACACTTAATGTGTTTTATAATAGTGAGTTGAGTTGTTACCTTTTTGGTGACCTAATATCTCACATTATAATGTAACTCATTTGTACTTTTTGGATAAGGGACTAATATGAAACTCTTTTTGATTTGTATTTCTCTCACCTAATCCTAAAGTTTCCTATAATTTGTGACATTAAAATATTTTGGAGTGTTATTACATTATATTAGAGCTGTGATCTGATGATCATTTTTCCATTTCTAAAATCCTTGATGAGATCTTTCCTACATGCACTCTTATTGGTTTTCTTGATTTTTGATGGGTTCATAAGTTTGGTGGGATTTAAAAATATCCATAAAAACTATAAAAATAAATTATATAATCAGAAAATCAACAACACAATCAGATTTGGAAGGCATCAAAACCCTAAAATTGACTATAAACATGACCTAGATTTGTGACAGTGATTTTTGACCATTTTTGGAGGGTTTAGGGGTTTTTTCAGTGATTTCATGCATATATGTATAATTAGATTATCAAATTATGAAAAATTTTATGGGGTTTTCAAGTTATAAAATGGGTATTTTTATTTTTTTGAGGATCCATATTAAATCTATAAATTTTTAGGTTTTCTAGTTTTAGCAGAGTTTCTAACCCTTACAAGCAGTTTCAGTAGTTTTTTTATTTTATCTTGGTTTGAATTTTGGTGACAGGAAATTAGGTATAGGTATAAATTTAATCCAACCAATTATCCATTCAACTAAAATATTTAATAATTTATGTTGGGTGTTTCCAAAAAATTTCAAATTCATGTTGGGTGGAGATTTTTTATGCGAGCTTAAATCTTAAAACACTTATAACTTTTGATCAAAAACTCCTTTTTGAGTGTTTTCTTCTTATAAATTACCTATTTTATTGTGATATACACATTTGTGAAATGTTTTATCACTATAAATCTACCTATTCTTAAAAAAATTTACCTCTTAGATGTATTATCAATAGAGTTTGACATCTATACAGTTCCTTGTGCTTACACATTAATCACTCAAGACACATTTTTGGCTATGCCCAACATCTATATGAGTGTGATTTTATTTGAAACATTTTTGGGGGTAAATATTGATAATTTTGATGGGGTATTTTATGTTTATATACATTATTTATTGTCTTTTGTACACATTCGCATTTTTTCCATTGTCTTGATTCCTGCACTTACTATTCATTTGGAGGCATTCTCGATTGTGCCCATAATCCTCTTCATGAGATTGAATTTTTATTTTAATAATGGGTAATTTCAATTGTTTTATGAAATATTTCACTTATTTGATTTCTTCTCTTAGTCATGTTAGCTTTACTTGAGAGATACTTATGGGGGAAAGTTGATTCTACACCAGTAGTTCTTAGAAAGAACAACTATGGTTCTTGGCATGCATGGAAAACTTATTCATGAAAAAGAGAAAAAATAACATTCCATTCCTACATGGATATATTAATACTCCAACTAAGTCTAACAAGTACATTAAGTAGACTAACACTTGTGACAAAGTTCATGGTACCTTGATACTACATGTTTCATGGGATCTACATCATTATGTGGAGCTCACCATGTGTCCCAAAACAATTTGGAGCATCCTTAAATATCTTTTCAAATATATTACTAATATTTATATCACTCTCAATCCTCCTTTTCCTATTTTATCTTTAGACATTGTTCTACTTTCTCCTCCTACTTCTATTTCCTATAACAACACATCCTTGGTGGAAAGTGATCTTATTTATATCAAGCCACAACTATAAGATAGGATTCTACCAAAAATTAGTTGTCCCATTACATATTCTACTTCTATTCTTATGCATTAATTTATTTTATAACCATCAAAAATTAGAACTTTAGAGGACTCTACTATTTCCAATGAGAGTACACCTTGTGAGAGCATCGATGACTCTTCTCTTATCATGGATATTTAGTCTACAAATCTAAGTGATTCATATATAGTTTATTCTTAAAATTCAAGGGTTATTGATCTATGCTATCCAATTCACATGGACATTAATTCATAAAATGTTCCATGCCATTATTCTTCATCAAACTCACCTGCACTTGATGTTTCTTCTAAGGTTGAACACATATATGAGATTGATGACTCATATTATAGCATATATGACTGAAATAGTGATGGTGACACACCTCCACTATCTCTTTTTCACCTTATAAATATTTATGAGTTCTTGATCCACCTACCTTTGGTCCACTTTAGACATTCTAGGGTGTTAGTATATTGATATGGACTCATCAAAGATCAATAAATATATTTCATAGGTAAAAGGTATTCAAAATTTTATTTTATCCTCTACTTATGTTTTACCATCATTTAATAGAGCAACTAGCTCATCTACTATGCATGAGGAGCATAATTCCTCATATAAGAATCACACCTTGATTGTAGATCCATTAGGCACTTTGTGGATGTTCTAGGGTGATCTACTCTTCACTGTGCCTAATTTTGATAGGTTCACTTTAGCGGCATTGCATTTAGTTTTTGTGTATAATATTACTAGACCTATGCCACACTTATATTTTGTATCCTACTCAGGGTTATTCATACTGTTGCATTCATACTCCATTGTGGAACATGTAGAATTATAGTCACTATTCATATTCTTCCTTTAGTAAAGGGAAGAAATAATGTTTGATGGAGATGGAGATTATTTAGTCTTCAGGTAGAGGATCTCATCAATGATATTCATCATTTTTCAATCTCTACTATAGGTAACTTCAACATATTATATGGAGACTTCTTAGATTTTCTCTCTATGTTATCTATTTCTCTCACTTATGGATGTATTTTTGGTTGTGCTTAATGTCCTTAGAGCATGCACTATCTCTTCTTTGATCTCTTTTTGGAGAGGATATTTTCTTATGTTTTTTTTTTCTTTTCTCTACCTTATAAGAGTTACATTATGCTTGAGTACCTCATTAGGCCTCATTACTCAGACTTGATTCTTCTACCCTCCTAAGATATGCTTTAAGGGGGTGTTATTTTATGATTTTTAACACTTTCACTTTTACCTACATGATTATTAGTCTTCTTACTTAGGGTTTTTAAGATCATTAGGGAAAATACACTTAATGTATTTTATAATAGTGAGCTGATTTGTTACCTTTTTTTTGACCTAATCTCACAGTATATAATGTACCTCCTTTGTACTTTTTGGATAAGGGACTAATATGAAACTCATTTTTCTTTGAATTTATCTCACTTACTTCTAGGGTTTCATACAATATGTGATGTTCATAAATATTCGAGTGATTTGACACCAAAAAATATATAAATACCTTTATTAAAAACTTGTACAAATATTTACAAGTTTATCAAGTATTACATGCCACCAAGGCTGTGCAAAAGTAAAAACACATTCAAAAAGAGGTTTTTAAAAATGTCATTAAATAACTTAAAAATAATCAAAGACTTGTGCACAACTACAAATTGATTATTTTATAAACTAAATATTTTTGTTTGATGCACAATTATTTTAAACTCAAATTCTCCTACATAATCACTTTTTAGTAGAAAAATTACCCATTTATTTTTTTCAATTTCTTGATCATATACCTCCCTCAAATCCATAGGTTTTATAACAAGACTATTTATATAATAATAACAACCTTTCACAACTACCAAGGCTTTCCATCAATTCACTTCCTTTTCACCATAATTAGGATTATTCCACATGAAATATAATATTGGAGATGACAAAGGATAACATGAAAATCTTAACCCAACCCATTTTTTCTAAGCGCTTTAATTACCTCTAAGTAAAATTCCATCCTATAAATAATTGATTTAAAATTAAAGGGAGAATGAGGTTATTTATTAATTAAATACAATGTAAGTCCATTCCATCTTAGAAAACAAACCTTATCCACCTCTCTAAAAAATTCCTTAGGAATAACATCAAACAAAGCAATCAATTTAGATAGAACATTCACAGATTTTTAGCACTCTTATCATTCTTCAACAAAGCACTTATTGTAGACACCACCTCATTAGTCCATAAGTTCTCATCCCTCATAGGAATAGGTTTATTAATTTATAATTATCTATAAGAAATAAAACCCTTTCCTATATAATTTTTGTTTGTGTATAAGATAGAAAATATCCAATCAAAACATATCCCATAAAATGATCAAGACTCCATTTTGAATAGAAAGTCATGGTTATATTGTGAAAGTATTATTCATGATTTTTTTACCTTGATTATTTGAATAAAATAAAATTTCAAATAATTTTTTGGGTCTACCAAAATAAAAAATAAGATCACATTATAATACTTGTAACTAAAATTTAAATGACAGTACCCTTAAATGCAAGGCATACACCTTAATAGTGGTCTTAGAAGCAAACATATTAGCAAAAATTTCATAATTTCTTATAAATATTTTTATAACCCATGTATAGTTTCATCTATAATCGCAATCTCTTTCTCTAATTCATTTTTAACCTCTAATTTGTTACTTAAATATCTTACTTCCTCCTCTATTTTCCTCATTTGTCTCTTTTAATTCAACAATAATATGTAACCTAAGACTCTTATATTTTAGATATCCCTATAATGATCATCCAAATGAATTATATAAATTGATGGGTTGAAAAAATATTCCACCTATACCATACCAAAGTCCCCAAGTGCCTTTTCCTTCATACATAGGTTCTCAATAACCTAAGTCAACATTTCCCAATTATATCCCCTAACCAAGACATGTTGATGAATCCTTGCCCTCAATTATTCTAGTTCAAAACCTTATTCTATAAAATTTTTAAAATCCTAAACTAAATCTATAGAAATGTTTTTAATAATGGATATATACAAAATCTCCTAAGAGTTTTCTAAGATTCCCTCCTTACAAGCCAAATAATTCCTTCCTCTAAAGAAATAAAAGGTTCTTCTTCTAAATTTATAGAAGGGTATTTATTATCCACATTAATATTTTAATTTTCATTACCTAAAAGTCAATTTTCATTCAAGTGTATTTAACAAACTTTCACCTCCAAATCAATCTCAAATTTACACATAATCTATTTTGGTGTTCCTACTTTTCAAACTCACCAATCTTTTCTTTCTCTTGAATAGTATCACCAACCTCATGCATATCCATTTTAAAAAATCCTCCTTAGAAAAAATATTTTATCCATATTCTTTAGTGTAGACACCTATTTTTTTTTTACAACACCCTTTTCCATTACCTATTTATCATGGATTTCCATATTTGGTCCATTTGTGTAAATTTGGATATTTGTAGACATAATTATTCCCTAATTAGGGTTTTTGTAGACTTTATCTAATTATATATCCTTAATTTCATTATAAATTTACTTGTTATTAGATTTAGGATCCTAGTCATCCATTCTTGAGTAGTATTATCTCCATTACAATATTTTTTTATCTCATGGGTTAGTATTGACAGTTTACTAGTTTTATCCTAGATGAAATTGATGTCCTACTAAAATTTTCCCTCATTTTGTTTTGTGTTGATTTATCCCTAGCCTAATTACATAAACCTTATATTTTTATTATCACTATTACACATGGTCAACCTTTGTTTAATGTGTTTTATAGGCCTCTGTATATAGATATATATTCTTTATCATTTACCAAGTGATCATGAAGCATAAATCAAAATAAGAATCCTCCTTAAGTTATTGAGATAAAATTTTACTCCATTCATTGCTACACTTGTCAAAGAGCTTGTAATTTGATCCTTAATTGAATCCTCATAAATTCCATGTCTTGTGACATCATCACCTTATGTTGAAATAAGGTTATTATGGGAACATGTAATTACATTTGATTTTATAGGGGAGGAGATGAAACCATTTTTTTCATTTAGGTTTATATTTCATTCACATTACCAAGAGAAATACATTGACTCTTATTCCAAGTGTGAAGCATTTGTAGCTGAAAATCCTCAAGAGGTTTCATGTGTTGGATAAATTTAAGAAAATATTTAGTTAATACATTTGACATAAATGATGTTGAAGATCAAATTAAATGTTTAATAATAATAAAAAATAAGGAATAATTTTACCTTGAAGTTAACACAAACCAAAAATTTAAGGTGAATATGACATGTGGGAAACTGTCAAACGATGGAAAATGCCACACTTGTATTAAAATATTTCACAATGAATTTATAATTAAAATAACATGGAGAAGATAGGTGAATAATGGAATTATACCAAGAGACAAATAAGAATTTAAAATTAAGATTATATCAACATAGAGTGTTTTGAGAGTCGTATATCAGGTGTTTAAATAAAGGGAGAGGAGAGATCTTTATAAAAAGATAAGAGAGAAAAGGAGTTACAAGGGAAAGCTTTAGAATTTGTGACATGTGTCCCTAATCGTATTACAAGTGATAAGGATGTGTATGCCATTTGGTGAGAGAGGAGTTACATGCAAGTATATCCAAATCTAACAAGTGGACTGGAGAGGTGAGTGATACCTCAAAAAGCTAGAATAAAGTGCATTTATAAATATAATAAATTTACACACACATATGACTTAGGATGAACCTAGAAACCTATAAGAAGGACCCAAATTAAGGTTAATTATCCATCACTACCCCTTAAGCTTAAATTTGGGGTTACAAAAGTGGAATAAAACTTTTACAAACAAATAAGGGAGTTGAAATTACATAATAATCCCCCTTAATATAAACTTTCTTCAAGAGGAATAACAATAATTTGAGAGAAGAAAGAAGAAGAGAAGGTGTTGCCAAAATTTGCAAGGATGAAAGTGTGATCACCAAGAATTTATAAGAATCATCTTTAGATAATGTGATTGATTCGTAATGGAATAAGTACCAACAAGAATGTGTAATGATCTATAAAACTTGGAATACAAAACAAGCTAACACTAATATTTAAATTTAAATAACTAATATACCAAAAATACAATCTACATACATACAATAATAAAAATAGATGTATAACAAGTTAAATTTAAGCTAAAGATAACTTCCATCATAAAGTGTAAAAACCTACAAGAAAAGAAGTTTGTAAAAAAAATATAAATAAAGCATATTTCCTTTGTAACAAAAATCAAGGAATGCATAAAGAGTTTGATTTTAATCAAAATGGAGACAAAGAATATGTGTCACTTGTAAAAGATATTTTATGTGAAACATTAGAATAATTATCATAAAAGGACATATCAAAGTGTATATAAGGTTAATTTTTTGTAGGAATCCAAGTAGTTTTACCATTAGAGGTAGGAGATATAGTCATTTCATAACAATGAAAAGTGTCACGCGTGGAACCACAAGATTTGCATTGGTGAAATTTATAACATTTATATATGATGCCCATGTTTTCCACAATGTGTATAAGGTTCAATAATTTTAACCACAACATGAGCATTAGAAGTATTATAATCAAAATAAATTGTATTATAAGTCCTTTTATGAGGAGGACAATACGATTTCATATCTTCAGTTAAAAACATGTGAAGCATTATATCCAATACCTTTAAAATTTATATTTTATTTAGACAAAAGAGGTTCAAGAATATTGGTTTTTCACTTACTAATCCTACCACTGCATAACCCATATTGTGCATGATTTTTAAGTTAGTGCTAGTAGAATAAGTGTCTAGAGGAGTGCAAGTTGATTGAGGAGAAAAATGAAGTTCATTTTGAGAGATATTATCATGTGTAAGAGATGAAAATTTAGTAATTGACACGTCAATAGAATATTTCATTTTATACCTATGTCCATTAAAGGAGTTTTACAAAACAACATAAAAATTTTGACATTTTATTTCATGTTTGAGTATAATAATGTATTCATTTTTTAAAAAATGGGCTGCATAATTTTCTTAAAGATGAAAAAATGGTCAATCTAAAGGCCATGAGAGCAAAATATGCCAATTTAGTGATCATTGAAAAAATAAATTATGAGAAATATAGATTGATCCAAAGAAAATTTAAAAATATTCATCTTAATAAAAAAACTAAGATGTGAAAATAGAGATTTTATTGTATCAAAGTGAAGTTAAATTAATTTGTAAATGTAAGTCCACACCAAAAGACCAATTTCCTTGTAGATTTATCCAAAAAAAAATAATGAATAATTGAATTATAGTGAATATAAGTCTTTACCAAAATACCAATAAATTAATAACTAAATGAGCCTTTAGATTGAGTTATTTTGATTAAAAAAAAAAAATCACCATTAAAATTATTTAAAGTCACTTTGATTTTATAAACTTGGCAAAAAAAGAATACCAAATCACTATGTAAGAAAAGATAGATTTGAATCTTTTATATTTGTTTTTGAAAAATATGAAGTTAAAATATTTAGATGAGTTTTAAAAATAGATTATAGACCAAACATCATGAAAGAACTTGTGAACTATTGATAATTTTGATATAAGCATAAGAGGATTTAATATAGGAGTTAACACATTAATTTAAAAAATTCCAAGCATGGAGAAATCAAAAAATTATCCAAAGTACCAAGATAGAGAACAAACCTTCATAATAGGGATTACGTCAAACATGACTGAAATGCACTAATAATAGTGAATAATTGAATGCACTAATATAGATTTAAATTTAGTGAAGTTGGAAAATTGGCACAATAAAGATGAAGAATTACTAATAGAGGCGAAACCAGATTCCAAATGAATCACACTACATGAGTAAAAAAATATAGACACAATATAAACTGTAAACAAATGTTATAAAATTGAAACCAAAATGTTACAAACTACAATGAAACATTCTAAACTTAGAACCAAAATGTTACTAGAAACTAATAATGTAGCAAGAAGAATATATTTTTTTTGTTTTTATTTTAACATGCATGAGAAAAAGGCAAACTAATACGTATGTATCCCAAAAGAAAATATAACAAAAAAGGAGCTTTGCCACATAAAGAATTAAGAGGAAATTTAAAATAGGAAAAAACCAAGCTCAAATTGAAATTAGAAGTTAAGGAAAAAATGAGAAGAGATAGAAAAACACTAAAAATCAAACATAGGATGCCAAAAATTGAAGAGGGAAGATAATGAGGTGTTAGGCTATATAGTATTTCTATAGAATATACCAAAAGTACAATGACATTAATTACAGTGGTAAAAATCATAATGTTGATAAATCACCATAGAACAATTGAGCGTTCACTATTGGAAATAGACTACACAAAGGCAAGGGGTGAAATACTTTAAAAAACCAATAATTTGAAAAGAAAGGAATATCAAAGTACAACACCAAGAACTAAAAAAATATAGAATCCTATCAAAAGATGAGCCATAAAAAACCCTTATATATCTTATCTTTCTTATTCATAGGAGTACAAAGGTAAAAAATATTATTGCAGGCTCAATTCACACCCTTGGAGAGGGTTGTTCGAGCTCCTACCAATCGAGCTCATAAAATTGGGACAACCCCAAGATATGGGTCACCTATGTTGGGGTTGAACCTTTAGAGTAGGATGACTTCCTCTTTTATGCTCACCTATAAATAAGACTAAGCCTAATTTCTCATGGGAAAAGAGTTAGAAGGAGAGTAAGGGCTCCTAAGAAAGTTAATAGGGTGATGCACCAAATTTACAAGATAACTCAGATAAACTTCAAACCCATACTAGATCAACAAAGGATAGTACTATCTTGCACAACCTTAAGATCAATCTAGTTTACGTAAGGATTTCATAAGAGAGGTTTAGAGTAGAACACTAACCTATACCTACAAAAAATAATGAAAACCCTCCAAACAAAGTCAAAAAAGGACCGCGAACAAGGAAGATTATACTTCACATAATGTCATAGTGCACAGCTAGTCAAACCAAGATTTAAGGAGAAAGATAGGAAAAAAAATTCCTATTACATTAAGAGGTAGTTCTTACAAATTCTTGATAGGTTGAGCCTAATCAAGCTGAGGATACTTTGCAGTATCTTAAGGAGTGTTCTTTCTCTCAAATAAAATTTAAAATCTAAAGTCCCTAAGAGATGTTTTAAAATGAAAATAAAGGGTTCATATAGGAGAAGGGGGAAGGGGAGAGGAGAAGCACATTGTTAATATCATTAATGATTTGTTAGCTCCAAAAGATGTTTCACCAAGATTTCGGTCCAATCAGAACAAGTCATTATGAATAAGATATTTGTGATTTGTTCAAAAGCCTCTGAATCATTCTATTTTAAGTAGGATACACTAGAAGACAAGTATTTGCCAAAAGTGATAAGTCATGATCTAGCTAAAAGTAAATTCTCCAACTACTTTCCAAATCCCCAAGTTCTGATCTATTAATCTTTTGCTAGATCTCATCAATAATATAAAATATTTGTACCTACCAAGGACATGTCATACTTATTTTGAATGGTTGTTTATCAAGGGCCTGACTTGGGATGATCTCCTCACCAACCACATATTTTCTCTTGTGCTTTGGATCTTAGACTGAGATAACTATAGGTGAAAACCAATATAAGGATATTAATTTTCATATAGTTTTATATATAGGTGGCACTTTATTTAATGCTAGGTCTTTATCTAGGTCTGTATCGAGCTTCTTTCTTTTGATTCTTCCACCAACTTGGGTTAGACGAAAGTTTGGGATCTTTTATTTACTTGTTGATTTGGGTCTATTCATGTTTTACTAACTTTCATCAAAACATCCTAACTCACCTATTCACTATTGGTTGTAGGTAATCGACCTATGTCATTGAACTTTTGACTTGCATCTCACTCCATCAGATTTTGAGATCTAATTAAATTAAGATCATATATCAGTTGGGACCCATTGCCTTGAGCTCAATCTCATTAGTTCCTAGGGTTCATTGACCATTTGACTTGGATCTTGCTCATAGATCTCCTTGGAATAATGAAACATGCGCTATTTGATTTTCTTGGGCCCACTATTTGAAATCCAATGCTATTTTTTGGATCTTGAAATTAACATCCACACAAATGTCTTCCATTTCTAACAAAATTTGAAATTTTATAACTTGAAGTGAAAATATCATAGAGGCACCAAAATTGTAGAGAATGGAATTAAAGATGAAGGGAACAAACCCTTTTGATCCATTAGCCATTCAATCTTTCCACATGTGTCTATAAAATGTTAAACTTGACTAGTTCATGTGATCCTATATGACATCTTGACTATGGTCTGGCCTAAAATGGTTATGTAAACTTACCAAATTCTATGTTAGGAGCCAATTTTTCCCATGCATATCTTTATTTGTGCTTAGGTAGATGAGCTAAAACTTAGCATAGATGGACTGGGATCTAAAGTGAATAGACCCATATGATTAATTATTCTTAGGGATGCCATACATGTAAGATATAACATCATGAAAGTGTCTACTCAGTGCAATTTGGACCCTCCAAAAAATTGACTAAGTATGGAAACTTAGCAGATTTTGCATTGGGAGCCAATATTTGAAACCTTATATCTTCTATTATAATTACGTAGATGAGATAAAACTTGGTACATGGCAACCTGAGACTAATGTGAAAAATTCCATGTGACCAATGCTCTTTGAATTGTCCATGTGTGTGATATCTATTAGTATCAACATAGTCACTTAGTTTTATAGCCAAATCTCCATGCAAGATCTGGATGGTGGGTGGGCCCGATGAATACCATGCCCCTCCATGCTTATCCTTAGCATTTTTAACAATCCATAGAGTCTTTGAAACCTTGGACCTATCTTTATAAATTAACAAATTACACTTCAAGTGAACCAAAAGTGCTTCAAAGCTTTGTAAATTTCATGATCTCACTAGTTCACCCCTTCCATCTAGAGCTTGTTCTAACCATTTGAGTATTTGATCAATCAGGAGCTTTGCTTCTTTATTTGCATTAGTAACTAGGCACAAGATTGGTATGTGGGCTAAAAATGGCCAATAAATACATGAAGATAAAAAACCATGATCAATGGTAAGACAAGAATGACACACAATTAAAATTTTTAACTAAATACAAGCTTCTTGCCACTAAAAAAAGGTCAAAACAAGCACCACTTGTAAAAATGCAAAATTTAATACGTAAATAGAATGCAAGTTTAAAGAAAGGACAATAAATTCTTTAGTAACCAAATAAAATAAAGAAGGTAGGATATGATATTGAGAGCATAAAAAATATTTTTAAAAAATTGATATCAATAAGAAAAAGGTTCAAATAATAGAAGGGTTGAAAAAAAAGAAAATAAAAAAATCCTTTTTCTTCACTTCAAAAATTGCATGATCACTCAAGATCAATTTTATAAGATCCATAAATTTGATACCATGATATAAATTATGCTAGAGATTGAATTAAATGTTGAATAAACAAAAAAACTTAAGGAATAATATTACCTTAATGTGAACACAAACCACAAATTTAAGGTGAATATGACAAGTGGTAAAAACATCGAATGGTGAAAAAACCCACACTAGTATCAAAAGCTTTCACAAAAAATATCTAATTACAATAACATGAGCAAGCTAGGATAAGAATGGCCTTAGGGCAAGAGAGAAATAAGAATACAAAATCAAGTCTAGATCAACATAGAGTGTTATATAAAATGCTGAAGAAAGGGAGATGAGAACTCTTTATAAAGAACTAAGAGAGAAAAGGAGTTACAAGAGAAAGCTTTAGCATTTGTGCCATGTGTCCCTAATCCTATTATAAGTGGGGAAGATGTGTGTACTATGTAGAGGAGAAGAGTTATATGCAAGTAACTCCAAATCCAATAAGTAGACTAGAGAGGTGAGTGATATCAAATGTTCATAGAAAGGGAGATGAGAAATCTTTATAAAGAGCTGAGAGAGAAAAGGAGTTACAAGAGAAAGCTTTAGCATTTGTGCCATGTGTCCCTAATCCTATTATAAGTGGGGAAGATGTGTGTACTATGTAGAGGAGAAGAGTTATATGCAAGTAACTCCAAATCCAATAAGTGGACTAGAGAGGTGAGTGACACCTCAAAAGTCTAGAATAAATTTAATTTATAAATACAATAAATGCGCAAACACATAAGACTTAGGATAAACCTAGAAACCTATAGGAAAGACCCAAATTAAGGTTAATTATACAAAAACATTTGAGGTTTAGTCAAGGAATGAAATAGGTTTATTTAAATGCATTTGGTTTACCAATTCCACACATCTTAGACACATCCCTATTCAACACCACAATCCAAACCTACACCAAAAAATATAGGGCATGAAAAGTAGTAGTGTACATAATCGGTGCCTAGGTACACAATCATAAGTTGTATAGGTACACAAATTATGGCAAGATAATTTTGTCTAGTATAAAATAAGTGACATGGTGATTTTGTCCTAGAGATAGTTTAGATATAGAATTATAGGGTATCAACACAATTAGCTCCATATCCAAAATTCAGTCTTAGATTTCTAAAATTCAACCCAAGTGTGTTAATTTTATTCTTTATTTGTCTTTTCATCATTTCTATTGCTTGTTTAATCATTATCATACTTTTATTTACATTTTTAGGCATAATTAATATTTGATTGTTGTAATTTAATTTTTTTATTATATATTTTTATTTTTCCTTCATTTTCACTTATTTTTCATGTGGTATTTATCACATAAATCATAAATAGTTAGAATAAACTAGCTAAACAATACATTATTTGAACTCTTACACACTATAAAGTTTCCTTCTAAGGCATGATTCTAATTTTAAACCAATTAGATCTCACATTTTCAGATTTAGGTGTGTTTCCCATTAAATCATCATCAACCCTATCACCCTTCACATTTATCATGCTTACATCTTATGCTAACTAGGAAGATTAGACTTACAAATTTTGTTTCCTATTTGTGTTTGTTTAAAATCCATAATTATAATCATCATTAAAATTCATGATTCTTATACAATTGATAATATTAATGATCAAAATGTTAAGTTTATATATACACATGTTTTCAATGAGGTGCCTTTTATGATTATGTTCCTTTTGATGATAAACATTTTACAATAAAAATGATTATGTTTCTAATGAAAATGCTTCTAGAAATATTCTTGAATAACAATTTGACGATATAAATTAATTTTTTTTTCTTATTACTAAATAATGAAATATGATAATTAGGATAAAAAACCTACACCTATGAATGATAATAATGTTCTATAGAATGTTTCTAACCCACGTATTGTAGAAAAACACAAAAAGTTGTCTTAGTTGGTTCTTGGTTTATTAAAATTAGGTGAAAAGATGGGATGTTCCCTTTGTGCTTAACATTTATACACTTGGTTGTGATGGCATCAATCCACATAAGGCATAGGCCTTATGCACTCACCTGAAGCACATCTAAGAAGGAACTAGAGATCGCATTGGGCTAGTTATGCCATGACATGAGACTTCAATTAGGGGACTTGATAAATTCAAAAAATTATTTAGGTAGATCCATAGGTGCAACCTTTTCATGAACTAATCATAATTTCATATGGGTGCAAGCCTTTTATGGACTATTCCTAGGGTCATATAGGCACTTTAAGGGTTAAAAAGCTGATCTTACTCAAACTACTCATGCTAGACTCACACTCCTAACAAGGATAGAAACACTTGGAACATACTATATACTTAATATTTATGCAATTTATAAATGATGTCATTAACATTTGTAGGGAATCAATTAACGACATGAACTAGAAGCACACATGAACATTATTTAACATAAATGAATTGAAATTACAACATTACATCCATTACACATTTCATTATAAATACAAAAGACATGTAACCCAAACACATCATGTTTTAATACAATAGTCTCCACCATTCATTATAATTTAAAGAAGAATATTGAATTCATAGAATAATATATGTTTAGTTCATATTAATTAATAACCAAGAGGCTCACAAATGAGCTTGAGTAGTTATAAATGGAGCCTCCATGGCATCCATAATACTCCTAAGTCTAAGGCTACCAAAGCAAAGTATACAAATCAACTCCATTTTTCTAGAGATTCACTACTATACTTCATCTCCATTATTTCATCTTGCTTGAGCTCCTTAAATAGTATCCAAGAGCATTTTTTCTAGGGTGGAAAGTGCACATTGAGTGTTGAGATAGAATCTTTGCTTATCATAACTACCAGCTACATCACCTCATGAACTCTATCTATAGTCTCCATGTTTCACCAAATTATTGAAGATGCCCTGAATATTTGAGAGCTAGTTAGCCACTTACCAGCTGGTGCAAGATATGTGTTGCATGCTCTAAATGGTGCTAAAATGCTAAAATGCCCACCATTAAGAAAAATGATTCCTTTGTACTAATGTGTAAATCATGTTGGAGCAAATAATTTAAAAAATAAAATAAGGGGTCCAACATTACCCCATATAAAAACTTTAGTCCATCTTTGGACTATGCTATCAAGCTCATAAGAGTGCAAAACTCAGGTAAACTTTTATTGAGTTTGGCGGTGAAGTCTTCAAAATCCTTAATGGTGAGCTTGATTTCCTTAATGACACTATATATTTTAGTGTAAGCAATAGTGAGTGTGAGCACATTGGTTTTCTACAACTCCTTCTAGAAGGCCTCAACATTGGCCTTCACCTTTTCCATGCTCCCATTGATCAAAAAATTAGATTTACCCTTTTAGATAAACCAAACAATTTTCATAAAATTAGATATTGAATTTCTTAATTCCCTGAATAAAATGGAATTGGTTGTGGAATTCTCAATTTCTTGATTAAAACAAATAGAAATTGGATTT
This sequence comes from Torreya grandis, assembly GCA_037957365.1. NCBI lineage: Eukaryota > Viridiplantae > Streptophyta > Pinopsida > Cupressales > Taxaceae > Torreya > Torreya grandis. Next base: position 3,216,515 of record JARHVA010000787.1, read on the forward strand.
ATTATTCTAGAAATGAATATGAGTGAATAAAAAATCTAAGAACTTATTTTTGAATCAAAACTCTTATTTTAAAATTGATCCATGAACATTAATTAGACTCTTACTAATAAATACTATTTTATTAAAAATAGATTAAAAAAATATAATAAGTCATTTTCAAAAATTTCATTAAAAGGAATTAACTCTTAAACTCTGAATGTGAATTGTCTGAACAATTTTGAATATGAGTGTTTTGTAAAATCATAAAAATATCTATTATTTAGTTAAACCATTCCATTAATATTTTTATCCCTTCAAATAGTCTCATAATCAATTTTCCATAATCAATTCCAAATATCAGTGAATATTTTAAAACTGATGAAATACTGGAAAACTAAAATAAAATAGAGACAAGAGATTTTTTACGAGTTTCACCAATTGGCTATGTCCCTAGGTTCATTTTAACCATTACATAATATGTAAATATAAAATTTAAAACTTACATCCCTGTATGGATTAATAAAACTAGCAGCTCTATGTGATATGAAGAAATCATCTGTAGCATGTAAACATTATTCTCTTCACCCAAACAAATACCTATAAATATGTGTAGTTCTCTTGTAAAGAAAATTAATTATTTCAACATGAGGAAATAATATTCTCAAGGATTTATAAAAATATCCTTGGCTTATAAATCTTTGTAATTTATATAGGTTAAAAAGGATTCAGGAATAAAATTAAACATGGTCAATTCACTGAATTAAATAACCTATATTCTTTAAGCAAAATAGACCATATGTATGGACTGTCCATGCTTGAAAGTTCTAGTAACATTCTTTCTCTATAAAAAAATAAGCAACTTGTCCATCTCTGTAAGCTTCCTGCTCTCTATCATCTCTCCAGAATAATAATAATCCTCAATATATAAAAATTTCCATATAGCCAATGATGGCTAACAATTTTTTTATTTTCATCTGAATTATAGTTAAAATCTAGATAGATTGTATGCATTTAATAAAGGAATAAAATTTCATAATTTATGGGAATTTCTAATGCCATGCTTTATTTAATAAAATAATCTCTCCCAAATAAAAACATAATCTCCCCACCAACTGCTAACCATACTAAAGTGGGCCACTTGGAATAAAATTTGGTTATTAAGGAGTAAAGTGTGCATGTGCATGTTTAGAGGGAATTTAACATTGAAATAAAGTCATATGAGGATTACATTAAATTTTAAACTTTAGTTTTTAAAAAAAAAAATTACCACATAAAACAAACACCAAATTACTTCCCACATAGGATATAAAGCATGCATGTTAAAAGGATGAAGGATATTTAAAAAATATATATATCTCCCAATAATACCAAATTCCATCCATGTGGAAATGGATAATATTTAATTTTTGGGACTTGGCATTTATCCAATGATTTAATAAAAGCCATAAAATAGGATATTTTTGGGATTTGTAATTTATCTAATTACTTAATAAAAGCCATAAAATAAGATAGTATGATTAATTAAATTTGGATTTAACTAAAAACATATCCCATGGTTATTAATAACCATAAAATAGGATATTAGGATTATTTTGAAAATGAGAAAATAGAAGAATTATGGTGGTAAATTAACTAGATATGTGGAATATCTCGGTGGCTTAATAGAATTATGGCAATGTTGTTAAAATTAGATGGTGAATGGTTACAAGATAATGTGGGTAAATGGTCAGTTTAGTCCCACATATGAAACACAACACCCATCATCAACATATCAAAATAATTCCAATATAAAAATCAATTGTATCAACTCTTTATATTTTTACCATGTGTTAACTTTCCACTAAGACACTTATCTTATTCCACATTTTTCCAAACCATATAAAAACCCTCTAGATCAAACCTCCCCAATAAGAGGCTTTTGGTCTCCAAAAGTTAAAATAATCCAACTAGCCCAAAAAATCTTTGTGAGTTCTCTTCTTGCCATTGACAATCTTCCTGCACTGATTCCATACATACCAGAGCCAAAAATAACATATGAATGAATTATGAAGTTAATTTATCAAAATGATACAATAAAACTTCATTTAAAAAAATATCAGTAAAATAAGACATTATAAAAACTTCACTGTAAGAAGTCAACTATCCAACTAAAACTATAATCTAATTATGGAGAGTAAAACAAACTCTTTACCCATTCTGCCAAAATGACCTATTACCCAAAATAGTCATAAAATATAGTGGGTTCTCTCAACCCCTGTATTGCATGAAGGCTAAGGTGTTCTCCTTGTTATATACAATATCACACAAGGGAAATTAAAATTTCATACCCTATAAGATTTATAAACAACTACAACATGTGTATACTTGCATTTACAAACATTGCCCATAATATAGTGGAACTTATACATATATGCAAAGTAAAAAAATGTGCAATGAATTTGTCTATCTTAAGGTTATAACTACACAATATACATAATACATGAAAGAATAATCAATGAAAATAGATGTGATGACCATCTTGTCAACAACATAGTTAATTGTTATGTCCCTAAAACTAATTATTAAATCTTTCCCTATAACTATCAAACTCTAATGCCAACTTGGAGAATTTACATAAGAAGAGATTCTTTACAAACGCACATATTCTACAAGAAACTATAAGTGACATATCATATAACGGTGAGGAAAAAACTAAAAAAATTAAACCTGTCTTGAGGTTTCCTTCACCATTGACTGTTCCCTGATTCATATCTCCAAAACTCATCAAACTGAGTTAGTTTCCAAAATTTAATTATAATGGAAAACTAAAATAGGAGATAGCAAATATTATTCAAAACACATGTTTATCAAAAATTCCATCTCTAGGTTTAATATTTAGGAATTCTCTAAAAATAGTGTTGAAGATAAACTAAGCATACTATTCCATATTATAGTTATGCTTTATCAAAACTATTCAATTAAACCATTTTATCCATAAGGTTTGTTCCATCTTCCAGGTTTCCAATAAATTGAATAGGAAGTGTCATCTTATAAACTCTATTCACTAAGAGTTAGATGATACATTTTCAAATTTCAAAAAGGATTTTAAAACAATTCAAAACATAGGTATATTTTACTCCCAAAGTAACCTTAAACAAAGGATTCAACCAAAAAATTATGCAAACAAAGTTACATTTGCAAATAATTTATACCTCTAAAGAAATTGTGAAGTTCACCTACTAAGTACTAGTTGACATACTACTAGTTTTAAAACAACTTCTTGTTTGCTTCCTACAACACTTAAAAAAGCTTTGAAATATAAACTGCCTTATCAACCAATTTAAAAACTCAATCTTAAAGTGTAAAAAATTATTCAATTTCCTAAACAATGCCCTATTTTCCATTTCCATATCTTACCATGGAATTTTTCTTTTCACTTGTTCCTATAGGCTTCCAAAATATGATTAGTTATCCAAAAATAAAGGCTACACAATTGGTTATCAAAGACCAAAATATTGTGTCAATACCAATATAAAATTAGATTTTCAGCATACCTTAATCTACCCTCTATGTAAGAATGGTATAGGACTGCAACTGATTCCTCTTAGATGTGCATCATTGAAAATGTCTAGCATTTTATTTGAATGCATCCCAAGGAAGAAAGGATAATCCTCTCTCAACACCATCTCACACCTCAAGTGACAATGTGTTGTGTTCTTCATCTATGTTCATCCTACAAGGCTAGTGCTTCCAGAACCTTGGCTTCTAGAAGCTTGTCTTCTTCCAGCGATTTCGAACACCTTCCAATTTTCCTTTGCACTAGCCAACCTACATAATCAAATCAAATATAATAATAATACCAATATATGATATCCAAAAACAACTCTAGTCTGAAGTATATCTTGTAACTAAAGGTAATCCCTACATTTACGTACTTTGATATCAAAAATGATCCAAAAATACGATTTACCCCTTTAGATAAATCAAACAAATTTTATAAAATCAGATACTAAATTTCTCAATTCCTTGATTAAAATAGAATTGGTTTCAGAATTCTCAATTTCTTGATTAAAACAAATATAATTTGGATTTATTGTTCTATAAATGAATATGAATGAATGAAAACTTTGAAAACTCATTTTTGAATCAAAACTCTTGTTTTCAAATTGATCCATGAATAGTAATTAGCTTCCTTCTAATAAATACTATTTTATTCAAAATATATTAAAAAATATAAATCATTTTCCAAAATTTAAGTAAAAGGAATTGACTGTTAAACTCTAAATGTGAATTATCTAAACAATTTTGAATATGAGTGTTTTTTAAACTCATAAAAATCTCTATTGTTCAGTTAAACCATTCCATTCATATTTTTATCCCTTTAAATAGTTTCATAATCAATTTTCTATAATTAATTCCAATATCAATGAATAATTTAAAATTGATGAAATACTAGAAAACTAAAATAAAATAAAGACAAGAGATTATTTACGGTGTTCACTAATTGGCTACTTCTCTGGGTTCATTTGAAAAAATTCCATAAGATGTAAATATAGAATTTAAAACTTACATCCTTGTATGGATTAATAAAGCTTGTAGCTCTATGTGATATGAAGAACTCATCTATATCACATAAACATTCTTCTCTTCACTTAAAGAAATACTTGTAAATGCTTATAGCTCTCCTGTATGGGCTATTAATTCTCTCAACATGAGGAAATAATATTCTCAAGGATTTATAAAAATATCATTGGCTTATAAATATCTATAATTTATATAGGCTGAAAAGGATTTGGGAATAAAATTAAACATGATTAATTCACTAAATTAAATAACATGTGTTCTTCAAGCAAAATAGACCTTCATTTGTATAGATCATCCATACTTGAAATTAATGATAACATTCTTTCTCTATTTAAAAATAAAAACCTATCCATCTCTGTAAGTTCCCCACTCTTTATCAGCTCTTTAGATTATTAATAATCCTCAATAAATAAAAAATTCCATATAACTAATGTTGGCTAACAATTTTTATATTTCTACTCAAAGTATGATTAAACTCTAGATAGACTGTATGCATTTAATAAAGGAATAAAATCCCATAATTTATGGGAATTTCTAATGCCATGCTTTTATTTAATAAAATAATCTCTCCCAAATAAAAAACATAATCTCTGCACCAACTGGCAACCACACTAAAGTGGGCCACTTGGAATAAAAGGTGGTTATTAAGGATGAAGGATATATATATATTACCAAATTCCATCCACATGAGAGTGGATATTATTTAATTTTTGGGACTTGGAATTTATCCAATGACTGAAAAGCCATAAAATAGGGTATTATGATTAATTAAATTTGGATTTAATTAAAAACATATTCCATGGTTATTAATAACCATAAAATAGGATATTAGGATTATTTTTAAAATGGGAAAATAGAAAAATTATGGTGAAAAATTAATTGGATATGTGGAATATCTCAGTGGCTTAATAGAATTATGGTAAATTTGGTAAAGTTAGATGGTGAATGATTACATGATAATGTGGGTAAATGGTTGGTTTACTCCCACATCTACAACACAACACCCATCAGAAACATATCAAAATAATTCCAATATATAAAGTAATTGTATCAAGTTTTTATATGTTTGCCACGTGTCGCTTTCTAATACAACACTTGTTTTTTTACACATTTTTCTAAACCATATGAAAATCCTCTAGATCACCCATCTAAGATTGATCTTTACTCACATTCCTTAGTCTATAGAGTACAAAAGAGTGATTACAAGTTTTACTCTTGATCCTTAACTTGGTTGTTGAGTGTTTTTATGCTTCTCATGATTTTTGCCCATTCTGACCTACTCGTTGAGTATACTTGCACCATCAACTTGTCCTTCTCCTCTTTTGCTTAATTTAGGTATGCATATATGACTAAGGCTTGGTTTGAGAATCTTAAGAATATGAAATATACTACATCCATGCTCTCTTGAAATTTAGTAAAGAGGTATTCTACCTCTTTGAGCTTATTAACCAACTTTTTCTTCAACACAATGTTGGGATCTTCTTCTTCTTACATTGATTCAAGTTTTAAGCTTGGGAGCATCTACTCTACCAACACAAAAATTGTTGACCTCTGAAGGGTATAAAGTATCAATTCCAACTAAAATGGATGGTTGACCCATATTTGTATGCTCATACTATTGTTACAACTTGAATTTGGTGGCTTGTACTTCATCTTTAGCTTATTTTTGGAGATTTTTCTATTTTCTTGCCCTAACATCATTGATGATATTTCAGCATGCAACTGTATTGCCTATTTTGATCAACATATTCTTAGATTAGACTATGTTCATGGTGTGAGGGTTTATAAGGAGAGAGTCCTACCCCTTGTTAGGCTCTTTCAGGCTTGATGTAGCTACTCTAGGTACCTCAAAATGGTGTTGGAAATATTTTCATTGATGTCAAAGGTATAACATTATTGGTGATAAAGGCCCCATCAAATTTATTGTCTAATTTTTTTTTTAATGTTTATATTTTGGCTAAAGTGTGTTGATATTTATTTAACATTAATGAATATATTTTTGGTTGCATAAATTCAAAAGAGGGCCCATGAAGAATTCAAAGAGTTATGAGGTAAAGACAAAAGAGGGGAAGGATGCATTTCCCCATGAAGGGTCATCTTGAGGAATTCAAAGAGTCACCAAGTGAAGATAAAAGAGGAAGGATGCATTTTATCATGAAGGGTCACTTTTAGGAGTTTGAAGAGCCACCAAATAAAGAGAAAAAGGAAAAGGATGAATTTTCTCATGAAAGGTCACCATGTGACTTTTTAAATGAAAGGATTCGAAGGGTCATACAAGTTTTGCACCATTTCCCATGTGGATTGAAGATTTACAAAGGGTTAATGTCAAAGGTTATTTGAAAAGATATAAAAGGATGTTTGGGAAGCTATTTTAAATATGCAAGAGAGTGCATGGCTTGTAATCATTTTATATAATAAAAAAAGAGAGAATAGAAAGAGATATAGTAGAGTTCTATCTTTTGTTGAGAAAGCAACATTGAGAGATAGTTGTGTTTTATACAAAAAAGGGGTTGGTGCTCTTGTGGGTTGGTGCTCACAAATCATTGGTATGTTGGTGCTCCTACAAGTTATTGCTTGTGAACTTTGTAATTTGAGTTGGTGTTCATTTATATACTTGAGATTGTTCTCTACGGTTTTTCCCACATTGGGTTTGCATGTAAAAATCTACTCTCTCTCTCTCTCTCTCTCTCTCTCTCTCTCTCTCTCTCTCTCTCTCTCTCTCTCTCTCTCTCTCTCTCTCTCTCTCTCTCTCTCTCTCTCTCTCTCTCTCTCTCTCTCTCTCTCTCTCTCTCTCTCGTATAGTGCATGTTATTGTTTTAGTTTTATTACATATCCTGAATGTATGATTAAGTGAAATATTTATAAGATATATGATATATTGATTAACCCCTTCCCTCTTAGTATATCTCATGCTTAACAATTGGTATCATAGTAGGTTCTTTTGGAAAGACTTTAACAACTTGAAGTAGATTGGGGAAAGCACAATGGCTAGATCACATGAAGGTTTTTATACAAATAACGCATAATTTTTTGATGGGACAATTTATGCCTCCACAAGAAAAAGTATAGATGATCAAGAAGAAGAACATGATGAAGTTGAGGTGAATCTATAAGGAAAAATCATTTGTGCCTTAGAATAATTAAAATCTCTTGAGAAGAAGAATCAAAGATTGAAGCTCCAGATCAAGAAAAATGAAAAGAAGTCAAAGGAAATAATTAAATATCTACAAGTACACATTTAATAAGCCAAAAAGACTGAATAAGATCTAACATCTCAATTATAAAAATTAAGTGAAGAATGTGAAAAGTGTGTTTTTAAAATTCTCTTTAAAAGAAGATATCGAGAAAATAAATAAAGCAGTCAATGATTCAAAATTTGAGAATAGCACTAATGTGTTGAATTAGATATTAGAAAGTCAAAAATAAATATCAACTAAGATAGGTATTATATTTGAAAAGAAAAAGATCTATGTTTAATCCCTTATAAAAGAGAAAATAAAAATGGAAGAAGTTAAGAATTTAGAGGATAGATCAAATAAAGAAAGCTAGAAGGAATATAGCTACAAAAGATAACTAAGTTAAAGATAAAAAAATTAGAATAGGATATATTTTCATGGTTATTATTTATTTAAATGGTTATGGTCATAATAAAATAGAATGTTGGAAAAGAGCTAACAATTTCAAAAATAAGAAGGAAACTCATGCAGAGTCAAACATAAGCCACAACTCTTTTGTTCCTCTATCAGGCTTTGATAAAGAGGCCATAGTATGTTACAAGTGTAATAATTTTGGACACATATCTTGACATTGTAGAAGCATGTTTGAGTTAGTTAAGAAGGACCAAATTTTTAAGGCTCCATTCATCAAAAAGAAAGTTTAGACAAGTTCATGGTAGAAGAAACAACCTAAAAAGTCTATGTTAGTCTAGACAGCTTTGTATGAAAGAAATGAAGAAAAGACATGGTTAATTTATAGTGGATGTTTAAGGCACATGATAGGATACAAGAGCAAGTTAATAACTCTAAATAAGATCAATGGTGGCATAGTGAAATTTTGAGACAATGCCACTACCATAATAGTCAAAAAAGGTACATTAAATTTGGATAACGGTAGAACTAAGATTGAAAATGTTCTATATGTAGAAGGTCTTAAGCATAATATATAGAGTGTAAGTCAAATGTGTGATCAAGGGCACACATTAAATTTATATGCATAAGGTTGTGAAGTCAAGAGAAAATATTTAGATGTGTTGATTGCAGATGCTCATAGGATAGACAATAATTTATATATGTTATAAGATATCAAAGGTTAAAGATATTGTTTGAGTTAGGTTGAGGAAAGTTGGATATGGCATAGGAAAATATTGTCAACATCGTCAAGAAACAAGTAGTTAAAAATATTCCAAAGATTACAAAGCCCTCCAAAACATTTTATGAAACATGTTAGGATGGGAAGCAGGTTAGAAGATGGCTCAAGACAAAAGAATACTTGATCACTCAAATGTTAGAGCTTGTTCACACTGATCTATGTGAACCTACTAGAACTCAAAGTACTCAAGGTGAGAAATACTTCATGTTTTTTATTGATAATTTTACATGTATGACTTAGGTGATGTTTTTGAAGAAAATATCAAAAGCTTTTAGCCACTTCAAAGCATTCAAGGCTGTAGTTGAGAATGAAATTTATTTGAATATTAAGTGCCTAAGATCATATCAAGGAGGAGAATTAATTTTAGATAATTTTATTGAGTATTATGAAGACCATGGGATAAAGAGACATTATTTAGCAGCCAAGATTCCATAGCAAAATGGAGTAGTTGAGCAGAAAAATAGAACAATTCAAGAGATGGTGAGGAAAATGCTAAATGAATCTAAAATACTATATAAATATTAGAGAGAGTTAGTAGGTGTAATAGCACATATCTATAATAGAGAATTATTGAGAGTCAATAGTGACAAGACTCTCTATGAGCTATGAAAAGACAAACCAACCACTATTGATTATTTTAGAGTTTTTGGCAACAAATGCTTCATAAAGAGAATTGATGAAAAAATGGGTAAGTTTGAATCTAGAATAGATGAAGGTACATTTCTTAGATATTCTTACAAAATTAAAGCTTATAAATGTTATAACAAAAGAACCAAGAAGATGGTTGAAAGTGCAAGTGTCATGATAGATGAAGATGTAGTACAAATAACCAGTGATCTAATAGACACTCTTGAAATCATTGAAGAAGAAGATTTTGAAGAATAAGATGAAGATGAGAAGAAGGAGAAAGGTCACCAAGACCTCATAAAAATATGTCTAGAGAAATCATAATAAGAGTGACATCATCGAGAACATAAATGAAGGATTTCACACTAGAAGGATGATGGTAAGTGAATCTAAGCAAGATAATTTTTCTTTGTTGTCTAAAAATTAGCCTAGAAATTTTTTAGAAGTTATACATGATGAACATTGGGTTAAAAAATGGATTAGAATTAAATCAGATAGAAAATAATGATACTTGGGAATTAGTGCCTAGACCAAAAGATCAAAATGTGATAAGAACAAAATGGGTATACAAAAATAAGTTGAATGAAGATGGTGAAATTATTTGGAATAAAACAAGGTTAGTATGCAAAAGATATGTTTAGATTGAGGGCATATATTTTGAAGAAACCTTTGCACTAGTGGCAAGGCTAGAGGATTTAAAATGTTTCTTGCATATGCAATACTTAAAAATTTCAAAGTGTTTAAGATGGATATCAAGTCTACTTTTCTAAATAGGAATCTAGAAGAGGAGGTCTACATTGAGCATCTTGAGGGATTTCTTCTCTTATATAATAATAGCCATGTATGAAAATTAAAAAAAGCACTATATGGATTAAAAAAATCTCCCAGAGCTTAGTATGCAAGGCTTGATAAGTACCTACATGATCAATGTTTCAAGAGAGGTTTTACTTATAGTAATCTATACATCAAAATAGAAGGTGAGCATAAGTTGATTGTTGTGCTATATATTGATGACATAATATTTGGAGGTAACATTAAAAAATGACAAAAGAATTTTTTGATAATATGAAAAAATAATTTGAGATGTCTATGCTTTAAGAATTGTCATTTTTCTTAGGGTTACAAATATTTTAGTCAGATAAATGAATTTTCATATCTCAAAGTAAATATGCCAAGGAGATATTGAAAAAATTTGGTTTTGAGGATTGTGCACCAGTTGGAACACCAATGGGTACAGAGAAAAAAGTGAGTAAGGATGAATATTCACCTATTATAGATCAATATTTGTATATATATGATTGGTAGTCTTTTATATTTAATAGCATCAAGGTTAGACATCATACATGAACTATGCATGGTTGTGAGATATCAGGCAACCATGAAGGAGAGTCATGTTTAGTTGGTGAAAAGAATATTAAAATATGTCAATGGGATATTGAATTTTGGTATCCCATAGGTAGATATTTCACTTTGGTTGCTTATAAAAATTTAGATTGGATAGGCTATTTGGATGACAAAAAAATTACAAGTGGAGGAGATTTCTTTCTTGATGATAGCTTAGTATCTTGGATAAGAAAGAAGCAAAAATCAATATCACTTTCTACAACTGAAATAGAATATATTACAATAGTGTTGTGTTGTACTCAAGTGATTTGGATGAATAAAAAATTAGAAGACATCAAGGTAAAAAATGATGAACCTATTTCTATTTTTTATGACAACACAAGTGCTATTAATATTTCTAAGAATATAGTGATGCATTCAAGAATAAAACATATTCCTATCATATATCACTTCTTGAGAGAGTAGGTTGCATATCAGTAGGTTAAGTTGGAATATATCAATAATACATAACATATTGTAGATATTTTTATAAAGGCACTACTAAAGGACACATTCGAATATCTATGAGAGAAGTTGGGAGTAATCTCTTTTACTTCCTACCATTGAAGATCAACATCAATTGAGGGAGAGTTAAGTGTTATCTCCAGGATAGACCATTTTCCATTGATGTCAAAGGGGGAGAAGTATATAAATAGGTACATGGACAAATACATGAATAGGTATAGGAACAACTACATAGAACATGCACAAGTTTTAGGATGTGGCAGTTTTAGTTTGAGGTTGCCATTAATGACAAAAGAGGAGATTGTTGGAAATATTGTCATTGATGTCAAAGGTCTAACATTATTGGTGACAAAGGCCCCATAGAATTTATTGTCTAAAGTTATTTTTAATGTTCATATTTTGGCTAAAGTGTTTTGATATTTATTTAATATTAATGAATACATTTTTAGTTGCATAAAGATAAAAGAGGGCCCATGAAGAATTCAAAGAGTCACGAGGTAAATATAAAAGAGGGAAAGCATGCATTTTCCCATGAAGGGTCATCTTGAGGAATTCAAAGAGTCACCAAGTGAATAAAAAAGAGGAAGGGTGCATTTTATCATGAAGGGTAACCTTGAGGAATTTGAAGAGTCACCAAATAAAGACAAAAAGGGAAATGATGCATTTTCTCATGAAGGGTCACCATGTTACTTTTCAAATGAAAATATTCGAAGGGTCATACAAGTTTGGCACCATTTTCCATCTGGATTGAAGAGTCACAAAGGGTTAATGCCAAAGGTCATTTATAAAGCTATAAAAGGAGGCCTAGGAAGCCATTTTAAATATGCAAAAGAATGCATGGTTATTAATCATTTTATATAAGAAAAGAGGAGAGAATAGAAAGAGATATAGTAGAGTTTTATCATTTGTTGAGAAAGCAAAATTGAGAGATAGTTATGTTTTATACACAATAAGGGTTGGTGCTCACAAATCATTGTTGTGTTGATGTTCAACAAAGGGTTTGGTGCTTTTACAAGTTGTTTCTTGTAAACTTTGTAATTTGAGTTGGTGCTCATTCATATACTTGAGATTATTCTCCATGGTTTTTCCCACATTGGGTTTCTACGTAAAAATTTGGTCTCTCTCTCTCTCTCTTATGTGGTGAATGTTATTGTTTTAATTTTATTGCATATATTTAATGTATGATTAAGTGTAATTTTATTAAGTGAAAAATATATAAAATATATGATATATTGATTCACCCCCCTCTTAGTATATCCTATGCTTAACAAATGAGGCTCATCCATATAGTGATCAAATGTAAATGAGAGTTGTTTGCACATCCTAGTCATGGAATATTAGGGGGCATAGTGTTATACATATACATTTATTATTGCACCCATACCTTCTGTGACTTCTCCCTTATGCTCAATTCCCTATTATCCTTCTCGATAATAACCATCTATGTATGTACTTCCTCATCTTCACTAGCACCACTACTTTTTTTGATGTTCTCCTCATAAGACTCACTTTTTTTATCCTTGGGGGTTTATTCTTTAGACTTATCCCCCTCATCTACTTATTTATCTTGAGGTTTCTCAATACTCACCTTTAGGGAAATCCCTTCAGTGCCAATATCACCTTATTTTTATTAGAGTTCTTCCACTATCTCTATTTGTTTTTCTAAGGCACCAACATCACCTTATTTTTATTTAGGGACCATTTTACTACTTGGGTGTGCCTCTTGTGTAGCTTCTTATTCCTTCTTGATGCGGGAATTTTGCACTAGCTTGACTATTTCAATTGTTAGCCCTATGCAAGTAGGAACATTCAAGGCCCTTTTCTCTACCTTAGACAATTATTTTTGCTTGGAAAGTATTTAATTATATTCAAGTACCAACACCTTATTAATGTCCTCCTTTCTCAATCCCATTTTATTCCAAACCCTTCTCTTTTCATCTTTTATTTGTGGAGGTGATATGGAAGGTTCTTTGCTAGATGAGGGGCTTGTCAGCTCTTCTATTTCCTCAAGTGTGGTGGTCATGCCATTTTGTATAGATTCTTGTACACCTTTAGAATTTGTATCTCATTACCCTTCTTATGTTCACAAGATTTATGTCCCTACTCTATCTTATTCAATCTCCTCCTTAGTTCTAGGTGTGAGGCTTGCCTCTTTTTCTATCTATGCTAGAGTTATAATAGGGAATGCAATAGGTCCCTTGGTCTTTTTCTTATGCTTATTGTTAGAGGAAGCACTCTTTGGTACAAAGGTCACATGATTATTTGGAGGTGGGGGTGTAATTTTATCTTCAAAGGTAATTTTATCTCCCTATTTCTTTTGGAGAGTCTTCTCCTGCATCTTTAATGCAACCTTCCCTTCATCACTGACTAGGAAGGGGTACTCATCATCCTTTCCAAGATCACTACCCTTGTTGCATAACTTCATTTCATAGTATAGGTTAAATATCCTCCCATTGATTATCACTCTCTAGAGGGGATGGATGTCCATCTTGTCAATTTCATCTTCCTCATCCTTGGTGTCCTTGACTCTAGGGTGTACAAACTAGTGCTTTATCTTGATTCTATCTTGATCCATGATCTTGATCATAATCTCCAACTATTACATGTTTGGAATTATTCTTAGCACCTCCATGAAATACTTGGAAAAAAATACATAAATAAATTGGAGCCACCCTAATAGGTTCCCTTCCATAAGTGATAGGTACACCACACAAAAGTGTTGCATCATGACAAAAGTTTCCATTCCCACCAATAGTTGGGGAAGCTTATAAGGGATGTACCACTCAATCCCAAAGGCTTTGATGCACCTATTACACCTCCCTTGCACTCTTGTATTATAATTTTATGATAACTTATGTGGGTAAATGAAGTCTTGTTACTTTATTTTAGGGGACTTATAGTTGGGTGGGAACACCCATAGGTTGTCATCATCACCATTTGACACACATATCTCCTGAATCACTATCAATATTGGCATATACCCCCACTTGAAGGTTTCATACACTTGACACTCTTGCACACTCTTGATAATATCTTCAACAATGAACTTGGACATATTGATTTTTACCCCTTACACTATATGGTGGGAAACACACAAGAAGGTATTGTTAATGTTAGACCACTAACCACTAGGGCATAGTTTATAACTAACTAGGTGTATCACTACCCTCGTAATGAGGTCTTATATATCCTTGATATGGAATGCAAACCCTAACTTATAATATCTTAGGAACTTCATGACCCTCTCAAACTCTACTTTATCCTCCATTATTTGACATATGTTTGCCCTTGTGCCTAGTATCCCCATGATTCTACTAATAAGGCTCATTGATATCTTCATGCATCATCCTAAATAGTAAAAATAGTTTCCACGTACACATAAGAGGAGGAATTGTATTAATTATTCTATGTTTCCAAATCTCAATAGCTCAAATATTTGCATTGTGCCTGTTGTTGCTAGTTTGTCTTTGATGGAGACATTGAAGAGTGTGGCATTTGTCTTTGTCTTCTTCCTTATGTTGACCATCTAGTCTTAGTTTATTTCTTGCACATTGATCCCTATCTAGTGGTTGTAATCTTTGAACTTGCACATGTATTAAAATGACACCCATTTCTCCCCCAATATGACCTCTAGATGGAATTGCATCTCTCTGTAGGCAACCTTCACGCTTATTTCTAGATCTATTATCATGATGCTTACGTGTTCTACCAATTGTGCCTCCCATTTCATGGTGGGTAATTATTTCACCACCCATGGTTTCTTTACACCCTTTTGCACCTATGTCAAACCTATACTTAGTCTCTTTTTTCCCATTATAAATCAAATGTTATTGAAATTTGAAATTATGATTGGTGCTTTTTCACAATCATGAGAACTACAACTTTGTCTTCAACTTTTGAGCTTCCTATGCTATTAATGGCAACCTCATCATTCTATATAACTCTTGATGCCCTGTTTATCTTTAAATTTAGCTCCCCTCACTTCATTTCCAATGCAAAGTGGAATACAATCTTGTCATTATTCAACTATTATTTCTTGGGTAGTTGTGGAATCCTAGTTCTCTATGGTAGATTTTTTTGGTTTTTGATGTCTTTGGATCTATGTTCTAGTTTGAATTATCAAAAAGGTCTTTAGCCTATTATAGTCTATCATTCACCCATTTATACTCTATTTTAAACTACCTTATTATAGTCTAGTGATTAATGGCTAGTGGCATGTGGATTTCTTAAAATCTACTAAACCTATGAAGTATGCTAAAATCCACTACCAAATGCTCATTTATTATGGATATTTATGATTCTACTATCATATCATTAACTTTTCTAACATTTTATTCATTGAAGTAATAGGTGATTCAAATGATCACTTCCCATTGACCATTAGGTGGTTGATAGTTATCTCGATGGTCTTTCCCTTGTGCTTTGTTCAACTTGCCATGACCTTCACCCTTCTTATAGAAACTTGAGTGTGGTGATTCACATGTGCATGATTCATCCTCCTTTCTTTCATATTTTCTTAGTGATTCACTTCCTTTCAAGTGCACCTTTATTTCTTAGTTGATTTCTATGTGCTTTCATGTCTCTTAATTCAACCTTCCCTACCCCATACATATAATTGCATTCGTCCTCTAGTGATTCATTTTCTCTTCTCATTTTATTAAACATGAGAATATTATGTACTTCCCTTTGTCAATTTTTACTTATAACCTTTTAAAACTAAAAAACTTTACATTCCTAAAAACTTACATGTCTAGCCTTAGGTGCTTAGAAAGTGATTGTGCTTGACTCACTTGACTAGATTTATGTGTGTAAGCACTAGAGAAGTTCTCTTATAGGCCATAAAGTTCCATGATTATTCACTCAACACAAATGAAATAAACATAAGGAAATATTTGGATTGTGCCAAATTTTATTATGGTCAGAACCAAGCAACCGACTTATGATCAGGTAGTTAGTGTCTAATGGTGTAAGTGCCATCCTAGTTATTATATAGCTTTAATCTATTGCTATTGAAATTACTAGGGAGAATTTTACCCATCAATTTGTGTATCTTACATGCACTAGTTTCCAATATACCATGAATGATATAAGGTCCCATCCATTAAATTTGTAAATTTCCTAGGTGTATGAAGTATTTAGAGTCATATATGAAGACTAGTGCACATTATATAAATAATTTGTGCTTGATGTGCTTATCATGCCATAGCTTTTGGTGTGAATTTTTGATTTTTTAGCTCCATATTGATTGGGTGCATGTCGCATCCAAGCACTCCAAGTCTTCTAGTTGTGCACTCAAAGACTCTTGGTCATCTAATCAACTAATGTGCATGATTCATAATGAGGGTACTAAAAATTCCATAAGTAAAATGGCCTCTACACCAAAAACCAATTGAAATGGTGTATCCTTGTTTAGGCACTTGTAATTACTATGATAGGCCCACAATACTACTGACACATGGTCATCCCAATATTTGTACTAACATCACATATTTTTTTGAGGCACATCCCCAATATTTTATTAAATGCCTTAGTAGTGCCATTTAATTGGGGATTGTAAGTTGTCATTTTATGGTGTGATACCATATATTTAGATAACAAGATTTGAAATTTTTCATTAATCAAGTGTACACCATGATCTTTAGTCAAGATAAGTGGGCATCCATAATTACTAATGATATTATCCTAGATAAACCTTGCTATGATGGAGACTATAGAATATTTGGTCATCACTGCTTCAGACCACTTAGTGAAGTAATTTATGGTAGCCAAAATATATCATACACATATGTACCTCACAGCTAGAGTAATAGGCCCAGTAAAGTCAATAGACCATTTTTCAAATGGCACCTAGGCAAGGATAGGGATGAGAGGCATCTCATCCCAGTGGTTTATCTTTCCCATGTATTGGAAGATGTCACATGCTTTAGCACATTCTCTTACATCATGGAATAGGGTTGGCCACCATAAGCCTAATTGTAATACCTTGCATGTCATAGTGTCTCCAACACAATGGCCTTTAGCAATTCCCTCATGTGCCTCTTATAATATTGAGTCCCATTCAATCTCTAGGACACATGACTTAATTATGACTTAATGTATATAGTTCCTCACTAATGAGTTGAAAAGGAGTGGCACAAACTACAAGTTACTTCTTCTCTTTAGTCATCATAGTCTGGGGCATAGATTTAGAGGTTAGAAATGCAATGATCTCTAAAAAGTGATTGAGGATGCACTAGAATTTATAAATTTGTGCATAAAGTATATCATATTTAATAGGCACTACTAAATCACTAGAGTTAATGTGGGATAGATGGTTTGGGTTTGAGTTTTATTTTTTAGGCTTCACTATAATAAAGAACTAGAATTATTGAAATAAAATAATACATAGACAAATGTGCCCATAGGAAATGGGCTTGTTCACCAAGTATTTAAGCACCTCATGATCAATGAAAAATATGAAGGGGGTCACAAAAAAATATTGTCAAAACTTTTGTAGGGAGTAGACCATGGTAAGTGCTTCACGCTTAGTTGTGGTGTAGTTTTATTTTGCTTTGGTTAGTTTTTTGGTTACAAAAGAAATGAGATGATCCATTTTGACTTCTCTTGGTTGTGCCAAAATGACATTGATTGTGGTACCAAAGGCATCAATGTGGACATGGAAGGGAGTCACCTAGTCAAGAAATTATAATATTGATGCACTTGCTAGTTTGAGATTCAAGGTCTCAAATGCATCTTATTACAATGCACCATAATAGAATGGGCCATCCTTTCACAAGAGATATTATAAAAACACTGTAAACTTGGCATAGTTCCTTATGAACTTCTTATAATACCCATAATGTCCAAGAAAAGTGCAAACATATTTTTATGTTGATGGGGTATGAAGCTAAAGAATGATTGTAATTTTGTTAGATCAATATGTAGAACATATTTATAGATGATGTGCCTAAAAAATATCAAATGGTATTGTGAAAACACACTTCCTGAGGTTCAATTAAATTTAAAATTGTCTGTATATTTCAAACATAAGGCTCAAGTTATCATAGTGACCCTTCACTAACCCATACACTGTCTAATCATCTAAGTATACTTAGAGGAACATGTGAATGAAGTATTTGAAAATGGTGATCACCACTCAGGAGAAAATGATTGACACATTATTTATCCCAAAGGGTATCACATGGTAAGTGAAATAACTCCATTCAGTTGAAAATGTGGTTTTGGGCTTGTCATCCTCCTCGATATAGACTTGATGGCATCCTAAGAACCCATTAGTAAAGGTGTATGTCTCACAACCTACAATGCCATCTAAGACTTCATCAGTGATCAAAATTGGAAAGGGGTCAATTATGTAAGTGGCATTTAATAGTCTATAATCAACACAAATCTAGATATACCCATCTTTATTGATTTTGATGACCATGGGGTTAACCCATTTAGATTCCTGCATAGGGTAGATTAGGTTTGTGGCTAACATACCATCGCTCTCCATCTTGACCTTGGCATGAAGATTGGGGTTCATCCTATAAGGTCACTTCTTGATAGGTCTTGTGCCATTGACTAGCTTTATGCTCATCTTGTCGAGGGTTGGTTGTGTGCCTTTCATATCTGTATAGTTTTGAGGGAACGAGTCTTGGAATTCCTTGAGGAGGTCCACAAAACATGCTAGTTCTATGTCAAAACAATAGGTGCCCAAAGTAGTAATCTTTGGTTCTCCCTCTGAGCTAATATATATCTTGGTATTTTTTAATAGCACTTGGTATGGTTCATTATTCTCCTAGTATGATTCCTCAAATTACTTGCTACCTTAGTTATTTCTATCCATAGATGGGTAGGGTATTCTTCTTCTATGGTATTATCCTTAAATTAATGCACTAACTTCCTTTTGCTTATTATATTCTTCTAGTTTTACACCTTTCATGTTTCATCATATTCATCACTAGAGTCACTATTAAGAGTTTACTATTTGAAGAATATTAGTAGCGCTAACCCTTTTTCAACAAACATGTATTTTAGGCACCAATCCAATATTGTAGTGTCTTTAAACACTAATATTTAAAATACCTATAGTATGGTCACTTCCCATCGATTGTTAGGTAGGTGACAATTATCTTGATGGTCTTTCCCTTTTTCTTTATTCAACTTGGCATGGCCTTATCCCTTCTTATGGAAACTTGGGTATGGTGCTTCACATGTACATGATTCAATCTCATTTATTCCATATTTTATTAGTGATGCACTTACTTTCAAGTGTGTTTTTATTTCTTGGTTGATTTCTTTGTGCTTTCATGTCTCTTGATTCGACCTTCCATACCCCATACAAATACTTGCATTGGTCCTCTAGTGCATCATTATCTATTATCAATTTATTGTGCATGATCATCTTATGCAACTCCCTTTATCAATTTGTAATTATAAATTTTTGAACCTAACAAAATTTACATTCTTATAAACTTAGGTATCTAGCCTCAAGTTTTTAGAAAGTGACTGTGCTTGACTCACCTGACTAGACTTATGCATATAAGCACTAGACAAGTTCTCATGTGGGCCCTAAAATACCATTCTTATTCACTCAACACAAAATAAACAAACATAAGGAAATATTTGGCTTGTGAAAAATTTTATTATGGTTAAAACCAAGCAACTGACTTGTGATCAAGAAGTTAGTGTCTTATGATGCAAGCACTATCTTAGGTATTTTATAGCTTTAATCTATTTCCATTGAAATTAACATGGAAAATTTCACCAATCAATGTATGGAGTTTGTATGCACCAATTTCAAATATAATGTGAATGATATAAGGTCCCATCCATTGAATTTTCAACTTGCCTAGGTGTCTGAGGTATTTAGAGTCACATAACAAGACCAATGTACCTTTTATAAATACCTTGTGATTGATGTGCTTATCATGCCATATCTTATAGCATGCCTTTTTGATTTTATATCTCCATCTTGATTGGATGTGTATCTCATCTAAGTCCTCTAAGTCTTCTAGGTTTGCACTTAAAGACTCTTGGTCATCTAATTGACCAATATGCATGATACCAAATGAGGGTACCAAAAATTCCATAGGTAAAATAGCCTCTACACCAAACACTAGTTTAAATGGTGTAGCCTTGTTTAGGTGCTTATACATAGTGTGATAGGCCCACAATACTACTGACACATTTTCATCCTAATCTTTGTAACCAATGTTGCATAATTTTGTGAGGCACATCCCTAATATTTTATTAAACACCTCAATAGTTCCATTTTCTTGGGGATGGTAAGGTGCCATTTTATGGTACACCACCATATATTTAGATAATAAAATTTGAAATATTTCATTGATGAAGTGTGCACCATGATCGCTAGTCAAGATAAGTGGGAATTCATAACTAATAATGATATTCTCCTAGATAAACCTTGCTATAATAGAAATTATACAATCTTTGGTCAACACTACTTCAACTCAATTAGTGAAGTAATCTATGGTATCAAAATATATCATGCACCTATGTACCTTACAGCTGAGTAATAATCCTAACAAAGTCAATAGATCATTTAAAAAATGGTACCTAGGTAAGGATGGGGATGAGAGGCTCATGTCAGTGGTTTATCTTTCCCATACATTGGTAGATGTCACATGCTTTGGAACAATCTATTGTATCATAGAATAGGGTTGGCCACCATAAGCCTAATTGTAGAACCTTGTGTGTTATAACATCTCCAACATAATGGACTCCATTAATTCCCTCATGTACCTCTTGTAATACTGTGTCCCATTCATGCTCTAGGACATATTGGTACATGATTTAATCATGACTTAATTTTTATAGTTCCCCACCAATGAGTTGAAAAGGTGTGGTATTTAGGGCACAAATATAGAAGTTAGAAATGCGGTGATCTCAGACAATTTTTCTAAGATGTATCAAACTCTATAAAGTTGTGCATTAGGCATATCATCTTTAATAAGCATTAACACATCACTAGAGCTGATATGGGATAGATGGTCTAGGTTTAAGTTTTGTTTTTTAGGCTTCACTACAACAAAAAACTAGAATTATTGAAGCAAAAAAAATCCATCAAAAAATGAACCTATGCAAAATGGGCATGTTCACTATGTGTTTAAGCACCTTATGATCAATGAAGAAGATGAAAGGGTCACCAAAAAATATTGTCAAAACTTTTGTAGGGATTAGACCATGCCAAGTACCTCACACTCAATTGTGGTGTAGTTATGTTTTTCTTTGGTTAGTTTTTTGCTTGTGAAATAAATGGGATGATCCATTTTTCCTTCACCTGGTTATTCTAGAATGGTACCAATTTCAATATCAAAGGCATCAGTGTGGACATGGAAGGGAGTCATCCAGTCAAGAAATTGTAATATCAATGTACTTATTAGTTTGAGCTTCATGGTTTAAAATTCATCTTATTATAATGCACCCTAATATAATGGGCCATCCTTTCACAAGAGCTCTTCTAATAACACCAAAATCTTGGCATAGTTCCTTATGAACTTCCTATAATACATGTCATGTCTAAGAAAAGTGCAAACATCTTTTTGTGTTGATGGGGTCTAGAGTTGAAGGATGATTGTAATATTTTTTTAATCAATGAATAGACCATGTTTACAGATGATGTGCCTAAATAAAATGTCAAATGGCATTGAAAAAACACACTTATTGAGGTTTAATGTAATTTGCAACTACCTACATCTTTCAAACATAAGGCTCAAGTTATCATAGTGATCCTTCACTAACCCATACACTATCCAATCATCTAAGTATACTTAGAGGAACTTGTGAATGAAGTATTTCAAAATGGTGATCACCACTCAAGAGAACATGACTGACACATTCTTTAACCTAACGGGCATCACATTGTAAGTGAAATAACCCCACTAAGTTATAAATGTGGTTTTGGACTTGTCCTCCTTGATTTAGACTTTATGGTATACTAAAAACCCATCAGTAAAGGTGTATATCTCACAACCTATGATTCCATCCAAGACTTCATCAATGATCAGAGTTGGAAAGGGGTCAGTTAGACAAGTGGAATTCAATAGTCTATAGTCAACACAAATCCAAATTCACCCATCTTTATTTATTATAATAACCATGGGGCTAACCCATTTAGATTCCTATATAGGGTGGATGATGTCTATGGTTAGTATACCATCGATCTACATCTTGACCTTGGTGTGAAGATTGGGGTTCATCTTATAAGGTCTCTTCTTGATGGGTCTTATGACATTGACTAACTTGATGCTCATCTTCTAGAGGGATGGGTGTGTACCTTTCATATCTTTATATTTCTAAGGGAATAAGTCTTGAAATTCCTTGAGGAGGTCTATAATACATGCCAACTCTATGTTAGACCAATAGGTTCCTAGAATAGTAATCTTTGGTTCTCCCTCTGAGCTAATATTTATCTTGGTAGTTTTTAATGGTACTTGGTATGGTTCATTCTTCTCTTTCTATGAGTCCTTGACTTGTCTACTGCCTTAGTTTTTTCTATTATAATATAGGAAGGGTATTATTCTTCTATGGTGTTAGCCTCAACTTAGCATGCTTACTTCATTTTACCTATCAAATTCTTCTAGTTTCATGCCTTCCATGTTTCATCATCTTCATCACTAGAGTCACTATTAAGAGTTTTCTCTTCAAAGAAGGTTGGGAGTACTAACACCTTTTCACTAAACATGTCTTTTAAGCACTCCTCAAATATTTTAATGTCTTAAAACACTAAACTTTTAACTACCTATAGTGGCTCAATCATTTCAAGGTTTTGAAAAAAAGAGGAGAAGGTTTAAACAAACCACCCCTTAAAGACATCCAATTAGTTGTCTCACAACACATCTCATTGACAACATACCATTATTGCACCCAAGTCTTTAAGGTACTATAGAATGCATGCAACCATATATTCCTTGGTGCATTTTCACCATAGCTAGTAAATATTTATTCACAAAAATGCACATGCACTATAGGGTGTGAGTCACTAGAGTAGCCTAAGATTTCAAAGTCCTCATTACTCTTTCTAAATCTAGTGAAAATAGCTACCTTCACATCTTTCCAAGTTATCAAGCTAGGATTTTGTGATTCCTACTAATGATAAGTAGTGTTATTTAATGTATATACTAGTGCACCCATTCAATCCACCTCTTTTGGGAATGATTTGAGGTCACAAACATAGTCATCAATCAGATTACTCCCCTAATATCTTTGGATCACTTCAAGTTTTCCCTTAAAAAGGTAAAACACAATGTTCCCCTTATTTTTGGCACAAGAGACCCACCTTTTATAATCATGATAAATTTAGACCCAACCTATCTTTACTAGTTTTGGTGCCTTTATGCACACCATGTAGCACCTTCAACCAATGGTCTCATATTCTTCCATGACCCATCAATCATAATTAGTATTTATGGTGTCTAAGGTTGATTGTCCATACTCTTATAAGAGGATTCCCTAATCATTGGTGTCTAGAGTCTTGATGCCTTTTATCATGATGTTATAGATGTGGTTGATCTCATATTCAATGTCCATACTCTTAACATAAGGGGTCCTTGGTCATTTGAGAGGGGTATAAATACCCTCTCCCTTCCATTCTCAAATGTTATGTTTTACCTTTTTAAGTACACATCTAAATTATTTTCATAACACCACGGCCTTCTTAGAATCACTAGATAGTTATCTTGCTTTGTTACTCATTCACTTCAAAGTTAGTATAGAATTTAGTGCCCATGATATCTACAACTGTGCTCTTCAAAATTCCAATAGGCTATGACTAGGCCTTATTGGCCATGAAGAGTACATGAGGGGAAGGTATCAAGGCTATCCTAACCATTTTATCCTATGCATTGTTGGTTAAGACTTTTACCTCAGTGATTATGTCTACAAGGACCTCATAGACAGACCAACCATCAATAGTGGCATTCACTAGAAGTTCTTGGTCATATTATACATTTTGCATAATCCAAACTTGTCACACCCTTTCCATGCATGGTAAGATAACCTCAACTTGATTTTGATCTACATATTCTAAGATAAATTATTTTAATAGGGGTAATATTCCCTCTATTTACAAGAGGTGCAGGATCTTAGTTAATTCTTGTATCTTAGTTTCCTAGATATCTTGCTTCTTACAAGAGGTGTTAGCCTACACTTTTAGGTCTTTCACTAATTTTAGCTCCCCTTACAGGTTTTGGATTACACTCATAACATACTATAATACATCTTTTTGGTGCATTGGGTTTGGGTAAGGCAAACATTTTGGTTCAAGCCACATTATGTGCTTAGTGTGATCCTTATTTTCATATTATAAGCATAACTCAGATACTGACACAATTGGTAGTTGGGTGGTGAATCTATTGTGAGTAGTCACTTACACCTTAACTTCCTCTATGTATGTAGGTTTCTCCTTTGGGATCCATCTTTCCATTCTTATATCGAGCCTGATAATTTTTTCACCCTTATCTATGTCAGGCCTACCTTGGGTCAACTTTTTGTATAAGTTAGGGTATTATTCAACCTTATGGGACCCTCAAAATACCCATACATGGGATGTGTATGGTAGTTACCTTGATAATTCTCTATTGAGCCACACTTATAACATGATCATGGTGAGAACCTTCCACCACTGTATCCTCTACCTCTCCCTTTGGGACCTCATTAAATTCTATAACCTATGTTCTATTGGCCATATCCCTCATTACCCTAGTTTTCTTGCCCTTTGATTATTGTTGTGGCTTATTATGTGCCTCTTTCCATGTTCTCACATATTTCATCAATCACTCAATAATCAATAGTGGTGTTGGTGTAGGCATCACATAACCAATAATAGATGGTTGTGTTGACTTGGTTGGTGCATTACAATAAAGGGTAATTTTAGACATCATGCACCTCTCAATAGACTTCACAACTTAGAAGCAGGGTGCACACATTCTTTCATGGGTAGTTATTCTATTTATGGCCTTTTATTTATAGTTAGTTCACCATAGTCCACTTTGAGCATCATGCGGTGAGATAGTGATAAGCTTTTGGATCTAGAAGGCCATAGATGCAATCTTTGCCTCCATAAATGGGTTGATCCTAATATATGCACTTCTAACTAATTTGTCTCTAAGCATGACTTCAAATGCTTCTTGAGGGTCTATAAAAGTCTTCATGGAAAATTATCTTTAGAATGGCATGAAAAACCCTCTAATGAGCCACTTCACATGATAGGAAGGCTGAATATCATATGGGAGCTTTTATAGGAGAGTTTTAAACCTTGCATCATATAGGCACACACTCTCTGAGAGTCCTTAGGTAATCTCTTTTAGAATGATGATGCTCTATTTTTCAAACTCTAAAATGTCAAATTATTTTAGGAATGCATCCTTTAGGGTATAATAATCAACCATGGCTTGGTTAGGGTCAAATTTTCTATACCAAGTGTGAGCATGTTCAAGTAAAGTGGTCATAAAATTGGTTTCCTTGCACTTTGATTGGGTTATGTCTCATGCATGCCATTTTAGTTCACACTTCATCACATGTTCCATGGCATTCTATATACCATGATACTATGGAAAGTGCATAGCCATTTCATAGTAAATTTAATGAGGGGAAACTAGGATTTGAGGCACTTATTCCCCTAATGCCTATCTTGGTGGAAGTCCTCTAATGCTTCTAACCATGGGGTTAGGTGCTAATCTTAATATTATTGTTGGTGCAGTCGATGTCATTCATGTTATACTACTTGTGGTACCAGACCACTTACTATGGGATACTTCCCACTTTGCATTACTAACATTGGCTAAGTTAGTATGCTTGTGTTCAAGTTATATTATGGTGATCTAGCACCCAATGGTATAAAGGTAGCTGTGCTCACCTCTTTATATGGAATAATTTGTTCAATCACAAATTTGTATTCCAATTTTACACAATGTCTAAGATCTAAGTCATAAATAGAGTCAATTATTACTTTTATACTTTCTTCAAGTGGGGGATCTATCATGTGAGCATGCACTATAAGTTCAAAGGGTGTAGGCGTGTCAAACATATCTATAGTCACAAAATCATGTAGAAACCTAATGAATTTTACACTTGTCAAATGTTGAGATTAATCCATTGATTCATTATATTTCTCATCTTCACACTACTATATTTCAAGAGATCCTTCCCCATTCCCTTCTTGCTCGCTATGGGTTTTATCAACACTTAAAAATTCTATATCTTCCATTAGTTAGTGTTTTTCTTATTATATGTCTATCTTCTAAGCTCTCAAGTGTCAATTTGATCATCCCCTTCCATTACACCTCACTTACACATACTCTTTTCCCCCTTTGCATTTCTCATATGTGAAAGGACTTTATCCTTCCATCCCTAAAGTTTTAAAATCATAATCCATCATTATATTTTTTAGCTCTGCACTAAATTCTTGCACAAATTTACCTATAGGCTAACATAAAAAGTGGTACTCTACTTCTTTAGGGCATGAGTATGTTGAGACTATGAACTCAAGTATGTAGCTATTCAATGCTCCTTGCCACCATTTATCTACTGCTCTAGTCCAAGTAGCATCCAAGGTCTCAAGGATCTCTAGTCACTCTTTTATCCACTCATATCATTGCCCATAGCTTCTTCTTCTATGGATTGAATATGTATCGAAAAACTAATACACATGCTTAGGTAGCTCATAGAAAAATATCTCATACAGAGCATTGTATAGGTTATTCTAAACCCATTTTCTCATATTTTTTTCCTTAGTAGGTTAGATTATTTAGTGTAAAGCTATATTTTACCTATTATAGCCAATTCTTGAAGTTTTTGAGATAAAGTTGGTAAATCATATTGTTGCACCATTAAATCAAAAAAATTCAACATAGGGTTTGATAATGGAATCAGAATGTTGTAGAAAAGTGCATAAAGTTTTCTTAGTCACTTCTTGGTTTATTAAAACCAAGAAAAAACATGGGATATTCCCTTTATTCTCCACATTTTAACACTTTATTACACCAAAATCAATCCACATAATGCATAGGCCTTATGTGCTCACCTGAAGCATAGCTAAGAAGGAACTAGGGCTCACATTGGGCTATTTGTATCATGGTCTTAGACTTTAATATGGGAACTTAATCAATTCAAAGAAAGGTTTATGTAGATCCATAGGTGAAATTCTTTCATGGACTAAGCCTAATGTCATATGGGCACAAACCTTTTTTGGAATATGCCTAGGGTCATATAGGTGCTTGAAGGGTCAAAAGGCTTCTCTTACTCAAACTACTCATGCTAGACTCACACTCCTAACAAGAATATAAACACTTGGTGAATACTCTATACTTAATCTTTATGTAAGTTAAAAATGATGTCATTAATGTTCTCAGGGACTCCATCAATGATGTAGACTAGAAGCACACATGAAAATTAGTTAACATAAATGAATTGAAATTATAACATTACATCCATTACACATTTCATTAGAAATAAAAAAGACAAGTAACCTAGGCACATCATGTTTTATTGCAACACTCTTCACCATTTATTATAGTTTAAAGAAGAGTATAGAATTCATAGCATAATATATGTTTAGTTCATAATAATTAATAATCTAAAGGCTCATATATGAGCTTAGGTACTCACAAATGGAGCCTTCATGACATCCATACTAAGTTTAATTATAAGGCTACCAAAGCAAAGTATATACATAAACTCTATTTTGCTAGAGATTCACTGCTATTCTGCATCTCGCTTATTTCATATATCTCAAGATCCTTAAATAACATCTAGGAGAATCTTTGTTAGGGTGGTAGGTGTACATCAAATATTGAGTTGGAATCTTTGGTCATCATAACCACCATATCCATCACCTTGTGAACTCTATAATATAATCACCACATTTCAACAAATCATTGAAGATGCCCTAAAGATCTAGGATCTAGTTAGCCACCTACTAGCTGGAGTAAGATATGCATTGCACCCTTTAATTGTCACCAAAATTCCAACCACTAAGCAAAATGATTCCTTCACACTAATGTGGATGTCATGTTGCCACAAATCCTTTACATAATGAAATAAGGGGCCCACCACCACCTATTGGAGGGTCTGAGTTTACATTGGGTGGTGTGATTAGTGATTCTAATACTCATACTAATACTTCTATTCCTCCATATACTACTCCTTAGATTACTTCTACTATTATTACACAACTTAATGCTTCTTTGGTGCCTCTACTTCTCATCCACCACCTAGATCCACTCCTAATGTTTATTTATGAGTATCAATCAAACTAAGAATGTATCCAATCTTACCAATATTAAAATGTTTAAACTCATACACATGATAGTGTAACTCAAGATTAATTTGTTCAAAAAAATTTTAATATATGGGAATACAAATCCAAAAACCATATTAAAGTTATAAAAAACTATAGTCATGTAGTTACTTCTTAAGAAATATTACACAATTGATAATTCCATGATTCCTTATTTGCCTACTAGTTTTATAGTCCCATAATTTGGTTAATATAATGTCAAGGGTGATTCTTCGCAACAAATTTGATCTAATTTGATTGATGATTTAGTTTTCATCATGATGATCTATTGATTTTCAAGATTTTTCCTAAAATTATTGAGGACTCTACCTTATATTAGTTATATGCCTTACATATAGGTTCCATGCATCACTTTAATGACTTGATTGACATATTACTAGCTCATTTTTATATAAAATCTATCTAAAAGGTCACATTTTATAAAATTTCTCAACTCAAACAAAGACCTAATGAGACTATTATTAAATATGTGCTTATGTTCAACACTATTATTACAAATATGTCTCAAAAAATACCTAATATTGAGTTATAAAGTATTTTCTCCAATAGTTTGATTTAAACACTAAAATATAGAGTTATGTTAAATAATTACCAATCTTTTAATGAGCTTTCTCATATAGTTTGAAACTATGATGTCAAACTTTTATACATTAATGTGCTTAATATACATATATCAATTATACCTCTAATACCTCCAAACACTATGTAAAATAAAATTTTAAATTTAAAGCTAAGGATGATCCAAATTTTAAAGCTAATAATAAAGCAAAAACAATAAAATTAATTTCATAACCACCTGATAGGCTTGTCCTTCCACATTTTAGACCCTTTGGCAATTTATAAGATTACTTGAAGCTCCTCACAAAGTTTTTAAATGATTAATATAATTTAACATGATATTATTACCTTTTCCATATTATTTGGATACTTATTGATTTTTTCCTAAGGGATATGATGTCAATCAATATTTTTATTGCCATAGAGTTTACAGACATTCTACTAATCATTTATTTCCATTGAAACATAAAATACAAGATCTATTTTATGGTAATTTTATTCAAGTTGAAGGCCACTACAATACACTGAATGAATTTACCACAATAATTGAAAATATTCAATAATCCATTACCAAATCATGATGTTAAGAAATAATATAATGTTCACATGAATATATCTATACATTAACAAATTTTTTAAAATGAGAATATCATTGATAGAAGTATAGGTATGGTTACTAATTCACAAAATAAAACACCATCTATGACACTCTGTAACCATAATATTCAAAATAATTTCCAAAACTACTTGTCCTCTCTTTATGCATGCTTTTGTTAATGTGCATATTTTTATTACACATATAATTTTAGTTAAGTAAAAATATAATTACAATATTATTTTTAGCTAGTTGAGGGTATCCTAAGTGAAAATTATTTGTCACAACCATAGTACTTAAGAGTTATTATGGTATTTCATGGACACCCATCATTGATATCACATTATCATCCATCGTAGGTCCTAATACCTTGTTAGTATGGCTATACATATTTTTGGAAAGTGGGAAATATAATTTATTACTTGGATGCCAATGCCTAAATAAAATGAGAGTAGTCTGTTCCAATAACTCAAAATACATGTGCCTCAAACATTATTTCCTTAAGTTTGTGCATAATGACAAAGTATATACTTTTCAAGGAACATATTTCAAGTTAGATATCCAAATTTAAAAAATACATGAAATATTACCTAATTACCCCCTAAAATAAAATAACTAAACCTCATGTGGCATCCATAATAATTTACCCATCTTTAGTCATGATACCTACCATAATTTTACTTATAGTTTTGATTTATTGAGTCATAGGTCCCAAAGTTAAGACTCATTCAGTTACAATGGTAACACATGTAGTACTTAATCATCCACATAAAATATTGATTGAATATATATTACATCAACTTATATCTAAACATCTATTAAGAGTTTAGATATACAAATAATCATTTGCACTACTAGGAATAATTCAAAAGTGGTTCCAATGTCTCCTCAAGCCCATTCATGTTATACAAATTATTAGGATCATGATTCAAGTTATTACATAACTTACAACCATTTTTTTATATTACTAGTGACACATTTGACTCATCATGTTCATGGACAATCATTTGTAGATGGATATACAAGATTATCGGTTAGCCATACTAACCTCTCCCTCACACTTCATTGATACATATTACTATATATAATTTATATTGATATTTTTGTGCTAAAAACCTCAAAACACCTTATGCTTTAGAGGACCCCCTTTAAAAAATATTTAAAAATGGCCTAAAAACCCTTTCTACAAGACCCAAGTAGAAACCAAATATTTATGTGCATTTTTTAACTTTACAAAGCTGTAAAGTGCACTCAAACTTCCACTTTCCCACTTATCTAAGACATAGGAGGAATAAGAACCCACATTACAATTTAAAACTTGGAAAAGTTACAAATTATAATCCAGACTCCACTTTCCACTCTTCATTAATACCTATTGAGAATCATAACATGTGTTACAATTTATAACTTTTTAAAGTTGTAAAGTGCAACACTAAATTTTTTTCCTACCTTTCACCAAGACTAAGTGGAGATTAGAACTCTCATTACACTTTAAAACATTGGAAAGCTAAAAAGTGTAAACAAAATTCTAATATCTACCTCCTAAGTAGCTTCTACCTCCAAAACCCCTCAATGGAAAGTGGATAATGAAAAACAAATTGAAAAATTGTAAATTTACAAAGTAACTCCATGGATCTACTTTCCTGCCTATTCTTCCATCCACCACCATTAATTGACATGATTGGAATTAATTATAGGATTTAATTTATAATTTAGGTTTTTTACATCATTTGTTTAACATTGTAAGCCATTTTTCTCACTTCTAAATGACAAAAACCATAGCTCAAATCCAAGTAATTCCACTTCCAAGATGACCTCGATTGCCAACCTATACACACATTCACTATATTCTTTTAGGTCACTTGTATTCTCCTTTAGTCTATGAAATGTTGTTTGTCATCATTGTTCTTTCAAGAAAGCTCAAATTTTTTCTTTCCAAAATTTAGGGTCTTTCTTATAATCATGAAAACATAATCATTTGATCATAATTTATATTTTTTCATTCATATGTTAAAACATTCCCATTAAATTTTTCTATATTTTTATGATTACCTTAGGTTTTTCTAAAAGTTTGGGGTTTTCATTGATCATGTTAAAATTAAAAATATTCCCAAAAATCCCATACACAATTACAAGGAGGACATCTCTCTTGCTTCTCAAACTAAAACCGCATGGAGATTTTAATTGTAGAAACACATAAAATCTCCATTCAAATCTAGGTAGGGATCCCTTTTATTTTATCACCCTAAGTTCTCATTAGATATTCAAATTGAAATTAAAAATTATAACCCCACCAGACCTTTGGTTAGACATTAAAAGTAAAATTTAAAATTAAAATTCTACCAACTTTATGTTAGATTCCACATTTGTTATTATACACTATATTCTTGATGGAGTTAAAACCTGCAAAAGCATAAACAAACCCTACCAAGTTCAAAGTGGGAAAAAAACTTGTAATTGCAAGTCCAAATCTTGATTAACTTTGTATTTTGTTTCATTTACCCATTTACATGTCTAAAAAATAGGTGAAGTTCAAGTCAAAGGGACCCTATGTCCCATCTAGCCTATATTCAAACATTAATGAAATAACTGACTTAGATCTAGGTCACATAGACCTAGCAGACTTCTAGACTAGAATCAATGCATAATTAAAGAATTATTGGATTAATGGCATTTATGATAGTGGTGTACCTCATGCTACATCTTTCCCACTCTCAGTGCAAATCTATGAGATTGTGCTCACCATGGATAAACATTATGATTATGAGAAGAGATAAATAGTGAATGATAAAGGGGAGAAGATTATAAATATAGATCTAGATTTCATTAATACCATGTTATTAATCCTATAATTTGAAAGCTACATCAACATTTCTCATGATTACTCCAAGAAGTTCTATCAAGATAATAACTCAACCTGTTTATGGGTTTTAAACAAATAGTGGTTAAAACCCCCAAAATATTTAGCCATAAGAATTCCTAAGGCCCTTTCTAGGATATACTTCAAGGATGAGGTAGGGTATATCATTATACTCTTACATATATTTATAGGGAGCCCAACTATAAATAATTATCAATATTGGATGTACCGGTATATGTGGGTAATCCATCAGAACAAACAATACATTCACTATTCTGAATTGATCATTGAATTTATTCATAAATAGTTGATTGAGGTTCAAGCTATAGGCAAATTTTATATAACCTCCTAAATTTTGTGTATTTTAACAAAAGGGAAGGTATTACTGAGATTAAACATAATGCCAAACCACATCAACAAAGTTTATAAATACTATCCTGACCTCACTTTTAAGGGGACCAAAAAAGTTAATGATGCCTTCATCTACTACACCATAACCATGTTTGAATAAGATATAGGGAGGATAAGGTTTTCTAAAGCTACAATAATAGAAATTATAAATTGAGGGTCATACTTTATTTAGTTTCCTACATATTCATACATCATAGTTAGTGGTTTGAATGGGTGTCCCTACACCCTTCTTAGATATGTAAGTGACAAATGGGCCTTATTAGAACTTGTGAGATAACTAGGGGAGTTATTATCAAGAAGGCACAAGACATGGATACACTTCCCTATTAGTATATAGAGATACACATATCCTTATCTATCTAAGGCTAAATGTGTGGATGCAAAGATGACCCAGATGACTTGGAGATCTCTCAATGTTAGGACCTTATATGATGTGATGGGTTCCTCATATTTACACATTCCCTTTTATGAAGATTATTTGGAGGATACATATGATGAGGAACAAGTTAGTTTGAGATACTATTTTAGAATGACCCTAGAACAAATTAAGACTTATGATATGGTACCAGTTATAGAAGATTTTATAAATGAGGAATAGATAGTGAATAGGATATATTATGATAATAAAATATACCTCAACATCTTCCTCAAGTTAGGTGGTCTATACCTAAATCCTTCTCCTTATTAGATATGACCACTCCAATTATAAATGAAAATTGAACTGGTTGAGTAAGGGGGTTAAAATGACTAAAGAGACCCTAAATATCAAAAATAAGTTAAGATAAGTAAAAGATAAAGGTGTAGTGGAAACAAAAACAAAAGGATCTAACAATAGTACTCAAGCAAATCAGGTAGTGGGGCTAGTTGTCTCACATAAAAGAAAGAAAAATTAGAAGGCAATAAGGGCTTCTTCTAGCATCCAAGTGTTAGTAACCCAACCAATGGATCAATAACTATCAGTTTCCAAAGGGGATAACTATTATCCAACTAGCACAAGTAATCCCTCCACTATCTCTACTATCCAATTGGCACACGTAATTTATTCTCCTATTTTTACCATCCCTCTAATGTAAGTAATCACTCCTTCATTTGACTCCCAAATAGTAGTGATTCCCTTGGTAACGAGTCAATCAGTGTAGTTTATTATCCCAACTCCACCTCCACTTCCCTCTTTCATAATCACATCCACCCCATTGATCACCAACACTACCAAATAATACATGGTTGTTGACTTAATCATTTTGACTACAACTCCACTATCGATCATAGCCACTAGGTTGGATACAATACCATATTTATCTTCCATCACACTTCCCATTTCTTCCACTTTGGCCATTCACACTACATTTATTTATTCTTTTGCTACCTTGGACTCCACCCTTCCACAAGTTCCCTTATTCTAACCACACATGCCTACCTCTCTACCTATGTCACTTACAACTTACACACCCCTTGTAAGCACATCCACTCTTCCCATCCAAGTATATTTTCCTTCTTCTACTCTCACATTAATCCAAACCCCCACCAAGGATGTGTAAATAGAAATTCCCACTAACACAACTATGGCTACTCAACATACCAATGAGGAAGAAAGAGCCAAATCATTAGCTGAAGACTTAGCATTAATATTATTGGAAAAAATGAGACTTGTTATGGTAACCACTAGTGTAAAAAATTTAATTGTAGACTCATAGGTAATAATATCCATTGGAACAACACAAGATTCATTTATAGCCACTCCAAGTTAGCTATCATAATAAATATCCAAGAAGAGGAAATAGATGATATCTCTCAACACTCTAAATGACCAAAGAGACACCCCAAAACCATCTCTAGAATCTCATATGATGTAATGGGGGAAAAATATGTGGAGATAGCATTTCTCCCACCTAACAAACAAAAAGAATATTTAGCATTGGAGGATTATCAACTATCTATGGTGCACCTGGGTCATCCAACAAGATAAGGACTAAAACATGATATCCAAATAAGTATAAGTTCTCTTTGAGAAAATGGATAGCGACAAGATCACTAAAGATGAGATAAAAACCAAATTTGAGTAGTTGACAACTGCCTTAATAAAATTCATAGACCTAACAAATACACCTAAATCTTCCTAGCCAACCCAATCTCTCTCAATTCCTTGACAAATAAACATTTGATGCAATGAAAGAGATTGGTACCATGGGAAGATATATAAAATACTAGGTTGAGGAACTAATCAAAAAAGAGAATAGAGTGAAAACACTATCCATGGAGTACTACAAGAATTTAAAGGATGATTTTGCATCTCTAAAGGTAGAAATATGTAAATATAAAGAAGAGGTTAAAATGTTGAACCTCTACTTTTCCAAATTACAATCCATTGACCTAATAGAGAGTGATGCCCTCATGTCTAAAAATATAGTCAATAATCCTTTGGAACATGATGACCTAAATAGTTAACTAAATTTAGAATCAAAATACTCAGTGAAAATATTGATAAGGCCAGAGCACATGTGATAAAGCCATAAATGTAATTTATGATATTGAGGATTCACTTTGTAAATTGTCATCTAATGCAACAAATTACCAAGATAAAAATATTAATATTCAAGAGGTCCAGGATAAATTTAAAGAGGTAATTAAGAAAGAATCAACAGAAGACACAACTTTTAATTTGAATTCCATCCATTGGTTCATCAAGTACCACAACAAACTTGATCAGATGGGGAAGGATATCTAAGTATATAGAGCTTCTTCTAGAGAACTATCTATGGTAATAAATGAAATGTGACATAAATAATATTTACATAGTTGGTCCTAACTAAAATCACCTACAAGAGATATTCAGTAGCTTTGATGCTTATATCAAGAAGATACAAATGAAAAAGGATAAAGAATCATTAGAAGTCACTGTTGTGGATTGATTATTTAATTATTTATGAAAATACATTCTGTAAACTACAAATTTTGTAGGATACATTGTAAAGTTTCAAGTTGTAAATTACAACTATCATTTTGACAACTCTTAACTTTAAATTAAAAAAGAGCTATTTGAAATTTTCAATTATCTTTCTATCAAGCTTTAGTTTAAAAAGTGCAACTTGTATTTCACACTTTTCCTTTCAAAAAGTTGAATGGCTTAGTTGTAAAATCTCACATTATAATTTACACTTTCTTCTTTGTCAAGTTGAATGACTTAAAAGTTGTAAAAGTATAAACTATAAATTACAAGTTAGGTTTTACAAGTCTAGTTTTAAAATATCCAAATATTAAAAAGCATTCAATTTTTGACCAAGTCATGATTCATTTTGGTGCCCCATTTCTTGAGAGAGATTTATTCCAAAAAACTCAAGGAGAGATGGTTCAGCTAAAAGAATCCAACAAATTTTTTCCTCTTTCAACACTTGGTGAAGCACCCAACCATTGTAGAGTTTTCTTCTTCCTTATACTCCACTAAAGATGCCTTTTCAAGCTAGGAATGATGACATTTGTATGGAGACTCCCTGATTTTTTTATCTAGAATTGAACATAAGGGTTTTTGACTTCCTCTCTCTCAAGGGAGTGATTTTTCTTATGAATATGGGTTTCCTACATATCCCATGGGATCTTTTTATTGATAGAGAATTTTTTCTACCTTTAAGGAATTTATCTACATGATGTAAGCTAGAGAATACTAATAGTCTAAAGTTTTGCCTTCCTTGTCTTATGTTATCTTTGTGTATGTATGGATTTTATTAAATTTTTGAATAATCTAAATCTTATTTAAATTATATAAGAATAAATTGTGGTATTTATCTTACCCTTTTGAAATCTGATTGACAAAAATCAAGAACTTTGTTCCTTGTTTGATAGAATACCCAATATTACCTTTTATCTCATACTTGTGTAAGATTATGCTTAAAGAAATTTAAATATATTATTATCCAACTATGTTCAATCAAATAAATAACTAAATTCCACTAGAACCCTTTGGTGAATCACCATTTTTCTAATTTTAAAACTCCTAAAATATTTTCCTCACAAGTTAAGACCTTATTTAGGAGCAAGATCACTAAGAAAGTAGTAGTTTGAAGTGAAATAGTCATTTATCAATTTCACTAAAATTAGTGAAAGGAAGCCAACCTTATACAAAGGTTTACCTCAATTTTAAAAGGTACCATATCTTGGAAGTGATCCCATTGTGTCATTAGATTTCTCACATACTACAACTCATACTACTACAACACAAAATGGGTGAAAAATCTAATTGATAACAATTTCTTACTATACTTAAACATAATTATTCTATATGTTATGTCTTGCATGTGACTTCCTCCCTTGATTTTTTACCTTGTCTCATCTTATTCTAAGTTTGACATTTATGTTATATGCTCAGATTGCAATAATATTATTTTATCCCCTTGTGTTTCTTATTATGTTGTATTTTCTCTTTTCATTTTATTGCTGGTCCCATCAAAAACACTTGTAGAGACTTCCTAATGATGATAACATACATATTGATAAATTTCATCCTATCATGTACTGAGTCATTAGGGAAGTTTTAGGTTAATTTGAATCCTCATTTCTTTTATGTTATATATTTTTCCTTAGCTTTTTTGATTACCTTACTTTTCTTTGTATACACATAATATTTTTAACTTATATTGATTACAAACACTTTGTATCTTATATGAACCTATCAATTCTCAATCTCTCTGAGTGCATGCCTTAAGAGGTGCACCAAGAAAGGGGTGGGTAGACCATCAATGCTTCATAAGATTGTCATTCCTTTTTTCCACTTTCCATCCACACTCTAGCCTCCTAAAACCATTAAACCCAAGCTTATTCTTCTTAGTTCTACATATTCCTATCATTTTCTATGTTTTATCCTTCATTTCTTTAGTTAGCACCCTTTGGACCTATTAGTTGTGCTAGGTTGACTAGGTCAACCTAGCAAAATTTAGGGACTTTTTATCCCATTTGGTTTGTTTCCCTCTTAGTTGACCTAACATAGACCTAGAGAGTTATCCCCAAAAATGTTCTAGGTCAATTGGGTCAGCCTAGCACAATCAACATTCTCAAAAAAATTAGGTTAAGATACTACTATATATATGAGGTCATTTACCACCATTTCATAAGAGTGAAGAATTAATCGAAGAAGTACGAATGAACATTTGCATATTGACCATTATAATTGGGGAATAAAGCTTTAGGGTTCAATACTTTCTTTGGAACTCTGATATCATCTTATGGATAAGTCTTTTGCATGCTTGGATAGGTTGTGTAGCCTACAACTAATTTATCTTAGTTATCTTTACATACCACGACAATATCTTGTGAATCACTTTGGGCAAGGGGGAGATTGAAGCTTGGTGGGTTCATTTTAAAAGGTAAGTATTCTTAACTTTATTCCTCTTTTGTAAGAGTAGATAGATAGAGAATTTGTATTATTCTCTTCCATGTACTAGGATTCTATATACATTGATGCGAGTATATGTATTCTCTACATGTTTAGTTTAGTTATTTTTTTTGTTTTATTTTTAACCCCCACATTGTGACACAAGCTTTGGCGTTCACTAGATTATATTTACTTTTATTTTTATTAGATTAGTGAAATATTAAGTCATAAGACTCTTTTAGGCTTGTTATGTGATTGTGTTAGACTATAGGGTTTGGAGTCCTATCTCAGATAGTGTGTTGTGATAAGTAATCCCCTAATAGGGTCTAGAAAATCTTCACATTAGTCATGCTCCTACTTAATAATTGTATGCCACCCAATTGCAAGTGTAGGTGTGCTCTATCCCATCTAATCTAGGATTGATTTATGGACATGATGTATTTTTGATTGCATACATTATAGTGAAGCCAATGTGAATCAAAACCTTGTAGGTATTTCACTAAATTTTGTCTATTTCAAGTCTAAAGGAAAATGTAAAATAATGATGGGGATAAGTGATTAGAATGAACCTAGATTGGTTTACGTGCCATATCCAAATGTTGTGAGGAATCCTCTTTGGCTGGGGAAGACTATCTACAAGTTAGAAATCACTACCATAAGATGTTTGTTAGTAGTTAAATGAGTGGGCTGCAAAGCTACGTGATTGTTCTAGGAAGTGTGAAACTTCCTTAGAAATGACATTCCACTTTTGAAAGACAAAAGAGTAATGAATAACTAAAAGAGAGGTAAAGAGAGAGTAAAATAGAGATAATATTACCATTATTAATAACCTATATATAATAGAGAGTGATAGAATGTAGGTGGTGTATTTTTTTTTGTGTTTTATAAATTATTTGGATAGGTTTTGGAAACGTTAAGGAATCCACAGTCACTGAAGTCAATAGGGGAGTGACCAATATAAGCTACACTATCAAGGTCAGTGGTGAAGGTGACCAATGTCAGTTAGGATACCAAAGTCAGTAGGGGAAATAAATGTCTAGGAGCTTGTAGAAGGCTTTTTTAGGTCTAGAAAATGGTTTTTGATCAAGTTTGGGAGGTTGGGGAGAGTTATAAGAGAGAAAGAGAGAGATTATGGTTTGGGTAGATCTGGGTAGAGGTTTGGTGTATCAAGTTAATGGGAAATAAGTGAGGAAGCTTTGTAACTCCCTCACAAGGGTTCAATCAGAAGTGTGTAGAGCAATGCATTGTCGATATAAGAATAAAAAAATAAAATACATACATAATAAGTGATGTACTTTGCTATGGTTACTAAATTATAATTACTAGATTGATGATCCCTATCAAGGATTCTAAACCTAAATGCTTGAACAAAGAGAATAAGTAGGTTTTATTGGTCCTTAAGATCTCAATTCTTGATCATGATTGACTTACGTAAGATGATAGTAAGTTAGGATATTAAAAATATAATGTCAAAAGCTTGAATGCAAGTAAGAATAAATTTTCTTGACTTTTATTGACCTAAACTTTAGGTTGGAGTTTGGCTTATATCATTGATGTCAATGATCCCACTAATGTTGACCATGGGTTGACCGATGTCAATGGCCCTAAAATAGGTAAACCTTGCTATTTTTAGCCTATTTTCTATTTTTCTTCATGTAAAGTGTGGCACCCATTGTAAAATGATAAAAATAAGAGGTTAAGAAGGAGGTAGTTGATTAGGAATTTAGTTTGGAAGTGGGAATAAGTCTTAGGTAGTTAGGATGAGGGGACTAGGTCTTGAGGTGACTCATCAAGTGAGAACTAGTCATAAGATGAGGTGGCCACGTAAAGTGTCAATAGGGTTTTTAATTAACTTAATTAAATATTTTAAATTAATTACATGTGTGAGGGTAAGAGTATGGGTTAGGGAGGTTAATTGTTATTATTGAAAAATGGGTTAAAAGGGGTTTCAACATAGGGAGTTATGCATGTGTGTGTGACATAATTTTGGTGTCTACATTTATGCCTTTTTATCTTATAATTTTTACTAACAATTTTTTAAGACAAAAATAAGAGTTAGATGCTCCAAGTATTGGATGAGGTATCCCCCCTCAAAACAAGAATCAATGGAGGAAAAACTAGAATAAGGTACTAGTTTGATAAAAAGGTAATTGGGTGAGTGGTGACGAATTGAGTATGGCTTTGTATGCATATACTACTATGAGTTATAGTTTAAAAAGTCAAGAACAAGCAAGGTTGAGGAAGACTTAGATATAAATAACAAAAGCACAACTTGTAGGTGATAGTTGATAGGTCAAAATAATTAAAGTTATAGCTCCAATGGTCAATATATCCTAGATATCTAGGGTAAGAAGTGCCCCTAGGAAAAATGAAAGGGTTGAAGGTGATAGGATAGGCTTGGTTACCATCCACAACACCTAATATACATACATTTGCACAATAGCCAACTATAGCATAATAGCATAAGTGATCAAGATAAGTAATGCAAGGTTGGTGTAAAAGGGTCAATAAGCAAAGAGATATTCATGATCTCCAAGTAATGTCATCATGGGTGAAGGTGTAAGTGATGTCTAATGGTGTTTTCCATGGTTCGAGAGATATATATGATCTCTAGTTACCCCAGTGTATGGGTTAAGTCTTAAAATTTGGGGTTGCTTTATTGAGGAAAACATTATTGCAATGGTACTGATGTTAGTGACACTATCAATATCAGTAATAGAAAGTGAAAATATTAGCACACTAGGGAAACACTACCAATGTTGATATGCATAAGCACTAACATTAGTAAATTAGGTTAAGAATTTTGATGTCGATGGCCAACCAAACTTGATAAAATGGGGTTTGGTGGCTGACCAAACTCATTTGCAACTTTGTGATTGGAGAGGAAAAATAGAGATTGTAGAGTGATTGAGATGGTAGATCAAGGAGGGGACCCAGTGGGAGGTACACCACCACAAGATCCAGTTGTGCCAACCAATAAGAGATAGAGAGATGAGGTAAGAGTCTCTAATAGTTGGTTTGAAATTTGATTTGGGTATTTGTAGCTTTTAGGCTAATTTAAAGGTCGTGGTGTAGAAAACATTAGTAGAGTGGTAGAAAATAAGGTAGGTTAGTTTTAGGATAAATTGGGGGGATGTTTGGGTAGGTTTTTAAGTGAAATTTGTAATTTTGGGTTTGTGTCATTTGGACCTAGGACCAAACTAGTCATTGATGTTGGTGAGGTCCACTGATGTTGGCTAACATGGAACTAAGGTCAGTAGGTGGCTACCAACATCAGCTAACATTTAAGCCTATAAATCACTGATGTCAATAGTAATGTTGATGTCAGTGACTATGAATGATTGGAAAAATAGGAGAAAAGGTAAATTTAGATCCCTAGTAGAAGTAGTCACCTAGCCAAATGGCTAAGCTAGCCTCAGAAGACCTCATGTCGACTGAGTGCTACCTACATAGCCTAGTTTAGGGTCTCAAGCTAATGTAGTTTTCCCAGAGCCTAGAAAAAAGATCTAAGGTATAGTAAAAAGGTGTGTTAGGGGAAATGGGTAAAGAGGTAGGTTGATATTTGTCAAGAGGTCTAAGACTTAAAAGATAAGGCATAGTGTCAAGGGTCAGGGATATAGGCTATGAGGCCTAGAGTTGTGATAGGTAGGTAGGCCTAGGGTGGAGACAGAGAAGAGGCAATGAAGCCTATGGTAGAAATAAAAGAGTAGGGTAGTTAGTTAGGTGGGTATATGGCTAAGTGAACCTCAGAAGACCCTGTGTCGATTGAGTGCTACCTACATAGACTAGTTTAGGGCCTTAGACCAATGTAGTTCTCCCAAAGAAAAGGACAAAAAAAAGTTGGTGATAGAGTATATTAAAAGGTATATGACCTAAGTTGTGTGTGTATAGATGCAGGTGAGGATGGAGCTAACATTACAAGATCATCTACAAAGGCTTTTGACATGTATGAGGAGGGATGCCACTCCAGACAAGTTGGAGCACATGGCAGTCATGGGGTTAGGAGGAGTGTGATGGTATTTTTGAGTCACCCAAGATGTGTCCCTTATGATAACATTGATTAAGAGGTGGGATCACACCACCAACACCTTCCATCTACCAATCAAAGAGTTGATAGTGATTCAAGAGGATGTTTATAGGATTTTTTAGCTACTACTCCAGGGTGAGGATCTCTTTACATGCTCTAGAGATGATAATGACATACACATGGTTGCATTATATGGAGAGCATGTTAGTGAGGTGACATACCATTCTATGAGTTTCATGTATGAGCCACTTTATATGGCTAATGAGGAGTATCATTGACTAAGCATCTTGATGATGATTAGGATCATGGCGTATGCATTACCAGATGAAAATGGTGGTAGATTTATGATTAAATTGATAGGTGTGATTACATAAATGGTTGAGTAGTGGATTATTTTTGCCTAGGGTCCAGTATTTTTAGCACAATTATATAGAGAGTTGTGGGGTTTGAAACTATGATGATGATATATTTTGTGTATTGGCCATCTACTACACTATTGGGTGTATGAGAACATCATTGTGACATGACCATTAGGGTTATTACCATGATCCTAGCTACCTTTAGGGTTAGTTTTAGATGACAGAGAGGGCATGGCATAGACTTGAGTGGATGGCATGGTTTGGGACATTGCCTATTATAGGTGCATGATTGAGGGCTTGATCCTTGATGATATTTTATGGAGACCCTGTCTAATATATCTATTTTTTAGAGGATAAGAACAATGACTTGTTGGTTTATAGAGCTCACTATAGGTCAAGAGGAGATGAGTTGGTGAGTTAGAAATGGTACTTATGACACAAGTTAGGAGGTAGTTTGGTCTAGTCCAAGATATTCTACTTGCCTTCCCTCAATATAGGAGGGATGACATAGAGGCACCCCTACCATTTCCCTAAGAGATAGATGACCTAGATTTTGAGGAGCTACTAGGAAGGTCAAGGGTTAGAGATTTAAGATGCATAGTGGCATATACAGCTTGGTGGGTTGGTTTACATCCCATGGTTGAAGTTAGGAGGACACCATCAGATTTATAGGGGTTGGTGAGAGAGAGGGATGTAGTAATATAGAATTGAGATGAAGTAGTGCAAGTTCAAGATATAGCCTAGGCATAGTATTAGACTTATAGGGGCAGGTGGTGACATTACAAGGTTAGGTTAGGGTACTATAGGGCCAAGTTATAACACTATAGGGCCAAGTTATAGTCTTAAAAGGTCAGGTGACTATAGAGAGGGATAGTCTAAGAGTAGTAAGTTAGGCTACTCCTCTTCCTCCACCACCATAGGGACTAGTACAGTCTAGGCCATCATCAAGTGTTATGGGTCCTCCATAGATTATATCTATGGTGAGATATACGACTAACCTAGATGAGATTGCCTACTATGAGAGAGCAATTAGAGAGTTTCTATAGATTTAGAGATATTTAGAGTTTAGAGAGTAAGAGATGTCTGTGGCATGTGCTACGGATTCTAGTTCATGTAGATGTAGATGGGTGGAGAGTGGTGATGACACTACTTCTTCATGACCACATGGAAAGCTTTATGGACCTTGAGTGTTAGATTTTGCCATTTTTTATTATATATGTTATATGTATATAGACCTACAAGTTTAAGATGTGAGATGTATATTTTGAGAGAGAGAGAGATGTTATTATGATGATGTAGTTATGGATATATATTTTGATCACACACGCGCACGCGCGCACACCCACACATGAGATGTTCATTTATTGTTATGTTGAGATGTGTTTATTGTGATAGATGATGATTATGTTATGCTATGTTAATTTTGATGGTAATCATGATCATGTTAGCTGAGTTAGACTAGCCTTTTCTCATATATGTGATGGTATATGCATAGTTGGTTGGTTAGTTTCATCTTAGCATTTTTCCATATTTTGTGATGGTATATGCTTAAAATGAATAAATTAGTTATGTTAGTTTATTTCAACATTTTCCCATGTTTATGATGGTGTATGTGTAAAATAAATTGAGTAGGATTGATAGTGTTGGCTTGACATTGTTTCTTCACCTCAAATAAAGAGATTGACATGTGATGTGGATGGGAAAATAAAGAGGCAAAATTCTCGTGCACTAGCAAAGACTATAATCAGAACATAAATGGGCTCAGGAAAATGAGCCTCTTTCATGCTTTATATCTTTAAACCATTGTGTTTGTTAGAGAA
This sequence comes from Torreya grandis, assembly GCA_037957365.1. Classification (NCBI taxonomy): domain Eukaryota; kingdom Viridiplantae; phylum Streptophyta; class Pinopsida; order Cupressales; family Taxaceae; genus Torreya; species Torreya grandis. The sequence continues at coordinate 3,261,191 of JARHVA010000787.1, forward strand.
GCATCATGTTTACCTTATATTAAGTGAGCTTCACAGTCCCTTGAAAGAGTGTGAGGGGAAAAAGGGTAAAATGAGGTAAAATGCTTAGGTAGAATAACCTACAAAGTAGGGATGATATGAACCTTTTATGGGTGACTTGAGAGTTAATATAAGCAAGTCCATGACTTAAAGCTTCTTTTTTGTGTTTAAAGCTTTTTTTTGTGTAAGTTGATCAATGTGGGTAGCCTACAATGGGATTTTATATGGGTTAAGGTCATATAAAGTTGTGAGAAGCCTTTTTCATTTGTTTTTCCCTTTGAGAACAAAGCTTGGCTTAACCATCTTTCAAGGGAGTGGTCTAAGCATTTGTTTTTAATTTTAAATAGTTGTCCTTCAAGGGAGAAATCTATTGATAGTAGCAAAGGGAAGTTACATAGTTGTCCTTCAAGGGAGAATTATACATTGAGAAGCATGACTTGAGACTTTATAAATTTATCACATATCCCATTTTTTTTGTTGTTAGTCATGGAAAAGACTATAAAAGCTTAGGATTTTTCCACTTTGAGGGAAAAACCATACCACTACATAAGTTAACTAAGTGTATTGGAGTAAGAATGAAGAGGAAGGGAAATTAATGTAATAGGGATGCTCAAGGGATGAGCTCGAGTTAAATAGAAATTAAAGTGATGCCCATTTAACAAAAGAATGGTCATAGGTGTAAGGCATTTAAAGGCTTAGGTTCTGGCCTTCCTTTAAAAGAAGACAAGTGATAAGTTCTTGAGCCATACTTGTGAGTTATGATATAAGTTCCAAGCCAATTAAGAGAAAACTTACCCCATTTGCTTTTCTCCATGTTCATCATGTGTTGATTTTATTTTAAGATGGGATCTCCTTTATTGAAATCTCACTCTTTGAGGTTTTTTTTCTAAGCATGTTTGATATGCTCTTGATATATTTGGTGGTTTAGGGCTATGAGACAGTGCTCATCAAGAAAATTCAAGTTGATCCAAATGTTCTTGGTGAAAGTCATCATTAGTAAGTATGTCTTATAGAGAAATGTGAAGAGAAGGAATCTGGACTTCCAGAGGCAAACCAACCTTCATCTCATATACCAAGGAAAAAAGGTGTAGCACCCTTAGGGGTTTGAATGCTAGTGTGGTAAGCCCATAAATTAAAAGTAATGTGTGTCTGCCAATCCTTGCTCGTATCGTTGACTACCTTCATGAGAATTTTGGTCAATGTTTTTTTAGAATCTCTTTCCTATCCATTAGCTTATGGATAGTATGGTGATGAGAAGCTTAATTTTATTCCAAATGTATCATAAAGACTTTAAATAGTCTTGTTTTTTAAATATGTTCCATTATCTCTTATAATTTTATGAGGGACACCAAAATGACAGATGATGTGATGGTTGATAAAGTCAACAATTTTATCAGCTTTAGTGGAGATGAGAGGGATGGCCTCAACCCACTTGGTAAAGTATTCAGTGGTAGTAATTATATAATGATGATAGAGGGATGAATGAGGGTTAATCTCTTTGATTATATTTAAGCCCTATTGGGAGAAGGGCCAAAAGTATTTGGTGACTTGTAATGCATGACTAGGGATGTGAAGGAGATTAGCGTGTTGTTAACACTTGACATAACACTGAATGTAATCAGCACATTCTTGATGAAGTGTGGGATAATAATAACCAATTCAAAGGATACACTTGGAAATTGCATGACCATTGAAATTCCCACCATAAATCCCATCATGGAATTCCTTAATAGCAAAGGAAGTCTTAGTACTAGTGAGGCATTTAAGGAGAAGACCATCAAAACCTCACTTGTAGATAATTCCCCCTAATATGGTGTAATGAGTGGCATATTTTATGAAGACACATCTCCCATTATTGGAGAGATAAAAATTGGTAATAGAGAAGGAAATATAATTCATGAGTTACTTATACCATAAGTCATACAGGTTGGCTATTACATTTCTGACAAAGAGAATATTAGATAAGACATAAGAGGGTAATGTTAAGTAATGCACATAGATAGATTCTCAAAGAAGAGGATGAAGAGGGTATGTGTGAATCAAGTGAATCCATCATGTCAACAAAATTATTTTTAGATCAAGAAATAGTTTGTAAGAGATAAGAGTCAAATGATCCCAATAGCGTATCTATATGATGTTTGTAACACTGTAGAATTTCATTTTTTCATAGGTAAGAACCATTAACCTAGTTAACCACTAGCTGAGAATCATCAAAAATGGTTATGGATTTGATACCCAAGAAGAGATTTGTTTAACTTCTTAGAATCAAAGCCTCATATTTAGCCATATTGTTGGTGCATTCAAAATCTAGTTTAACTGATAAAGGCATAGGCTCACCATCTAGAGGAATAATAATGAGCCCCATACCCCCACCATGTTGACATTTATATCCATCAAATAAAATCATCATTTGATAGGAGATGTCATAAATGGAGAGCACTACAATGGATTTATCAAGGAATTCCAAGTTTTAAGATTGATTGTTAGGTAAAGGGGTAGTAGCTAACTGGTCAATGATTGTTTACCTCTTAATAGACTTTTACTGAATGAACTCTAAGTAAAATTTAGTAAGAAGCATGAGCACTAAGCTACACATTGGTTATGATATGGTTTGGAATGCATGTATTTGACGGGATCAATATGGGTGACCACATAGGTTTTGTGATTTAAGAGATAATGATGAAGCTTGGAGGTGGAAAAGACCAACTTAAGGAAAATTTTTTTAGTATGGGTATATTGAGTGTCATAATCAATAAGTGTGTGTTTTATGTATTAAAATACCTACTCTTGATGTTGGTCATCTCGATGTGCAATCATAACACCTAGATAATGGTCTATTGTAGAGATATATAGGTAGAAAGGCTGATTTTCCTTAGGTGGAATAAGAACTAGTGGGGAAAGGAGATGTTGTTTAAGTGAATCAAAAGCTTCTTGGTAATATATATTCCAATGGAAGTAGACATCCTTTTTGAGGAGATGGTGAAAGGGTTGGCAATAATCTGACAATTAGGAAATGGAGTGGTGAATTGACTAAAGTTTGCCTTATAGGCTATGGAGTTGTTTGATATTAGTAGGTGGAAGCATCTCTAAGATTTCTCTAACCTTAGAAAGATCAAATTTGATACCATGGAGAGAAATGATAAAACATAAGAGTTTACTAGAAAGAATTCCAAAGACACATTTCTTTGGGTTTAGTCAAACATTGTATTGGAAGAGATGAGTAAATATGGTTTTAAGAATTGTCAAGTGGTCTTGATGAAGTTTATACTTGTTGAGTAAGTCATCCATGTAATATTCCATAATTTTGTGTAGGAGATAATGGAAAATGTAAGTAATGGTGCATTGATAATTGGTACTAATGTTATTCAAACCATAAGGCATGACCCAATAATAGAAGGCCCCCCATAGGTTAATGAAGTTTGTCTTGTATTGATCCTCAGGAGAAACTAGGATTTGATTATATCCAAAGAATCCATCCATAAGTGATAGAATCTCATGGTTGGTCATTAGATCAACAAGTTAGTTGATACTTGGCAATAGGAAGTCATCTTTTAGACAAGTAAGGTATAAATCATGATAGTTGGTACAAATACAGATTCCCCCAGTCACTTTTGTGATAAGAACAATATTATAGATCCATTAAAAATAGTTGATGGGTTGGATAAAGTTAATAGAAAGGCAACATCAGAGCTCTTCTTTGACAAGGAGAGAAATATGAGGATGCATCTTGTGAAGCTTTTACTTAACAAGTTTAACATCTTGATTGGTAAAAATGTTATGGGTGATGATAGAGGGGTTGATACCAAGCATGTCATTATAAGACCAAAAAAAGGCTTGTCTATGGTCATTAGGAAATGTGGTACAATAAGATTGCTCTAAAGAATATAAAGATTGGCTAATCTTGAGGATGTGAGGGTTATCATGAGAGGGAATGTTAATGTCAATGGTTGATTTATTTAACACAACTTATGTTTTGGATGGTAGTAATCATTGGATATAAGAATCATCTATACCCATATATGTGAGAATTGCATCATCATCTTGACATCAGATAGTGTTAATAGTGGGAGAGTCTTCAACAATTATTTTAGGATGAATGAGAGGAAGGGACCTTGTTTTCTTACCTTGATGACAGGTGAGAGGCCCTAAATGGATGGCATTTATTGAAAAAAAAATAAGAGGTATAGATACCTTCAATTTAGTAGGTGATTGTGGAGAATAAGGTGGAGAAGGAGAGATTAGTTCTTTGATAATTGCTACATGAAAATTCTTAATGAGTTTAGTTGGTTTATCATATCCCACTCCATGCCTCTTTTTGGCATTTTCAATGGTGTTGTTAGTAGGATATTCAATAGGCATATGGATACCTTGTTAGCAATGACCCAAACCAAATCCTTTATAGGCACACATATATAGATAGGTGTGCATGAATCTAGGGTTACTTAGGAAAGATAAGTCACAAGTAAATGGTTGTGGTAAATAATATGGATTGCTAGCAGTGGGAGCTTGATCAATTCCCCCATATGTAAAATTGGTTTGAAGGTTAAGGGGGCCATAAGGGATAACCATCCCAATACGGGGATCATAATTTGGGTGTATGTGAAGACTTACATACTCTTTTGGAGTATAGAACATGTCAAGCATCAATAAATGATATTTTCCAAGTAACAAATGTTGAAAGGCCTCTTCTATGGGATCTTGTCAAGAATTTGTGTTGTTGGTATTTGAGTAACTATATGAATGGAGCTTGTAGAAGTTTAAAAAGTATCATGCAAGGAAGATGATGTTTTGAATGGAATGAGAATTATAGACACCAAAATTATGTCACATGTTGATGTTTAAAATTGTGCTTGTTTTAACACCAACAATGGGAAGTTTCAAGCTGTGGGATATGCGACTTGAAACAACATCCAGATTTTTAAGAAGCTAGTCTCTTATTTATATCAAATATTTGGGGGGAAAAGGGATAAGAATTTAAATAGAAATGCAAATGCAAAGAAAATATAACTATGGCAACGTGCTTGAATGTAATTTTGATCCTTAATCTTAAGCACAGTGAAACTATATGTAAGATTTAATTACATTAAAGAGCAGATGAGGCATGATCAATGTAAAAGATAGAAACAATAGAAATAGAGGCTCACAACTTAGACTACTTTCATAATGATACAAGAAACATCAATAAAGACACATAACTCTATCTTCTATATAAAAGGTACAGAAACATGCACAGTTACATAAACTTTATAACTTAAGAGAATAGAATAAAGGCAAATGATATTCCTGATCATAGCTCTAGAAAGTCTAAAAAATCTTTACAATAATTTTCTCAAAAAATTCTCTCTCCTTTATTTTTCCCCCTTTTGGTGATCCCTACAGTCCTCTTTATAGCTTCATATCTCTCATTCCATCACATCCTTTCCCACGTAACTATCTATTCTACCTTTATCTCACATGGGAAAAATAGATGGTGCTTTTAATGTCTGTAGGCCCCAAAAATCTACCCATTGAACTGCTCCATCTATTGGAAATAACTCTTGTTGAGTTTCCCTCTAGATTGTCTGCACGTTCCCAAATTTACGGCCCAAATTGAACTCTAACTGAGCTAGAAGTGTCTATTAAAAGATAGTTTTTAGATTCTAAACATTCTATCTTCTTATAGTTCACTTTTTAAAATAGATACACTGGACCCTCTGTTCTATTGAAATGAAAGAGGACACTTAGTCAATTTCCTAAAAATCTACTTATTTCTTAGGAGACTCCAGAGAATGACACTTAGCGCTTTCCACAACTTTTATCAAAGACATGAGGCACTTTCCACTTTCCCTATATTCTTACTATATCTTGCTTAAGAATGTTCTACCTTTGACACCTGTCACAATCCACTTCTTTGATACTTAATGACTTAACAGAAATAAGACTCACCATATTTCTCTCCCAAGCAACCTTTAAAAGGGGCATGGAGACAGGTGGCAATCTTTGCTTCTCTTCAACAAAAGACATGTGGAAATCTCTATTGCTCTTTTGCTATGCTATGGAAGTGTTTGGGACACATGTTAGGCTCCTATGGATGGTGACACTTGGCAGCTTTTGCAACTTTAGAAATAAAATCTGGGACCCACCACAGTCTTTATTCGATAATGAAACTTGAAAAAGATCTTTTGGATGTTGACACGTGGTGGCCTCTGCTATTTTTGGGAAGATACATGGCATCTTCCACTACTTCTGAGAATGGATTAGAAAGGGGCTCAGTTGATGACACTTGGCAGCCTCCACTTGAACAGTTTGGTTGCGCCTTACTTGCCCTCCGAAAGGGCACTTATCCTTTGGTCTTTGGGATGTTCCTTTGAACTGCCTATTAAACCGAAAATGGTTCAATGGTTAAATGGTTTAATGGTTCAACACTACAAGCTGTTTATACATAACTTGACGTATTGAACCAAAAATATTGAATCAAGGCATTGAACTGCCTTATTGAACCAAGGCATTAAACTGCCTTATTGAATAAAGGCATTAAAATGCCTTATTTTAGATGCTAACACGTGGTGACTTCCACTTTATTTTACAAAAATAATCCAGAGCCTTCCATGATTACCACTTGGCACTTTTTGCCTCATCCTGATACTTAGCTTGTTGAAGACTTTCACTGAAAGATAAATGAAAGGTAGGTGCCGATATGAAACGAAGATGCCGACATATGGTGGTTTTCACTGAGTTGCTATTGAACATGTGGTACGTCTTGACCAAATTTTAGGAAAAATGAAAGGTGCCTCGGTTGATGCCACTTGGCAGCTTCTGCTTGATTATGACACTTAGCCAAAAATGAAACAAATGAATCAAAGGGGAAATAGAACCCGTGTTCTATTTTTGAACTTTTCCATCAAAGACCAAGGTATGTGGGGACAAAATTTGTAGCGTGACTAAAAATTAGAATGAGACATAGAGTAAAAAATTTACTCTATAGTTATTGGCGACCCTAAGGGCTTTTGAGCCTGCTCAAAAAGAAACCACACTCCTGCTAGATCAAAATTGCAAAATTTTATAGCTTCAACAATGTATCTGGTAGGTGGACCACACATGGTCAGATAATCCTTGCTTGTTCTGCAATTCATTGAAGGCTAAATCAAGGTTAACAATATCCTTGTGAAATTTTTTTTGAAAAATATAAAGTGTAGCCTTCAATATGAATTCAAGCTGGGAAATAGGAACCATAACAACTTCTACTTCCAAGACTAAGGAATCATCTCGTAAGTTCTGAAAAACTGTTTGATCATTTTGTTTCACTAGTAGCAATGGTTCAATTTGATCAACTATTAGCACCATGTTATCATCAAGAAATGGAGAAGGAAGACCTAATCGCACTAGATCTTCAATATGCTATTTCATTTTGTTGATACCTTATTTCATGATTTTGAGGAGCTCTCTACAACTGTTGGCTATGGAATTACAACTGAGAACCTCATGACTCTCTTTACGGTGACCATTCTGTTAGTGATTCTTGTAGCTACCAATGTCACATCCATTACATCACAGAGCTTCTACAACAACATTTAAGAGTCCATTACTCTGTCAAAAACTATAATCAGAGTGTTCTTCACTGAATCCCCCACCTTTTCACACAATTTTTGTGCATTTAACAAGAAGGTGAGAGAAGGCCTGAGCTAAATAATCTCGAAGGAGATTCTTTTCCACATGGATTCATAGAGCTCCTTTACCAATTTTATCACTCTGACATTGCTTGGCCTATTAGGTAGTTCGAGTGTCAGTTGTGCCACTTTCTGTCACTCTACTTGGAATTGGGCTTGAATGGCCGTAGTATTATTCTATTCAACTAGTATCTTGTGTTGCCATTCTGCTTTTTCCTGCCTCAGGGTCACCACCATAGCCTTTATCTGTGTGAGCTCTACCTTTAAAGAATCATTTTGGGCCTAGACTACCCAGTGAATATGAAGAGAAATAGTCTCTTGCAATTGTTTATTTAGATGTGCTATTTCATTGTCCTTTTTGTCAATTTTTGTGGTCAAACTATTATAGTTTGCCTTCTCTTTGGCCAAATCAGCCTCCATCTTTTATAGCCTCCTTGATGTCTTCAATTAGTCTTCAGTGACTATAGAAGTGGATTCGGTCAATAGCTCTATTCTATCTTGGGGCCTAAAAAGGGACATGTCAATGGCCACCACATCCATTATGTAATCCTCAGGCTACATCTACTTAGTTGGCTTGATAACATTTGGTGACAAATGGGTCACCATCAATTGTTGCTGAATTGGGTCAAATTGTGACTGCAGATGTGTTGTAGCTAGTGATTTATTTTCCTTTGTCCTCTTTTTCTCTCTTTGGGCTTCCCTTGCCTTTCACGTAGCATCTACTTAGGTAATGTGCCCACCCACAAAAGGATGTCTTTGTGGTAGACCATATTAAATAGCCAATTGTTGGCTATGGGCAATTTGAGGGGTAAATTTTTTTGGGAACAGAGGGGGAGAAATGGGGTAATGTTAAAGCTTGAGGTGGTACAAATGGGGCAAAGTGAGAAATGGGAATGGAAGAAGTGGTGGGGGATGTTATCTGGCTAGATGAAATCATCATGCCAATGAGAGAAGACATAGACTGAGAAGGAGAAGGAGGAATGATACTTACTTGAGGATTAATTTTGGCACTCTATAATTGGAGTTGTTGGGTGTCCATCTCCTCTTTTATAGCCAATTGAAACTGCACCCTCTTTCATTCTTGGGTGTCTCCTCTTATGGTTGTATTCTCTCTCATTTCACATCTACTATTGCCATCAGGGATGCTTGTGGAAAACTGGGAACTTCAATGACTTCTGATGATGGGGAAGCTTTTAGTGGTGAATGAACCGCACTCTTTTGTTTCTCCAAGATGCTGAGAGGTTGGGGCCAAACTGACATAGTTACTACAGTTACAGTTTGTTCTAAGGTTTGTAGCTCTTGGCTTGGCCTGAATTCCTACTCTATACTCCATGTTGGCAAATTAGTTGTCTCTAGGATAGATGTAGGGAAGAGATGGCACTCATCCCATAGTTCTTCCCATCTCTTGTTTGTGTCCATGTTCCTGAAAGAATGGGTGGTTTGAGAAATTTCTTTCCTATACTTCCAATAGGCTTCTATCTTCTCTACATCCCAATCTTTATTCTTTAATGCTCTTCTCAAGCTAAAAGTCATTTTGACTTTGGTATCATAATCCCTTTGCTTAATGTAGAAAGTTTCCCAAGGTCTATTTTGCATAAGGGGCAAATCTGTTAATTCAACATAAAAATTAGGAGCATCTTCTATAGGGTTTCTCCTAGTCTCCCAAAAAGGGTGGCCCTCATGTGAAATCATGGTTGTAACCTTGTTATCCTTTATCTAGGAAGCTATGTAACCATTTAGGTTGCATATCCATTTGTCTTCAACTAACAGGAACCCCAGAAAGGCTAGCTTTTGAAGTAATAAAATTTCATCATCCCTGGTTTCTAAAACTATGTTGCCTGCCATCCATAGGAGATCATACATCTTCCTCTTTTGTTTCCCAGAACCATAATCATTGTCTACTACTAACACTTGCCTAGTGACCTCTAAGAATGCTAACCTAAGAGTTAGAATCTTCGATAGAAACATTGGTTCCCCACAAAAACCATGAACTCTTATAATCGTATGGTGGGATCCAAAGTAGAAGTCACATGAAATTGGGCAATTGGCCAGGAGGTTTGAAACACTGGGAAATAATCTATTTATGACTGGTTCAGGGCTGAGGTGGCAAAGAGCAGGGGTAACAAATAGTTTCCAAAAATCATATGGGTCACTGGTCCTTGACAAAATATGTGTCCATGCAGACATAGGAATGGTCCTTTGGGGATCAAAACTTGGGTCATACATGTCCAGATGCATATGCTGGGCAAAGAGGTCAGTGTTCTGGTATAGCATGAGGTGAAACAAATAAGAAGAGTACCTGAATACAACTTTTGATTTGAACTGGGCTAGTTGCTCCACCATTGAAAAAGTAATTTGCTCCAAAAAGTTGAGCTGATATTCCTAGGTCTTGTCGACTATCTTCAACCTGAAGAGGATAGCCATTTGTTGTACATAAATTGCCATATCATCTTTCATGCTAAAGATGAAAGCCATCATGGACAATGCATCTTGGCTAACTTGTGTGAATTGGGCTCTTGCTGCATGGAGTGTGGGCACAGTAGTGTTGTCATCACCCATTTGCAATTCGGTTCTTAAGAACCTTAACTGGGTATTGATGTTAGCCCACATCCTTTGCATTTTAGCAATAGTGGGAAACATTGTTGTACTATCATGGTGTAGGTTTAACATATCTCTGATAGCCTGCAATGTGATTTTCACCATGAAATGACCCTGTTGAATGGTGCATGAGGGTGCATGGAGCAAGTTTGTGCATAATTCAACTAAGTCAAGGCATGGATGCACAACTGGGACAAGGAATTGTGCTAGTTGTGAGGTCCATATCCTCATGGAAAATGCCTCATACTGCCCTACTTTGGCCCTCTAAAATCACCTTTGATATGCCCCTTCTCTAAGGGTTTTATTGTTGGCTCTTTGAAAGATTGGGTCCATGATTCCATCCGAATAATCCTTTACTTTTTTTGGGTCACTTGCCTAACCAACCTCCAAAATTTTGGTCCTTATATAGGCTTTCAATGGTTGTGTGAGAGCTGAATCATATGACTTACTTGATAGAAACCTATTAAGGGATTCATAAATCCCAGCTCCTTATTGTGAAGATGATGCTCCTTCCATCTCTATGTCCTTTCTGTGATAATTGGTATGAACCCTTTGCAAACAAAAACACTCACTGAAGCAACTTTACTAGGCACTAAATTTTTTTTCAAGTAGCATGATATTTTCTCACAGATGTAAGAATGCTTGAGATTTTGTAAACTTTCATTCTTGCTAAAAGGTATTTATGGACCTATCAAGTCTCAAAAGGCATTAAACTTGGACAACCATTAGTGAATCCTACTCAATCTTCCTGGGACAGCGAGATAGACACGTTATGCAAGTGGCCATGCAAGGTACCTTAGAGATTTCTAAAGATTTAGGAAACATTCAATGCTTTGAGAATTTGAAGATTTTTTTATTATTTGAAAACTTTTTGACCTGCCAACTCTATGTTTAAAAACACTTATTTAAAAGAAAAGCGGGAAAACAACAACGGGAAAAAACAATACGGGAATGGGAAACTATCTAACTATAATACATTAGAGACCTAAGTTAATTGAAATGCTTCAAATAGATTCCATTTATAGGAATCTCTTTAGGTTCTTCTTCCATTGATTCCAAATCAAATGAATTCTTCCTCTTGCATGCATGAATTTTATATGGGCCAATCCATACTTCTTCAAATTTAGTATGCTGACCCAGCTTGGCAGCTCTTGCAACCCATTTCAAAACAATTGAGCCTACTTCAAAATGAGGATTCAAAGTCCTTTTATCAAAATAGTTCTTAACCATTCCTTGATGCTTAATTAGTGAATCATGGGCTGTATCCCTCTTCTCTTGAACTTCCAAAAGCTCCACAAGCCTAACTTGCATGGGGCTATTTTCCTCAATTTCAATTTGTTTAATCAACTGGAGAGCAGGGATTTCCAAGATTAAGGGGATCACAGTAGACTTTCCATATACCAATTCATATGGGGACATTTTGATCACCTATTTAGGTGTGATTCTATCAACCCATAGTGCTAAATTAAGCACTTTATGCCATTCTTTGTGATGATTGGCCCCTACTCTTTTGATGAGTCTAATCAGGTTCTTGTTAATCGATTCTGCCAAATCGTTACCTTGAGGGTAATAGTTAGATGAAGTTTCAAATATATTCCATGTTTCAATGCAAAGTCAGATACTTTAGACCCCAAGAATGCCTTAACATTATCAAAAATTATGGTGTGAGGAGCCCCAAAGTGAGTAGTGATACTTCCTAGAAAATCAAGGATCACATTTTCTATTGCTTCTTTGAGTGGGACTACCTCGGTCCATCTGGTGAAATAATCTATGGTAGTTAATATCCATTTGTGACCCATACTAGACACTGGATTTATCATTCCAATGAAGTCAAGACCCCATTGAGCAAAAGGTTCATCCATAATTATAGGACTAAGGGGAATTGATGCATTCCTCCTCATCCCCATGTAATATTGGCAAGATTGACATTTTTTAACCAATTGATAACAATCTACAAATAAATTAGGCCAAAAATATCCTGCCTCACTTATCTTTATGGTTGTGGTCTTTGAAAAAAAATGGCCCCTGATATTCCATGATGAGTCTCATGTGGTATTCTCTTAGCCTTAGCCTGTTCTACACATCTTAACAATTTACCATTAGAATTTCTTCTAAAAAGGACTTATTTAATTTTAAAAATGAGCTTCTTATATCCTGTAGTATCTCCTCTTATTTTGAGGGAGTTCTCTCAGATAAATTCCATACTTCATAAAATGAATCTTTCTTGTGACCCAGGATTCCTGATCAACCTCTTATATCTTTAATACCATCTTCGTTTCTCCTTCTTTATCTGTCTCCCCAGGTATCATCCTTTCAAGCTCTTGGGTCATATATTGGCACAAACCCCTACCTCTAACTAACTTGGTGGGTCTGACCTCTACATCATATTCAAGGATCTTAGTAATCCAATTAGCTCTTTTTTCAGTGATTTCTCCCTCCATGATGTATTCTCTGAACTTGGGTGAGCTACAAGTACCAAAATTTTCTCCTTGATACCATATGCTTGAATTTATTGAGGGCTTTTACTATGGCATATGCTTGTATCTCTACAAAGTTATACCTGGTTTCATAATCCTTGATATTTCTTGAGAAAAAGGCTATTGGGTGTTCTCCCTCCTGTTTATCAACTTTTTGTGTCAAGACAGTAGCAATGCTTAACTCTCCTCCATAGACATATATTACAAAAGGCTTGGAAAATCTGGGTTTTTTAGTACTGGGGCCATTGAGATAGCCTTATTAACCTCTTCAAAGGCTTGCCTTCCTTCTATAGTCCATTTGAAAATTAGGTCTTTCTTTAGCAAGAGTGTCACTTGCCTCACCAAGCCCGCAAAATTGGATATGAACCTACTGACAAAATTAATCTTTCCTAAGAAGGACTGAACTAACTTCTTATTTACTAGAAGAGGTAGGTTCATTATAGCTGCAATTCTTTCAAGATCTATGGAAACTCATTCTTTAGACACTATATGTCCCAATAATTTGCCTTGAGGCACAACAAAGATGCATTTCTTGGGATTCAATGATATTCCAAAATCCTGACATTTCTTAAAGACAGATTCTAAATGATCAAAATGATCAAAATCATTTTTTGAAAAAATAGTGAGGTTGTCCAGATAAACCAGGGTGATTTTATTTATAAGTCCCAAAGGCTACATCCATAGCCCTTTGAAAGGTGGCTCCTGCATTTGATAGGCCAAATGGCATCTTAGCATATGCAAATGTTCCCCATTTGGTAGTAAAAGTAGTTTTGTACTGGTCTTCATTAGCCAATCAAATCTAATTGTATCCAGAGAAACCATCTAGCAAAGAAAATCTCTCTGATCTAGCCATAGTTTGTAGAATTTTTTCAATGGAGGGCAAGGGATAGTGGTCTTTCAGAGATGCTCTATTTAGATCTCTAAAATCTACACACAGTCTTACATCTCCATTCTTTTTCCTAACTGGTACTAGATTTGATACCCAGGTTGAGTGCTTAATTGGAAAAATTATTTTGGATTCTAAATGTTTCTACAACTTTTCTACCATTAGAAGCTCAATCCTTGGATTTACTGGCCTCTATTTCTGCCTGATGGGCTTAGATCCTTCAGTCAGTTTTATTGTGTGCTGAATAATGTCTTTATTGTATCCATGAAGGTCTTCATAGCTCCAGGATATGACTCTGTCATATTTTTTACACAATTCAATTAGTATTTCTTTTTCCACTTGAGTTTCAAAATTATCAACTTTTAGTTTTTTCCCTTGACTCACCTCTATTTCAGAATAATCTGCTTTGTCTACCTGGAACCTTTTTTTCTCTAGGCTTACATCCTCTAGATCAAATAAGTTTTCTAAGGTGATCAAGCCCTTGGAGAGTTTATTAGTCTTCAATTGTATAATCTGATCCCCATATACTTCCTTAATTTTGGTTTGTAACTGATCAATAAACTCATCTGATTGTTGTAAGAATGAGACTACCTGAGCATCATTTTCAAATACTTGCCAATTCTCATCATTGTCTGGAATAGTCAGCCTCACTATAAATTTTATTGACTCATTGTTAATTAATAGGCCAGTTGCTAGATTAAACTATGAGCCAATCTGGGCCATCTTATCAGCTTCTGAATTTTGACTCCTAGGGACTATCTCGATATTGAAAGTTTCAAAATCTTCTATTAAGTCCCAAATCCTATGTCTATAGGATCTCATTCTTACATTTTTGGCTGCTGCCTTTTCTCTAATTTACTTTACCACTAATTCTATATCTCCTTTTACTATTAGGTTCTTTATCCCCCTTTTCTTGGCTAACAGGAGCCCATGTACTAAAGATTCATACTCAGAATCATTATTAGTACAAGCAAATTGGAAACGGATAGCCCTTAAAATTTTCTCACCATTTGGAGAAGTAAGACAAATTCCTGCTCCAACACCATCCTTACTTCTAGCCCCATCAAAATTTAAGGTCCAAATTTCTAAATTTTGAGTTATTAATGCTTCTTCCCTTAGAACATTTGGGATTTCATGGTCCTCATCAAAAATGACATATGTGCCTAGACCAGTAGAGTCATAGTTTTCATATGGGTCGCTATGCATCATATCCAAAAATTGGTTATTTTCTTCTTCCTGATCATGCTCAGTCTAGTCACCTAACTCTTCAACAAAAATTCTTTCGTCCTTATTTAACATAGCATGACCTGCCTCTAATTTTGATGTTAGTTCATTGGTGATATGATCTTTTGATAGTGGTTCAGATAGAATTTTAATCTTCAAACTGTATCTGGTTCTCAGGATGAGGTGAGACCAATCAAGAGACATATATCCTCCTATTTTTGTTGTAAAGTATCTGGATAAACATAAACCAAAAATATGAGGTATATCTATGACTACTACATCCTGGTTGACCATTATATTGAGATAAGT
This sequence comes from Torreya grandis, assembly GCA_037957365.1. Taxonomy (NCBI): domain Eukaryota; kingdom Viridiplantae; phylum Streptophyta; class Pinopsida; order Cupressales; family Taxaceae; genus Torreya; species Torreya grandis. The sequence continues at coordinate 3,276,349 of JARHVA010000787.1, forward strand.
ATTTAACTATAATGGGAGTTGTTTAATTCTCCCTATTGTTTGTACTATTTTGCCATCTAGCTACATAACTCCTCTTGTAAGGGGTTCATATTTTATTTTCAAAGCATCAGCTATTTGCTTGGGCATCACTGTAGTACTAGCTCCTGAATCTATCAATGCATTATGCAAGAGTTTCTTTCCAACTATCAGGGTCAAATAAAAAGGCTTTGGTTTGGATTTACTTACTTATGTTGCATCATTCACAAAGACTGTTATCTTGAAAGGAACTATATCTTTGAGCTTTTCTTTTCCATTAGGTCCTTCTTTGGTAACATTACCTTTGGGCACTGCTTGGCCTTACAGTGCTTCTTATAGTAGTTTCTTCTATTTAGGAATAGCAAATATATCCCATATTGATACTTATGCTGGAGTCTTCTTCAATTGATTCATTACATTTATCGGTCCCAAAGACTAAGTTTTTTTAACATAAGAATATCTTGGTTTTTCTTAAATTTGGGCAAGAGTCCCTTGATTTTGTACCGGTTGAGGCACTTCTTGTCTGATGGCAGTGTTTCTTTGTCCTTGAAATGGAGGATTATTCATGACTTGACCATTTACAATCTCAGGTTGTTCCACCATTCTCCTCTTTGATCTGGTGTAATAATCAGATTGCACCACTGGTCTTTAGGAGGTAGATGCTTCGTTCAAGAAAACTAATTCTTCATCTTCAACCCATGAGAACAAAGCATGTTCTAGGGTTATTTCTTCCTCTTGTTGCAAGGACATTCCTTACATCTAGGCCACTAGGATTGAATTCTACATACCAAGAGATTGGTAGGCTTGATTATCACTGGAACTTGCAAACTGACCATCCATTCTTCTTTTCTCTGCCACCTTTTGTTTTAGATTACCCCTAAGACAATATCTAGGTATATGAGCATCATTGCAAGGGAAATACAAGGCATTAGTATCATCCACATAATTATTTTACCCTGGAACCATCTCCTTATTTGATTTGGGAGGAATAGTCTGTGAGGGTGTGGGAACTGCAACTAATTGATTTGCTAGTTGATGGTTAGTTTGCCTTGGAGGACCCTGATATTGGTTCGACTGAGATGAAAATCTATTTCCTTGATAGCCTTGATAAGGAGGCTTAGAGAAAGTATTTGGCTATCTTTTTATATTGATCAGCTCATTGGAAAATGTCCTTAGGATATTTTTGATATCATCCATCTTAGATGACTGAGTAGGGATAGGTTCTTTCATAGATGGTTGAGGGTAAGTGTACATAGACACAAGTGGAGCTATGGATTTAGGAACTTCCTGAGGTAATGGCAAGGAAATTTCTGGGAACATCGGCGTGGGAGGCCTTAGAGGTAACTTTACAGCATCTATTAAATGATTCTCAGCTCTGATTACATATTCATAAGCCTCTGGCAAAGTGTGTCCTCTAAGTGACTAAATCATAATAGATATATCTGAATTCAAAGCCTTAAGATAAAACACTATGGCCATACCTGGTAATGGTGTAGTTATAATAGGGATCTTGTCCCAAGTCTTTTGAAATCTAGAATTGAAGTCAGTCATGGCTTCTTGTGGTCCCCTTTGAATGGTGATTAACTAATGTAACAAAGAAGACTTATCACCCTTATCTACAAATCTTTCAAAGAACAGATCTCTAAGCTGATCCCATGTAGATATGGTATTTGGGGTCAAAGATTGATACCATTTTAGAGCCTTCCATTTAAAAGAAGTTGCTAATAATCTTATGGCCACATTTTGTTGTGTGATAACATGTATAACACAGACATCTGACACATCTTGAAGATGTTCTGCAGGTGTTTTAGAGTCTTGCCCACTAAATTTGGGTAGAGCTTTTAGGGCATTCACTGGGATAGGATCCCAAATAGCTGGTGGTTTTGGGAGGATCATAGGACTACCAATGTTCCAGCTTGCATAATTTCTTGGGGGTATAAGGGCTCCCATATTTGCTCTTGGTATTGGTACAAACTGGTTAGCTCTTCTTCTTGGACTTGTTACCAAAGATGGCAAAACAATACCTGGATTTGTAGCATATTGTGATCTAGTGACTGGTCCATAGCTCTGACTCCTTGTAGCTCTTCGATTCATAGGGTCTTGAAAGAAACTTCAAGACTGGTCCCACTGGGCGTGCCAAAACTTGTTGATGTTTAAAATTGTGCTTGTTTTAACACCAACAATGGGAAGTTTCAAGCTGTGGGATATGTGACTTGAAACAACCTCCAGATTTTTTAGAAGCTAGTCTCTTCTTTATATCAAGTGTTTGGGGGAAAAAGGGATAAGAATTTAAACAAAAATGCAAATGCAAAGAAAATATAACTATGGCAATGCACCTACATGTAATTTTGATCCTTAATCTTAAGCACAGTGAAACTATATGTAAGATTCAATTACATTAAAGAGTAGACGAGGCATGATCAATGTAAAATATAGAAATAATAGAAATAGAGGCTCATATCTTAGACTACTTTCATAATGATACAGGGAACATCAACAAAGGAATATAACTCTATCTTCTCATTAATTCTCTAGCCATATAAAAGGCACAGAAACATGCATAGTTACATAAACTTTACAACTTAAGAGAATAGAATAAAGGCAAATGATATTCCTGATCACAGCTCTAGAAAGTCTAAAAACTCTTTACAATAATTTTCTCAAAAAATTCTCCTTTCTTCTTCCCCCTTCTGGTGATCCTTGTAGTCCTCTTTATAGCCTCAAATCTCTCATTCCATCACGTCCTTTCCCACGCAACTGTCTATTCTACCTTTATCTCATAGGGGACAAATAGACGGCACTTTCAATGTTTGCAGGCCCCAAAAATCTACCCAGTGAACTACTCCATCTACTGTAAATAACTCCCACTAAGTTTTCCTCTAGATTGTCTGTGTGTTCCCAAACTTACAGCCCAAATTGAACTCTAACTGAGCTAGAAGTGTCTATTAGAAGATAGTTTTCAGATTCTGAACATTTTGTCTTCCTGCAATTCACTTGTTAAAATAGATACACTAGACCCTCTGTTCTATTGAAACGGAAGAGGACACTTAGTCAATTTCCTAAAATCTACTTATTTCTTAAGAGACACTGGAGAATGACACTTGGTTCTTTTCATAACTTTTATCGAAGACATGCGGCAATTTCTACTTTCCTTATATTCTTACTATATCTTGCTCAGGAATGTTTCACCTTTGACACCTATCGTAATCCACTTCTTTGATACTTAATGACTTAACAGAAATAAGACTCACCACATTTCTCTCCCAAGCAACCTTTAAAAGGGGCATGGAGATAGGTGGTAATCTCGACTTCTCTTCAACAGAACACGCGTGGTGATCTCTGCTACTCTTTTGCTATGCTATGGAAGTGTTCGGGACTAATGCTAGGCTCCTACGGATGGTGACACTTGGCAGCTTCCATAGCTTTAGAAATAAAATCTTGGACCCACCATAGTCTTTATTCAGTAATGAAACTTGAAAAATATCTTTCAAATGTCAACATGTGGCAACCTCCACTATTTTTGAGAAGATACATGGTGTCTTCCACTGCTTCTAAGAATGGAGTAGAAAGGGGCTCAGTTGATGACACTTCACAACCTCCACTTGAATGGTTTGGTTGTGCCTTACTTTCCCTCCGAAAGGGTACTTATCCTTTGGTCTTTGAGCTCCTTTGAACTACCCATTGAATTGAAAATGGTTCAATGGTTTAATGGTTTAACAGTTTAATGGTTTAACACTACGCACCATTTACACATAAATTGAGGTATTAAACCAAAAATATTGAATCAAGGCATTGAACCACCTTATTGAACCAAGGCATTAAACTACCTTATTTTGAATGTCGACATGTGGTGACTTCCGGTTTCTTTTACAAAAACAATCCAGAGCCTTCCGTGATTGCCACTTGGTGCTTTCTGCCTCATCCTGATACTTAACTTGTTGAAGACTTTTGTTGAAAGATAAATGAAATGCAAGTGCCGATATGACACATGGATGCTGACATGTGGTGCTTTCCACTATGGTATTATTGAACACGTGGCACATCCCAACCAACTTGTAGGAAAAATGAAAGGTGCCTTAGATGATGCCACTTGGTAGCTTCCCCTTGATTTCAACACTTAGCCAACAATGAAACAAATGAATCAAAGGGGAAATAGAACCCGTGTTCTATTTCTAAACTTTGCCATCAAAGACCAAGGTATGTGGGGACAAAATTTGTAGTGCAACTAAAAATTAGAATGCAATGTAGAGTAAAAAATTTAATCTACATCACACACATGTGCATAAATCCTTGTGTTGAAACCCCCCTTAAGCCCAATTCAAAAATAAAAATTAATCTCCCTAACCCATAATTTTACCCGTCACACATTTAATTAATTTAAAATACTTAATTAAGTTAATTAAAAACTGCTATTACCACCTTACTTGGTGACCTCACCCTATGACTAATTCTCACTTGATGATTCACCTCAAAACTTGGTCCCCTCATCCTAATTACCTAAGACTTATTCCCACTTCCAAACTAAATTCCTAATCAGCTACTTCCTTTGTAACCTCTTATTTTTACCATTTTATAATGAGTGTTACACTTGTCATGAATAACAACAAAAAGTATGCCAATAATATTAAGGTTTATCTATTCTAGGGCCATCAATGTTGGTTAACCCATGGCTGACATCAATGAGACCATCAAGATTAGCAATATAATCCAAGCCCCAACTTGAAGTTCAAGTTAGTAAAAATTAACAAAATTGACTCTTACTATCATTCAGGCTCTCGACATTCTATTTTTTGACATCCTAGCTTACAATCATCCTACATAAGTCAATCACAATCAATAACTAAGATCTTGAGGACCAACAACACCTACTTATTCTCTCTATTCAGGCATTCAAGTTTAGATTCCCTGATACAATCCATCGACCTGACACTTTTCATTTAGTGACCATCAAAGCTAAGTACATCACTGATATTATAGGTCATTTAAACATTTATTCTATTATTCTTATTTATATCTACTCTACATTATTTTACATACTTTTGATAGTACCTTTATGAGGGAGTTACAAATCTTTATCACTTGTTTCCCCTTAAACTGACATACCAAACCTCTGACTCGACTTAACCAAGCCATAATATCTCTCTTAGAACTTTCCCAACTTCCTTGACCTGATCTAAACTATTTCTTAGAATTGAAAAATCCATCTATAATGTCTTAGACAATTATTACCTTGACAAACCTTGATAGCCTAACCAACATCAGTCACCTCACTACTAACCTTTATAGTACAACTAATATCAATCACTCCCCTACCAACATCGATGACTATGGATTTACTAGCCTCTTCAAAACCTACCCAAACAACTTCTAAAATATAAATAGAGTACTTCATCTGCACCCTATCACTCTCTGCTATATATAGGTTGCTAATAATGGTAATATTATCTCTTTTTCACTCTCTCTTCACCTCTATTTTAGTTATTTATTATTCTTTTGTCTCTCAAAAGTGGATTGTCATCTCTAGGGAAGTTTCACACTTCCTAAAACAAGTGCATAGCTTGGTATCCCACTCATTTATCTGCTAACAAACATCTTGTGGTAGTGTTTTCTTACTTGTAGGTAGTCCTCCCCAGCTAAAGAGGAATGCTCACAACATCTGGATATGGTGTGCAAACCAAATCTAGGTTCATTATAATCACTTATCCCCATCTTTTTTTCTATTTTTCTTTAAACTTAAAATAGACAAAATTTAGTGAAACATTTTTAGCACGCTTGGTGGGACCCTAGAGTTTTCCTTGGGTTCATTTCTTGTTTCAAACATTAACATAGGTGAATTATAGTGAAATTTTCATTTCTTGTACTTCCTCCTCCTCTTTTCTCTTAAAAACAAAAAATTCAATATCTTATTCTCTATTTAAAAGGCATTAAACTAAAATTTTCTTTCTTTTCTCTTTGCCTTTAAATAGCAATTTATCATTTTCTTTTACAAAAAAAAGAGAATCCCTTATTTAATTCCTATTACATACACATTAGGATAGTGAAAATTCATACTCTATTCCTATTTCCTCTCTGAGTTCATTTGAATCTAAACAGTTTAGATTTGGGTTTAAAACTTACTATATTTCATAGTTTGATCATTGCATATTAACTCACCTAGTTAATTACAAGCATTTTGAATAAATCATAGTACACCTATGTTACAAAACCAAATCACATTCACATAAACAAGAATCTTATCTCACCTAAGAAAAGGCCCATCAAGATTTCATCACTTGGAGGATCACCTTACTCTACCTGACTATCCTACTTGGATTTCACCACCAAGGGTAGAACCCACTCCATTCTTTGACAAAGTATAATCTCTAGATAGAAGGTATATTTTGGCTAATCAACTTGGCTCAGCTCCAGGTTCATGAAGTGTAGAGAGAGATCTCATATAACAAGCCATGTACCTGTTCTAACATAGATTTCCTCTTGAGCACCTAAACTAACTTGAAATCAGCTCTAGATTGATTTCCAGTACCTTCGACAACCAAATTCTCTTCTCACTATCTGATTAAGGCATAAGCCAACACAAGATACAAAATTAATCTCTAGGACTTAATAGTTATTGGTTGAATGTTCTTTTTCTACTTTTCACTTGCCTTCTATATTTTTGAGTTGGTAAGGATGCTTTTCTATTGATTCACAAAATTAATACTATTTCTAAAAATCAGTTTGTATAAATTATTATCTCAAGTTTTCTAAGTGTTATTCCTTCTTACATAAACCTTTTACATCCACTATTTTAACTAGTTTCAACCTCTAATTTCTTGCAACATCAGATTTTACATCTCCCAAGATTTCATAGTGACTGACATTGGTTACCCATATCGATATTGATAAACTTTACCTATCAACATCAGTTATTTCACTGACATTGATGAACTATTACTATCGATATCAGTCACTTCCCTACCTACGTCGATGATTGTGTAATTTCATCTGCTCAATTACAAGCTAAAATAACCCATTTACCTACACTTATACTTGGTTTTTATTTATTTTGTTTCAAATACAAGGTAGTAAGACTATTTAAACCTCCTCTTGCATGGTATTGACACGAGCTCAAGCCAAAATTCTTGCTAATTATGTAAGCTAGAAACCACTTCCACCTTCCCCTCTCACTTTTGATTCTGTCATAGAGCATACTTCAGATCTAGAGCATACTCCTAGCCCTAACCAAATTCCCATTGTGCCTGAGGGAGATCAATATTTTATTAAATTTTTTGATCATAATGTTGCAGCCCTTCAACATTACCTTGTTATGAGCCAAACCCATAATTCTTTAGGTGACCCAATCTATGGTATGCCAACCTCTTAAATGGAGAAAACCTTAGTTTTATTTGCTTCCACTATTTTCTCCATGGTTACCCAAACCACCACTTTGATGGGTAACCCAAATATAAACAATGTTCAAAATATAGCATCTCCAACTACCCAATCCCACCTAAACCCTGGTGTAAATTCCCTACTTTCACAACCACAACTAGTTCAACCAAGTCACACCACATTCTAGAATTTAGTGGTACCTAATCCATCTACCCTCACACCTATAATTACCTAAGTTATGACTCACACTTACTCTCATCTAACCATGCCAATAATCTAACCTATATTAATAACAACCAACTAAGGCACAGTCTCCAACCTAATGGGATAAGTCCCTTTTCTTTATATACCTCAGCCTATGACTCATTATCCTTATGTTGCCCTAACACAGCCTAAACAAGCTATGTCATACACTCCCTCTGCTTCTTATCAGCTTACCTATAACTTAGGAGGTATCCCCCAAACTAATCCCCCTCCACACCTCATTAAGATGCTAATGGACAAGATGTCTAATCTAGAGACATTTGTTTCTAGTTCAAAGAATGTATTATATTATGATCAGATATGCAATGATCTAATCCATACTTCTATGTGTATTCAACCTTATCCAAGATAATGGGAACTCCCTAAATTTACTCATTTTTAGAGTAAAGAGGACCCATAATATGACTTGTGAGCATTTAGACATGATTGTTATTTAATAGGACACGATGATGCATTACTACTTCAAACTCTCCTTATGTCTCTTTCAGGTTATACCTTGGATTGGTATAGCTCTATACCTCAACACTCCCTTTTCTCATTTACCCAACTTGCACAAATATTCCTAGACCATTTCTTTATTAACATTTCTAATAAGGTTTCTATATTAGACCTTTATTCTATTAAACAATTTGATGACAAGTCTATTGCAGATTTTTTCGCTCATTGGAGAAGTTTGATCAATCAACTCTCCTTATCCTTACCCCAACCTGAACTTATTGAGATCTTCTCCAAGGCATGTACTAAGCACATCTCATTGACACTCCAGGTACAAAATTTTTACACATTTGATGAAGATTTTACAATGGCATAAAAACTCAAGGTTTGCATTATAGATGAAGGCAAAGTAAAGTTGTGTAGTAAGAATCCCAATACCAAGTCAAATGAATCCTCCTCCTCTAAAACTTCTCCATCTAACCAAAAGGCTAAATTCTCCACCAATGTGGTGGTTATTAAGTTAGCTTCTTCCACAACCAAAAACCAGTCAAATTCTTTGACTTGTCAAAATATGACCAAGAAATTATAATAACAGTATGAACAAAGATAATATAATCCCATTGGGGAGTCATATACATCTGTCTTGGAGAAACTATTGCAACAAGGTGTCATAACCCTTCCTCAGATTAAACCTCCTATATAGTTCAACCCTTCCTATCCTATCCTAACCTAGTACAAAGAAGATGATTTTTATAGTTATCATCGAGTTAAAGGCCACAACTCTAATAATTACAAGACACTCAAGAACATTATTTAAGATATGCTTGATAAAGGTGATCTCATCTTGGATAATCCTAACACACCTCCTAATCAAAATATGAATGTGTTCAAACACCCTTTTCCTAACCATTCACCAAATCAAAATATTTTCCAATCTATAACTAACTCAAGTGATCATAATATCCATATGATTAATATGGTATTTCCTTTATCTTTAGTTTAACCTACCCCTCAATAAGAGACATATATTTCATTGACTCCTCCCCCACATTTAGTTGCATCTATTTTTCCCATTCTTCTTCCTTAAGTAGAAGAGCCTATTTCACCCATTCCAATCCCTCAAGAAGAAGAGCCTCCTTTACCACTCCTTTTACCAATTGAGGAGCCTGTAATTCCAATTTTATTTTCACCAATATTACCTATACTCTTACCGCTTGAAGACCACACCTTACCTATTCCTCAACCACATGTTGAAGGTAACATTATTCATAAATTATACCCTCTTGAGGAACCTTCTTTGCCTACTTCTCCACCTATAGATAGTGGTACCCCACCCAATTCACCTTTACACCTAGAAGAGTCTATATCATCTACTCCCATAATATATGAGATACCTATTGTGCCTACTCCAATTTACACCACTCTTACCCCTTCTTTTACCTATGGATGTTCATACTTTACCCATGCCTCATCCATATGTTGAGAAAGCCATAATACCTATGCTTTACCCTCTTAAAGAACCTACTTCACCTACCTCCCCTCCACCCATGGCATACCAAGTCTCTTCTCCCATCTCTGTCGAAGAAGACCCCATTGCGGTTCTTTCTCATCTTTGGCCTAAAGTAGCATAGACCAACAATTTCCATCTTTCTAAAATATTGTAGCTTTCTAAAAACACAACTATAAAGCCTATGTAAAACTTATCAAAACCCTTCTCACATTTGGTGAAAAGTCTAAAATTTATTGACTCTAGGAAGCTTTACCATGCAATATTTTGGGACTGGCTTAAAATTTTGTATCCAACACAATGAATGTCAACCTTTACTACTGACTGCCTTACTACCCTTTACACCAAGGTATTTGACAAAACTATAACTTCTTCACCAAAATCACCTAAATTTTAGCCATCTATGTCATAACCCTCATCCTAACAAGAATCTATTACATTAAAGTAGATCAAGCCCTTAGGTGTGTATCCTATTTCTAATTTAATTCATCCATAGGTGAAATTAGATTTAACTCCTCAACCATAAGTTGGAGTTTCTTGCCCTAAAAAATATATAAGAATGTTAAGCCTCTTATATCTCACCTATCCCTTCTTCAATCCTCAACTTTATCATCCATTTTGGGGCTTCACCCTTCTACTTTAGTTGGAATATCATCTAACCAAGCCAAACAAAAGGTTAAGCTACCTCCACTCCTAAATTTTCTATCTAGTAGGCCTCTCACATTCAACACTAATAAAATGACATCAAAACATGTAACTCCACTTTCACCAAATAAGGCACCACATAAAATTACCTTTTCAACACTGAACAAAAATAAGGTGTCCACTCCTATTAGCAAAATATGCGTGAGCCCACTTGCAGGCTCTCAAAGCTTTTTATTACATCAGTTATTACAATATTCAATAATAACTCTTCCTTCCATTAAGCCTTATAGTCCTCTTGGAATGAATCCATCTTGGTTTGATGATACAAAAGTGTGTTTATATCATCATTCACCTGGACATGATACTAAATTTTTTAAAGCCCTCATAGCAATTATTCAGGAACACTTCAATGTTGACACTCTCTTTGATGATATTACTATTAATTTTATTATTATTACACCTTTGGTATCCATAGTTCCTCCTACTATTCCACCTAAATTCAAACCTAAATATGTCTTCGTAACCCCTTTACCACCACCAAATTTTTAGATCAACATAGTCAATGTGGCCACAACGTCACAAAATAAAAAAGATAAAGTTAAGGAAAAGGTCACTACTCCTTGGACTCATCCCTTCACCAAATACACTCCCCCTCCTAATCCTAATATTTCCATCTTGGGTGTTCCTAAAGCAACATCTTTGAATGTTATTCAAAGCTCAATGGTGAAACAACTTCACCAAAATCCTATGAAAATGTCTTTGTATAATTTAATCCAAAACTCATCCCAATACCATCAAGCTTTGATTAGTGCTTTGAAATAAATTTAGGTATAATTAGATGATCCCCAACCTCTTGTAGCTTTGGTCAACTCCCTCAATTCTAGCTCCCTAATTTCTTTTAGTACTTTAGAAATCCCACTTCAACACCTTGAAGATCAAGGTTCTACCCTTTTTATTACCACATATATTGATAAAACTCATATCAAGATATTTATGGTAAATAGGGGAGATAGTATTAATATTATTTCCACCCATGCTTATAAATAGCTAGCCCTTCCTAATAATTTCATATCTCAAACTGATGCGGTACTCCATTCTTTTAACGATACTACAACTACTACAATGGGCACTATTGTCTTATATATTCATGTAGGTCCCCTCACAATTCTTGAGCTCATATATGTTATGGAAGGAGAGTTCCAATATAACATACTACTTGGATGACCTTGGATACATGATATGGAATGTGTAACCTCAACTTTTCATCATTGTGTTAAGTTTGAACATGATGGACAAGTACATGCTATACCTACTGACCCACCTTCATTTAAAACATGTAATATGACCTATAGTCCTAATTATGTTCTCATCCCATTAAAAACATCATCTTCTTTGCATGATGCTTCTAAATCTTCCACAAGCTCCACTCCCATGGTTACATAGATACTAACAACACAAATTCTTGACAAAGACCCCATGGAGGAGACCTTTCAACATTTATCACTTGGCTAATATAGTTTGTTGATGCTTGACATTTTATATACTCCACAAGAGTATGGAATGCTTTACATGCACCCAAATTATGATCCCCATATTGGGATGGTCATTCCTTATGGCCCCCTAAGCTTCAAACCAATTTCACATATGGGGGAATTGATCAAAATCCCACTATCAACAATCCATCTTCTTCACCACAATAATTTACCTTTGATTTCTCTTTCTTGAGTAACCATAGATTCACTCACACCTATCTCATAGGTGTGCTTGGAAAGGATTTGGTTTGGGTCATTATGAACAAGGTGTTCACACACCTATTGAATATTCTACTAGCAACACCATTGAAAATTCCAAAAAGAGGGATGGGGTGGGATATGATGAACCAAATAAACTCACTAAAACCTCTCATGAACCAATTGTCAAAGAACCAATCTCTCCTTCTACACCATCACCTATAGAATTGGAGGTATCTATACCTCCTATTTTTTTAAATAAATACCATCCATTTGGGGCCTCTCACCTATCATTAGGGTAAGGAAACAAGGTCCCTTCCTCTCATTCATCCTAAAATAATTGATGAAGACTCTCCCATTATTAACAATATCTAATTTCAAGGTGATGACAAAATTATCATCTACATGGGTGTAGATGAATCTAGTGATCACTCCCATATGAAACATAAACTATGTTAAATCAATCAACCATTGACATTATCCTACCTTCTCATAATAACCCTAACATCCTCAAGATTAACTAATCTTTAGATTCCTTTAAGCAAGATGATTATACCTCATTTTTTAATGACCATAACAAAGTCTTCTCTTGGTCTTACAATGGCATGCCCGATATTGACCCCTCTATCATCACCCATAACATTGTCACCAATCGAGATGTTAAATTTGTTAACTAAAAGCTTCACAAGATGCATCCTCATATCACTCTCCTTGTCAAAGAAAAGCTCTAATGTCTCCTTTCTATTAACTTTATCTAACTCATCATCTACCTGTAATGGATTTCTAATATTTTCCTATCATAAAAGTGATCAAGGGAATCCATATTTACATCAACTATCATGATTTAAACCTCACCTACCTAAAAGATGACTTCTCATTGCCTAACATTGACCAACTTGTTGATCTAATGACTGGCCATGAGATGTTATCACTTATAGATGGACTCTCTAGATATAATCAAATCTTGGTCACCCCTAAGGATCAACACAAGACAACCTTTATTACCCTATGGGGGTTTGTCCTAAAAAATGATGGTTCAACTTACCAACGTGCCATGACCTACATTTTCCATGATCTCCTACACAAAATTATGGAAGATTACATGGATGACTTACTCAATAAGTATAAACTTTATTAAGAACACTTGAAATTTCTCAAAACCATATTCACTCATCTTCTCCAATATAATGTTTGACTAAACCCAAAGAAATGTGTCTTTGGTGTTTTTTTATAGTAAACCCTTAGGATTTATCATTTCTCCATGGTATCAAGATCGATCCTACTAAAGTTAGAGAAATCTTAGAGATACCTCCACCTACTAATATGAAACAACTATGTATCCTACAAGGTAAACTTCAATCCATTTGTTGCTTCATCTCCCAGTTGTTAGATCACTACCAACCCTTTAAGCATCTCCTTAAAAAGGATGTCTCCTTCAATTGGAATATAGATTGCCAAGAAGCCTTTGACGTAATTAAACAATACCTCATTTCCCCACTGGTTCTTAGTTTTCCTAAGGAAAATCAACCTTTCTACCTATACATCTCTGCAACAAACCATTCTCTAGGTGTTATGATTGCACATCAAGATGACCAACATCAAGAGCAAGAAGTTTATTACATAAGTTGCACACTTATTAATTATGAGACTTGATATACCCACATTGAAAAACTTTGCCTTACATTTGTCTTTTCCACCTCTAAGCTTTTCCATTATCTCCTAAATCAAAAAACCTATGTGGTTACCCATACTGATCCCCTCAAATACATGCATTCCAAACCATATCACAACCAACATGTAGCTCGATGGCTCATGCTTCTTGATGAATTTGACTTAGATTTCATTCAGTAAAAATCTATTAAAGGGAAAACAATTGTTGACCAATTAGCTATTGCCCCTTTACCTAACAATCAACCTTCAAACCTTGAATTCCATGATGAGTCTATTACAATGCTCTCCACTAATGGCATCTCCTATCAAATGATGATGTTATTTGATGGATCTAAATGCCAACATGGTGGGGGTGTGAGGGTCATTCTTATTCCTCTAGATGGTGAACATATGCTTTTGTCATTTAAAATAGATTTTGAATGGACTAACAATATGGCCAAATATGAGGCTTTGATTCTAGGATTTCAAATAGATCTCTTCTTGAGTATCAAAACCATAACCATTTTTGGTGATTCTCAGCTAGTGGTTAACCAAGTTAATAGTTGCTACCTATGAAAAAATGAACTTTTGTAGTGGTATAAACATCATGTAGATATACTCTTGGGATTATTTTACTCTTATCTCTTGCAAACTATTCCTTGATCTATAAAAAATTTCACTGACATGATGACTTAACTTGCTTCACATATACCCTCTTCATCCTCCAATTTGAGAATCTATGTCACTGTGCATCATTTAACATTACCCTCCTATGTCTAAGCTAGCATCATCTTTGTTAGAAATGTAACAACCAACCCACAAGACTTATACTATAAACAACTCATGGATTATCTTTCCTTCTTTATTACCCCTCCTAATCTTTCTAATAATGGGAAATGGGCCTTCAGAAAATGTGTCACTCATTACACTATACTCAGGGAAGTTCTCTACAAGTGAAGTTTTGATGGTTTTCTACTTAGATTCTTAACTAGTACTGAGACTCCTTTTCCTATTAAGGAAGTCCATGATGGGATTTGTTGTAGACATTTCAATACTCACATAGTTATCAAACGCATCCTTTGACTTGGTTATTATTGGCCCACACTTCATCACGATTGTGTTGATTACATTTAGTGTTGCATTAGTGTCAAAAACATGCTAATTTCCTTCACATTCCCAATCACAAATTACAAGTTGCCAAAGACTTTTGGCCCTTCTCCCAATGGGGGTTAGATCTAATCAAAGAGATTAACCCTCATTTATCCCTTCATCATCATTTTATCATTACTACCACTAAATAATTCACCAAGTGGGTTGAGGACATCCCTATCATCTCCACTAAAGCTGACAAAATTATTAACTTCATTAACCATCACATCATCTATCATTTTAGTTTCCCTCATAGGATTATAATAGATAATGGCAAGTATTTAAAAAACAAGACTATTCAAAATATTTATGATACATTTAGAATCAAATTAAGCTTCTCATTACCATACTATCCCCAAGATAATGGATAATAAGAAGCTTATAATAAAACATTGACCAAATGTCATGAAAGTAGTCAATGAAATGGGCAAGGATTGGCACACACACACATTCCTTTTGCTTTATGGGTTTACCACACTAGCATTCAAACCCATACGGATACTACACCTTTTTCATTGGTATATGGAATGGAGGTTGTTTTACCTCTTGAAGTCCAGATTCCTTTTCTTCACATTTATCTACATGACATACTTATTAACGATGAATTTCACCAAGAATGTTTGGCCTAACTTAAATTACTTGATGAGCCTCATCTCATAGCCCTCAAGCACCTCCAAATCTATCAAGATCATATCAAACATGATTATAACAAAAACCTTAAAGAGTGAGATTTCAATATAGGAGATCTTGTCTTAAAAGAAAATCAACATGTGATGAACATGGAGAAAAAAAAACGGGGTAAGTTTTTTCCTAATTGGCTTGGACCTTATATCATAACTCACAAGTATGGTTTAAGAACTTATCACTTATCTTCTCTTAAAGGAAGGCTAAAACCTAATCTTTTAAATGCCTTACACCTATGACCATTCTTTTATTAAATAATATTTCATTTACTTTGTGTTTAACTTGAGCTCATCCATTGAGCATTCTTATTACATTCATTTCCCTTTCTCTTCACCCTTACTCATATACACTTAGTTAAATTACATAGTGGTATGATTTTATCCTCAGTGAAAAAATCCTAATCCTATATAGTCTTATCCATGACAAAAAACAAAAAAAATGGGATATTTGAAAAAGTTATAAAATCTTAGGTCATGATTTTCAACGTAGACTGCTTCCTTGAAGGACATCTACATAGCTTCCCTTTGCTACTATCAATAAACTGCTCCCTTGAAGGACAATTATTTAAAATTAAAAACAAATGCTTAGACCACTCCCTTGAAGGATGGATAAGCCAAGATTTGTTCTCAAAGGGAAAAAATGCAAAAGTCTTCTCATAGATTTACATGACCTTACCCCATACAAAATGCCATTATAGGCTTCTCACATTGATCAGTTTACACAAAAAAAGTCTTTAAGTCATGGGCTTGCCTATATTATCTCTCACATCACTCAAAAAAGGGACATATCATTTATACTCAGTAGGTTATGCTACCTAAACCTTTTTTTCCTCATTTTACCATTTTTCCCCTCATACTCTTTCAAGGGACTATGAAGCTCACTTAACATAAGGTAAACATGATTCTTCTCTAACAAACACAATGGTTCAAATATATAAGGCATGAAAGAGGCTCATTTTCCTAAGCCTATTTATGTTCTAAATTATGATCTTTGCCAACACACAATTATTCTACCTCTTTATTTTCCCATCCATATCATATGTTGATATCTCAATTTGAGATGAAGAAACAATGTCATACCAACACTAATATAACCAATCTATTTGTTTTATGCATACACCATCACAAATATGGAAAAATGTTGAGATAAACTAACATAACCAATCTATTTATTTTACATATACACCATCAAAAATATGGAAAACTGCTGAAATAAACTAATATAACTAATCTATTCATTTTAAGCATACATCATCACAAATACAGAAAAATGCTAAGAAGAAACTAACCAATAAACTATGCATATACCATCACATAAATGGGAAAGTATAGTCTAACTCAAATAACATGATCAACATTAACATCTAAATTAACATAACATAACATAATCATCATCCATATCATCATCATAATCACAAGAAGCACATAAACACATGGAAAAAAATAAACATCTCATATAGATAATACAAGTACATGTTCATCATCTACATCATCATAACATCATATCTCTCTCAAAATATACATTAAACATCTTTGCCTCAGGCTAGTATACATGTAACAAATATAATCAAAACTAGCAAAGCTATGATACTCAAGGTCCTCAAGGCTCTCTGTGTGGTCATGAGGAGGTAGTATTATCACCACTCTTCATCCATTTAGGTCGACATGAGCTAGAAGATGTAGTACATGACATGACCTCTCTTACTCTCTGAACTTTGAATATCTATTTATTTTTGGGAACTCTATAATCACCCTCTCATAGTAGGTAACGTCATCTAGGGTAGTTAAATATCTCACAATAGATACAATATATGGAGGACCCATAGCACTTGATGATGGCCCAGCATGTACTAGTCCCTATGGTGATGGAGGAGGAGGAGTAGCCTAGCCTACTACTCTTAGACTATCTCTCTCTACTATCATTATAGTCACTTGACCATATAAAACAATTACCTAGCCTTGTAGTGCTGCAACTTGACCCTATATAGCCCTAATATGACCCTACAACATTACCACCTACCATTATAAGGCTAAAACCTATGCTTGGGCTATCTCTCAGGCCTACACTACTGTATCTCAAGCCTATAACACTACATCCCTCTCTCTAACTAACCCTTATTAATTTGGTGGTGGCCTCCTAACCTCCACCATTAGATGTAACCCTAGCCACCAAGATATATAGGCTTTTATACACCCTAGGTCCCAATAGTGAAGTAGATGATCGACACATATACTATATCACCATCGTAGCCTCAAACCCCATAGCTCTTTGTATAACTATGCCAAAAATACTAGACCCCAGGCAAAAATGGTCCACTGCTCAACCATCTATGTAAGTACACCTATCAAAACAATAAAAAATCTCCCTCCATCTACATCTGATAATACATACACCATGATCCTGATCATCATTAGGATGCTTAGACAATGTTGTTCCTCATCAACCATATATAATGGCTCATATGTAAAGCTCATAGAATGGTAAGTCACCTCACTAACATGATCTCCATTTAACATGACCATGTGTATATCATGATCCTCTCTCGAGCATGTGAAGAGCTCCTCACCCTAGAGTGGTAGCCACATAATCCTATACACATCCTCCTATGTCATTATCAACTCTCCAGTCGATAGATGGAAAGTGTTAGTGGTATGATCCCACATCTCAATCAAATTTATCATCAAAGACACATCCTATGTGAATTTATAGTACCATCACAATCCTC
Organism: Torreya grandis; assembly: GCA_037957365.1. Lineage (NCBI taxonomy): Eukaryota > Viridiplantae > Streptophyta > Pinopsida > Cupressales > Taxaceae > Torreya > Torreya grandis. The sequence continues at coordinate 3,294,524 of JARHVA010000787.1, forward strand.
CTAAACCCATGGCCACCATATGCTCTCACTCATCTAGAATGACATCCCTCATACATGTGAATAGCCTCAATAGATGATCTCATAGTGTCAACTCCATCCTCACCTACATTCATACACAAAAACAACTTATGTCTCATACCTTTTAATATACTCTATCATCACCTTTTTCCATTTCCATTGGGAGAACTACATTGGTTTGAGGCCTTGAACTAGGCTATGTAGGTAGTACTTAGTCGACATGGGGTTTTTTAAGGTTAGCTCGGCCATATACCCACCTCACTAACTACCCTAGGCTTCACTACCTCTCTCTCTACCTTAGGCTTAACTACCTCTCTCTCTCTACTCTAGGCCTACCTACCTATCCTAAATTTAGGCCTCATAACCTATATTCCTGACTCTTGACACTGTGACCTATCTTTTAAGCTCTAGACCTCTTGACCTATCTCAACTTACCTTTTTCCTTAAAAAACACACCTTTTTTAGATCTTTTTTCCTAGGATTTAGGAGAACTACATTGGCCTCAGGCCCTAAATTAGGATATTTAGGTAGCACTCAAATGACACAGGGTCTTTTGAGGCTAGCTCAACCATTAGGATAATTAACTACTTCCATTAGAGATCCAAAACTCACCCTTTTTCCTATTTTACTACTTTTTAATAGTCACCAATGTCAGCATTAATGCTGACATTAACACTTTATCAGCCTACATAACAATTGATGTTGATAGGAAACTATTGACCTTGATGCTATGTCAATTGACGTCAGTAAACCTCACTGATGTTAGTAATTGTTTTGGCCCTAAGGTTGAACAACCCAAATATAACCTTACCCATTTCCCCTAAAAAACTATGCATAAAAGCCCATTAACTTATCCTACACCTTCCCTAACCTATTTTCTACACCTTCACTAACATTTTCTACTCCCTCGCCTCTCATTTAACCTAAAAATTACAAATAACAAATCAAACTAGTGTACACTCTTACCTCATCTCTTTATCTCCTCTTAGATGGCACCATTGGCTCCTATGGTTGTGTGCCTCCTGCTAGGTCCCCTCTTTGAGCTACCATCTCAAATCACTCTCAAGATCTATTTATTCTCACTAATCACCAAGTTGTAAATGAGTTTGGTCAACTTTCAAACCCCTTTTTGTCAAGTTTGGTTGACTATCGATGTCAGCATTCTTGACCTAACCTACTAATGTTGGTGTTTATGCCTACCAACATTGATAATGTTTCTCTATGTTTATTGACATTGGCACTTTCTATTAATGATATCAACAAATGTAATCAATGTCGGTACCATTCCAATACTATTTTCCCCAACACAAAACCCCCACATTTTCAAACCTTACCCATACATTGGGGCAACTGGGGCTCACATATATCTCTCCCAACCATGAAAAAATAATATTGAATATCACATAAATCTTCATCCATGATGACTTTTCTTAGAGATCATGAATATTTCCTCGCTCATTAACCCTTTTACACTAACCTTGCATTGCTTGTCCTCACCGCTTATGCTATTTTTTTATAGTTGGCTATTGTGCACACATAAGTATATTAGGTATTTCAGATGGCAACCAAGCCTATCATGTCACCTTTAACCCTTTTGTGTTTCCCAAGGGCATTTTTTACCTCAGATACCGAAGACACATTGACCATTAGAGCTACAAATTTGATTATTTTGACCTATTAGCTATCACTTACAAGCTATGCTTTAGTTACTCTATCTGAGTCCTTGACATTGCATGTTCTCAACTTTGATGAGTATAGCTCATTGTGGTATATGTATATAGAGTGATGCTCAATTCTCCACCATTCACACAATTACCTTTTTATCAAATTAGTACCTTATTCCAATTTCTCCTCCATCAATTCCCATTTTGAGGGGGATATTGATACCTCATCCAATACTTGAAGCATCTAACTCTTATTTTTGTCTTGCAACATGTCAGTACCAATTACAAGACAAAAATAGGAAAATATAGACACTAATATTATGTCACATACACATGTGTAACTCCCTATGTCTAAACCCCCCTTAATCCCATTTCAATAATAATAATTAATCTCCCTAACCCATACTTTTACCCCTCACACATTTAATTAATTTAAAATATTTAATTAAGTTAATTAAAATCTCATATTTACACCTTACTTATCAACTTAACCCTATGACTAATTCTCATGTGATGAGTCACCTCAAGACCTAGTCCCCTCATCCTAACTACCCAAGACTAATTCCCACTTCCAAACTAAATTCCTAATCAACTATTTCCTTCCTAACCTCTTATTTTTACCATTTTATAATGGGTGTCACACTTGGCATAAAAAGCAACAGAAAGTAGGCCAAAAATAGTAAGGTTTACCTATTCTAATGCTATCAACATCAGTCAACCCATTTCCAATGTTGGGGGGACCACTGATGTTGGTAATATAAGCCAAGACCAAACTTGGAGTTCAAGTCAATATAAATTAAGAAAATTGATTCTTACTCTCATTCAAGATCTCAACATTATATTTTTTGACATTTTGGCTTACAATCATCTTACGTAAGTCAATCAAAATTAGCAACTAAGCTCTTAAGGACCAATAACACCTATTTTTTCTCTTTATTCAAGCATTTAGGTTGGGACTCCTTGATAAGATCCATCAACCTGACACTTATCATTTGTGACCACCAAAGCTAAGTGCATCACTAATACTATAGGTTGTTTAAACATTTATTCTTCTATTTTTATTTATATCTACTTTGCATTACTTTACATACTTCTAACTATACCCCTGAAGGGATTTATAAATCTTCCTTGCTTGTTTCGCTTTAAATTAACATATGAAACCTCATACCAAACTTAACCAAGCCATAATCTCCCTCTCATAACTCTCCCACTTCCCTATCCTGATCCAAACTATTTCCCAGACCTAAAAAATCCTTCTGCAAAGTCCTAAATCTTTTTTTCCTCTACTGACCTCAACAGCCTAATCAACATTGGTCACCTCACTATTGACCTCAGTAGTATAACTGATATCAGTCACTCCCCTGTCGACATTAGTGATTGTGGATTCACTATCCTCTTCAAAACCTACCTAGATAACTTCTAAAATACAAACATAGTACCTCACTTGTACCTTTTCACTCTCTATTCTATATAGGTTACTAATAATGGTCATCTTATCTCTTTTTCACTCTCTCTTTACCTTTATTTTAGTTATTTATTATTCTTTTGTCTTTCAATAGTGGACTGTCATCTCTAGGGAAGTTTCACACTTCCTAAAATAAACACATAGCTTGGTAGCCCACTCATTTATCTACTAAAAAATATCTTTTGGTAGTGCTTTCTTACTTGTAGGTAGTCCTCCCCAACCAAATATGAGTGCTCATAATGTCTAGATATGACACACAAACCAAATCCAAGTTTATTCTAATCACTTATCCCCATCCTTCTTTTTGTTTTCCTTTAGACTTAAAATATACAATCTTTAGTGAAATAAGAACATCATTAGGTCTAAAAGTCATGTTGCATGATTTAAATGGAGGTGGGTTAGTAGGTATAACATGTACTTGTCCATCATGTTCAAACATGACACAATAGTGAATATTTAAGGGTACACATGCCATAGCATGTATCCAAGGTCATCCAAGCAATATGTTATATTGGAACTCTCTTTCCACAACATAGAATAGATCAGGAATAATATGGGGACCTTATAAAATATGTAAGATAATAGTGCCCACTATAGTAGCTATAGCATTGTTAAAGAAGGAAAGTACTGCATCTGTTTCATATATGTAATTTTCAAGAAGGGCTAGTTATTTATAGGCATGGGTGGAAATAATATTAATACTAGCTGCCCCATCAATAATAACTCTCTTGATATGAGTTTGATCAATATATGCAATAATAAAAATGGTAGAATCCTAATCTTCACGATGTTGAAGTGGAATTTCTGAATCACTAAAAGAAATTAGGGAGATGGAATTAAGGGAACCAACCAAATCTACAAGAGGTTGGGAATCATCTGATTATACCTCAATATTTTTCAAGGCACTAATCAAATCTTGATGGTGTTGAGATGAGTTTTAGATTAACTCATACAAAGACATTTTCATACGAGTTTGGTAAATCTATTTAACCATTGAGCTTTGAATAACGTCCAAAAATGTTGTTTAAGAACACCCAAGACAAAAATCTTAGGATTAGGAGGAGGAGTGTCTTTGGTGAAGGGATGAGCCTAAAGATAAATGACCTTTTCTTTAGCTTTATCTTTTTGGTTTTGTGACTGTGTGCCACATTAATTATGTTGATTTAAAATGTTAATGAACAAGGTGGTAAAGGGGTTATGATGACATCTTTAGGTTTGAATTTAGTTATAATAGTTGGAGACACTATGGGATTCTAAAGATGTAATATCATGAAGGTTAATACTAGTATCATCAAAGAGAGTGTCAACATTGAAGTGTTGTTGAATGACTACTATGATGGATTTACAACTCTCAGCATCGTGTCTAGGTGAATGATGATATAAACACACCTATGTATCATTAAAATAAGATGGATTCATTCTAATAGGACTATAAGGATTAATGGGAGGAAGAATTAATATGAAATATTGTAACAACTGATGTAGGAAAAATATTTGAGAGCTTACAAGTGGGTTTTCACTTGTTGTGCTAATAGGAGTGGACACCTTCTTTTATTTTGGTGTTGGAAAGGTAATTTTACATGGTCTTTTATTTGGTTATGGTGAAGTTACATGTTTTTCTATTACTTTATTAGTGTTAGATGTGAAAGGTCTATTAGATGGTAAAGGTAGGAGTGGAGGTAGCTTATCCTTTTGTTTTGCTTGGTTAGGAAATATTCCAACTAAGGTAGAGGGGTGTGGTCCCAAAATGGATGGTAAAGTTGAGGGTTGAAGAAGGGATAGATGAGATATAGGGAGCTTAACATTTTCCTATAATTCAAGCCATGAAACTCCAACTTTTGATTGAGGAGTTAAATCTAATTTCACCTATAGATGAATTAAATTAGAAATGGGATGTACACCTAAGGGCCTGATCTACTTTAATGTGGTAGATTTATATAAGGGTGAGGGTCTTAACATAGATGGTTGAACTTTAACTACTTTTAGTGAAGAAGCTCTAGCTTTGTCAAATATCTTGGGGTAAAGGGAAGTGAGAGGGTTAGTGGTAAAGGTTGACATTCATTGTGTTGGATAAGGAGTCTTAAGTTGATCCCAAAATGTCACATGATCAAGCTTCGTAGAGTCAAGAAATTCTAGACTTTTTACCAACCATGAGAAGGGTTTAGATGAAGTTGACGTAGCCCTTACAGTTGTCTCTTTAGAAGGTTGTAGTGTTTGGGAGAGAGGAAAATTATTGGTTTTTACTAATTCAAGCCAAAGATGAGAAAGAACCACAATGGGGTCCTCTTTGACAAAGATGGGAGAAGAGACATGGTCTAATATGGGTGGAGGGGAGGTAGAAGAAGAAGGTTCCTCAAGAGGGTAAAGCATAGGTATTATGGCTCCCTTAACATGTGGGTGAGGCATGGCTAAAGTATGATCCTTCATAGGTAAAATAAGGGGTAACAGTTGTAAAATGAGAGTAGGCATAATAGTTCTCTCATCTATTATGGGAGTAGATAATATTGACTTCTCTAAGTGCAAAGGTGGAGTGGGTGGGGTACTACTCTCTATAGGTGGAGGAGATGTAGGTGAAGAAGGTTAATTAAAAGGGTATAATGTAGGAATGATATTCCATTCAACATGTGGTTGAAGAGTAGGTAAGGTGTGGTCTTCAAGTGATAAGAGGATATGTAATATTAGTGAAAAAAGAATTGGCATTACATTCTTCTCAAGAGGCAAAAGTAGTGGTAAAGGAGGATCTTCCTCTCAAGGGAGAGGAATGGGTGAAATAGACCCTTCTACCTGAGGAGGAAGAATAAGGAAAATAGATGCCACTAAATGTGGGGGAGGAGTCAATGAAATGGATGTCTCCTATTGAGGGGAAGGTTGAACTAGAGGTAAAGGAAAGACCATATTAACTATATGGATATTATGATCACCTAAGTTAGTTATGGTATGAATAATATTTTGATTCAGTGAATGGTTAGGAAAAGGGTGTTTGAACACATCCATACTTTGATTATGAGGTGAATTAGGATTATCCAAGACAAGATCACCTCTATCAATCATATGTTGAACAATGTTCTTGAGTGTCTTATAATTATTAGAATTATGGCTTTTAGCTTGATGGTAACCACAAAACTCATCTTCCTTGTACCAAGTTGGGATCTGATAGGAAGGGTCAAACTATATAAGAGGTTTGATTTGAAGAAGGGTTATGACACATTATTGCAATAGCTTCTCCAAGATAGATGTATGTGACTCCCTAATGGGAGTGTATTGTCTTTGTTCATACCATTGTTGGAATTGCTTGATTAAATTTTAGGAAGTCAAGGAATTTGATTGGTTTATGGTTGTGGAAGAGGCTGACTTAATGACCATCACATTGGTAGAGCCTTTATATTTTTGGTTATAAGGAAAATTTTTAGAGTAATTTGATTTAGAATTGGGTTTCTTACTATACAACTTGACTTTACCTTCATCTATAGCATGAACCTCAAGTTTATATGCCATTGTAAAGGCCTCATAAAATGTGTGGAAATGTTGTACTCAGAGTGTCGATGAGATGTGCTTAACACATGCCCTTAAGAAGAGATCAATAAGCTTAGGTTGGGGTAAGGAGAAGGAGAGTTGATTGATCAAGCTTCTCTAATGAGCAACAAAATCTGTAATTGACTCATCATCAAATTATCTGATAGAATAAAGGTCTGTTATGGAAACCTTCTTAGAAATGTTAATAGATAAATGGTCTAGGAATATTTGTGTGAGTTGGGTGAATGAGAAAAGGGAGTGCTAAGGTGTAGATCTATACCAATCCAAGGCAGCACCTAAAAGAGACATAGGTAAAGTGCAAAGTAGTAACACATCATCATGCCCTATTAAATAACAAACATGTCTAAATGCTTGAAAGTGCTATTATGGGTCCTCTTTACTCTAAAAATGAGTAAATTTAGGGATTTCCCATTGGTTTAGATAAGGGAGAATAGGCATAGAAGGATGTATTGGTTTATTGCATATCTAATCATAAGATAACACATTCTTTGAACAAGAAACAAATGTCTCTAGATTAGATAAACTTATCTATCAACATCTTAATGAGGTCTATAGGGGGTTTAATTTAGGGGATACCCCCTAAGATATAGGGAACCTGATAGGAAGCAGAGGGAGCATATGACATAGTGTGCTAAGGTTTTGTTAGAGAAACATAAGGATAATGAGTTATAGGTTAGGGTGTAAAAATAAAAGGGGTTGTCCCATTGGGTTGGAGACTATGCCTTGGTTGGTTATTATTGTAGGTTAGATTATTGGCATGATTAGACTAGATGAAGGGTGAGTCAAAAATTGGGTAATTATAGGCATGAGGGTAGATGGAATAGGTACAACTAAATTATAGAATGGGGTGTGACTTAGTTGAACTGGTTGTGGTTGTGAAAGTAGAGAAGTCACACTAGAGTTTAGGTGGGATTAGGTAGTCAAAGATGCTACACTTTGGACATTGTTTATAGTTGGGTTACTCGTCAAAGTGGTGGTTTGGGTAACCATGGGGAAAATAGTGGAGGTAACTAAAATTGAGCTTATCTCAATTAGAGAGGTTGGCATACCATAAATTGGGTCACCTAAATAATTATGGGTTTGAATCATAGCAATGTAATGTTGAAGGGCTACCAAATTGTAATCAAGAAATTTAGCAAAATCTTGATCTCCCTCAGGCATAATGGGAATTTGGTTAGGGCTAGGAGTATGCTTTATATCTAAAGTATGCTCCATGATAGAATCAAAAGTGAGAGGGGAAGGTGGAAGTGGTTGTTGACTTGCGTAATCAGCAAGAATTTTGGCTTGAGCTTGTGTCAATACCATGCAAGAAGAAGTATAAATAGTCTTACTACCATATATTTGAAACAAAATAAGGAAAAAACAAGTTTAAGTATAGGTAAGTGGGTTATTTCAACTTATTCTTTTGAGTAGATGAAATTACATAGTCACCAATGTCAGTCACTTGACCGATGTCAATAGAATTTTTTTGTCAACATCAGTGAATTAATCGATGTCAGTAGGTAAAATCTACCAATGTTGATAGGGTTAACCAATGTCTATAGGTAAAATCTATCAATGTTGGTAGGGTTAACCAATGTCGATCACTATGATATATTGGGAGATGGAAAATCTGATGTTTTAAGAAACCAAAAGTTGAAAGTAGGTAGAATAGTGGATGTAAGAGGTCTATGTAAAAAATAAGAACACTCAAAAAACCTAAGATAATAGGTTATACAAATTGAGTATTATATATAGTATTGATTTTGTGAATCAATAGGAAAACATCCTTACCAAATCCAAAATACAAAATGCAATAGAAAAGTAGAAAAATAATATACAACCAGCAACTATTAAGTCCTAGAGATTAATTTTTAGTCTCATGTTGGCTTATGCCTTAATTAGATAGTGTGAAGAGAATTTGGTTATCAAAGGTAATAAAAGTCAATCTAGAGTTGGTTTCAAGTTAGTTTTAGTACTCAAGAGGAAATCTATGTTAGACCAAGTACATGGCTTGTTATAGGAGCTTGCTCTCAACACTTCACAGACCTAGAGTCGAGCCAAACTACTTAGCTAAAATATACCTTCTGTCTAGAGTTTATACTCCATCAGAGAATGGAGCAGGTTCTCCCCTTGGTGGTGAAATCCAAGTAAGATAGTTGGGTAGGGTAAGGTGATCCACCAGTTGATGAAATCCTGATGGGCCTTTTCTCAAGTGAGTTTAAATGTTTGTTTATGTGAATGTGATTTGATTGTGTAACATAGGTGCACTATAATTTATTCAAAATGATTGCAATTAACTAGATGAGTTAATATGCAATAAGAAAATAATGAAATGCAGTAAGGTTTGAACCCAAATCTAAAATGTTTAGATTCGAATGAAAATAAATATGAAATAGGAATAGAGTATGAAATTCACTATCCTAATGCACATGCAAGAAGAATTAAAGAAGAGATTCTCTCTCTTTTTTAACTTGTAAAATAAAATGATAAATTGCTTTTAAAGGCAAAGAGAAAAGAAAGAAAATTTAGTTTAATGATTTTAAATAGAAAATAAAATATTGAATTTTTTGTTTTAAAAGAAAAGAGGAGGAAGTGCAAGAAATTAAATTTTCACTATAATGCACCTATATGAATGCTTAAAATAAGAAAAGCACCCAAGGAAAACTCCAAGGTCCCATCGGGCATGCTAGAAATGTTTTTCTAAATTTTGTATATTTTAAGTCTAAAGGAAAACATAAAAGAATGATGGGGATAACTGATTAGAATGAACTCAAATTGGTTTTTGTACCATATCCAGATGTTTTGAGCACTCCTCTTTGGTTGGGGAGGACTACATACAAGTAATAAAGAACTACCACAAGATGTTTTTTAGTAGTTAAATGAGTTGGCTACCAAGCTACATGTTTGTTCTAGGAAGTGTGAAACTTCCTTAGAGAAGACAATCCACTATTGAGAGACAAAAGAGTAATCAATAAATAAAAGAGAGGTAAAGAGAGAGTGAAAGAGAGATAATATTACCATTATTAACAACCTGTATGTAACAAAGAGTGATAGAATGCAAGTGGTGTATTTTTTCATGTTTTAGAAGTTGTTTGGGTAGGTTTTGGAAAGGTTAGGGATTCCACAATTGTTAACATTGATAGGGGAGTGACCGATATCAGTTATACTATCAACTTCATTGGTGAAGGTGACTGATGTAAGTTAGCCTACTGAGGTTGGTAGGGGAAATAAATGTCTAGGACCTTGTAGAAGGATTTTTCAAGTCTAGAAAATGCTTTTTGATTAGGTCTAGCAGGTTAGGGAGAGTTAGAAGAGAGAGAGTATGGTTTAGGTAGATATGGTCATAGGTTTGGTGTGTCAGGTTAAGGGAAAACAAGTGAGGAATATTTTTAACTACCTAGTGAGGAAAATAAGTGTGTAAATCAATGCATACTAGATATAAAGTGACAACAGAATAAAAATTTAAAAGACCTACATAATAAGTGATGTACTTAGCTATCATTACTAAATGATAAGTGCTAGATTGATGATCCCTATTAGAGAGTTCACACCTAAATGCTTGAATAGAGACAACAAGTGGGTGTTATTGGTCCTTAAGAGCTCAATTTTTTATCATGATTGACTTATGCAAGATGACAGTAATCTAGGATATCAAAAATAGAATGCCAAAAGCTTGAATGAAATTTCTTGATTTCTACTAACCTAAACTTCATGTTGTAGTTTGGATTATATCACTGATATCGATGATCCCACTAATGTCAGCTATGGGTTGATCGATGTCAGTGGCCCTAGAATAGGTAAACCTTGTTATTTTTTTCTTGTTTTATGTTGTTATTCATGATAAGTGTGGCACCCATTGAAAAATAGTAAAAATAAGAGGTTAAGAAGGAGGTAGTTAATTTGGAATTTAGTTTGGAAGTGGGAATAAGTCTTAGGTAGTTAGGATGAGGGGACCAAGTCTTGAGGTGACTCATCAGGTGAGAATTATTCATAGGGTAAGGTGGCTAGGTAAGGTGGAAATAGGGGTTTTTAATTAAGTATTTTAAATTAATTACATGTGTGAGGAGTAAAATCATGAGTTAGGGAAGTTAATTGTTATTATTGAAAAATGGGTTAAGAGGGGTTTTGGCACAGGGAGTTATGCACATGTGTGTGACATAATTTTGGTGTATACAACAAGATTTATTTCACTTATTTCATTTCTATTCATCATTAATTTTATCATATCTGTACTATAATGGATTGACCTTGTTGACCTAGTTATATATTTGTGTGTAGGTTTGCAAGAATAGGGAACTTGCTTGACCAACTCGACTGAATACAAGTTTCAAAACTTGTAGAATTATATTCAAATAACTAAATTGACAAAATAAACTTAGTGCAAGTTATTTCCATTTTTATCACATTTATAACAAGTTCTTATATTGATTAATGGACCAATTTGACCTAGTTTATAGGTTTTTAATAGTTTTCTCTAGGGTTATTGATTAACAATATTCTCAATTTTATATCTAAACCATTCAGGTCAGTTTCTATTCCTCTATATCTTTCTATTTCTATACTTTCCTTTAACAATTTACAGTCTTTAAAATTGCTTCTGCATAATCAACTAGGTCGACTTGACCAACCTAGTTCACTTTTAGACTCTAATTCCATAATATAGGTGTGACCCTATCGACCTTGTCTTGTATGACTATATATATATATATTCTCAACTATACCTTATTTTGAAGTTGGAATAAACCATATATGTTAATCATATCATTCTTTTCAGTTATTTGCATGCTTAAAATAGCTCATATAGTCTAATTAGGGGATTTTAAATTAATCATTTAGTTAAATTATTTCTATTATTTTTCACACATGACCAAACCACAAACATCAATAAGCATTTAAATATTTAACTACCTAGACCAACCTACTTGGATTTCATCACCAAGGGGGAAGTTGACTTGATGCTCTAGTCTAGTATAAATCATGGTTAATGGTATATTTTGGATAAGCACTCATTACCCTTATTACTACAGTGTGTTAAGGAGGGGGTATTCCCCAATACTTATCTTGTATCATTTCCACTATAGTCCCTTTAATCCTAAATTAACCTAAAACTATCCATATATTGTTATCTAGTACCTTGCTTATAGACAATCTCCCTTTACACTTAAAATCATTCTTAATAATCTAATCAACATTCTAGGTTAACCAAGTATCTAGATTTACTTTCAATTTTCTTGATTGATCTTTTATCAATTGTGTGTAAAATCTTGCATTATCCAGCGTTATTACAAGATTTTTCTTTGTGTGCATCAATTAGATTGGCTAGCATCAATTTAATTGAAAGTGTGTTTCCCTTTTAGTACTTACTATTTTTTTACATTTCTTGGATTGGCTAACATAAATTCAATTAAATGTGTGCTTCCCTTTTAGTACTTACTATTTTTTACATTACTTTCAATTATCTTGCTTTAATTCATAGCTTGTTATCATCTTCTTTTCTTCCCTATCTATTATGTTAGGTTAACCCTATCAACCTAATATATTTTTAACCCCTATACACTATGCTAGGTTGACTTGGTTGAACTATTAATATTTTTATCATCTTTACCTTTTTTTACTAGTCATTTTTCATTGAACTAGGTCAATCCTGTGGACCCAGTATAATTTTATAGTTCCTATTTTGTACTAGGTCAACTAGGTCAACCTAGTACTATTTCAGTCACTTTTTGATTCTTTGGTTTCTCATCTTGATTATTTTCCATTCATCATGGAATTTTTATTCTGTGACAACACTAAAGTTAAGTCAATAGACATGATGGAATTCACCAATCCTAATAGGGTCTCCCATAGACAAAGTAGAGATCCTTTCATGAATGCTAGTAATGTTCATATTGTAACCTGCACTATGAACTATGGGACCCCACCTCATACCTCTTTGCATAAAAACCCTCATCTTATCTTAGAGGATCATCTTGAAAAAATCCTTTTCTTTATCATGGAATTCCCTCAACATAGAGGGAAGGATCCTTCTACCATATATAACCTCATGATTAGCCATCAAGTTGAAGAACCTCATTCTCCTACTCCCACTTTATCAACTAGATTTGGGGGTGCCAATTTATTTGATTCTCAACCTCTTCCTTAAATATTTACTCCTTCTTATGCTATGACATCTTCTTCTTTAACTTCTTCCACCTCATTGCCTAGTATCTCAACTAACATGGTAGGTTCTACATCTAGTGGGCCTCTCATAATATCCACTATCCTTAATCCTTACACTAGTTCATCATTTGATACCTAAGGCACTCATGCTTCTAGTGCTTCTTCTCGACCATTTACTAGTCCATCTTTTGATTCACAAGCTGATTTTGCCACTAGTGCCTAAAATTCTCATAACTCTTCTCAAGCTCATATCAATGTTAATAGTGGTACCCAAGCCGCTAATACCAACACAAACACCAATACCACTTCTTATAATAAAACTAATCAAACTCATCAACTATTTTTACAAAAATATCAATCAAATTAACACATTCTAGGTTCATAATATGAATCAAATGATGTGAATGCAAAACCACCTTCTTAATATTCAATCCAGTCCTCAACTAATGGCTTGGGGCACACATAAACAAAGTGTTCCTCCTCTTCCTCTTTTATACTCTCAATTTAATCTCATTCCTCAACCTCTATTATTCAATAGATTCATCAAGCATTTAAAAAATTAAACTCATACCACCCAAATTACTAACATTGACATTGGAGGTATTAACACCTATAATTAATTATACTGGATCAACTGATCCTACCCTTCACCTTAAGACATTTGAAAATATTTAAAATGATTAGGTAAAGTTAAATACCTTTTGTGATAACAACTCTTAACTAAAATTCTCACAGGTGATGACTTGAATTGGCATAGTTAACTTAGAACACACTCTATCACTAGTTTGGAGGACTTAGTAAATGCTTTAGTTCAAGAGTTTCAAACTAGTGATATTCAAGAGAACACTTTGGCCCATTTCATCAATTGAAAAAAAAATGAAAATGAAACTACCCAAGCCTTTGTTAAGTGATGGAAGACTTTGTCAAATAAATTTGAACATAACATGGCTGATGATAATCTCTTTCATCTATTTGCAAATGCCTTATTTCTTAAATTATGATATTGAGTCCATACCCTTTCTCCACGTACCTTGGAGAAAGCTATTGATCAAGTGAAAAGACAAGATTTCCTCATGCATCAATTTGAGCCATGCCAACCTTTTGTGGGCCCTTGCCTATTAGTAAAGAATAAAAATTGCAATATTACCAATGATAGTGTTACTGATTCATATGACACCATTCACAATGTTCAAGTTGTCATTCTTACCCCTTCTTTAAAACCAGGTCCTTCTAAATAATTCACTAATCCTCATTTCTCAACAAGAAAAATTAATATCCATAAACCTTTATCCTTAGCCAAATTTCTTAAACATCTACCCAAGCCTCGTCCATAAGAGCTTGACCATACTTGACCTATGAAATGATGGTATGATCCTAATAATTTTTTTTGGTTTCATGCTAGTTGGGGTCACTCTCATAAGACTTGTAGATAGCTCCACAATTTAGCCATGGACTTTCTTCTTGTCCCAAATTTTGATCATGATTCCATTATCTATAAGTTTCAATAAGCTTATGAGATTGCTTTCAAAGACTATAAGTCATGATAAAAATAAAGCCTTAAATCAAGAAAACATTCATTTATTTATCTATAAAGACCCCTTACCTAATCATTAACCAATTCAAGAAAGTCAACAAGCCCACTTCTTCCACAAATAATAGAGAAAGTCTTGTTGAACTGAATTCCAAAGATAATATGGATAAAATGACTAATATGTGAAGAGTGGTGGCTTTCATTGATTCAAAATGTATATACACTCCTTCCTATAAGACATATCATGTTATCCAAGATTCTTCTCCAACTCATTTAAATGAGTTGGGGCAAGAATATCTTATTTATTCTGATGATCTAATTTATGATTCTTCCTTAGATGACACAAGTCATACTATTTCTACTTCCCTCCACCATCTTCTAATATTAATGATAATCCAATTTATACTAACACTTCTTCCAAATTTCAAGATCATTCTAAACCAACTACTTCTTCATCACCAAACAATTTACAACATTTTTCTCAACCTTCTCATTCTTATCAACATAAGTTTCAATGCTCTTCATATCCACCTTATGAAGACCTTATTAATAATTATAAACCTATATCTAGCAATATAATTATGGACTATGATGAGTGGGATACCATTGCAGAACTTGTTAATCTTCCATCTCAAATCCATTTTCTTGAACTCATGAGGACATCTACACATCATAGAAACCACCTCATACAACTCTTATTCAAGATGAATATCCCTCACTCTTCTCTAGTAGGATGGGAGGCTAATTTATCTGGATCTGAGGATAGTATCTTATAGTAATATGAAGATATGTCCATTAATATTGATGAAACTCTAGACACTTCTCTTTCTTTATGATTTCCTATTGCATCTATGATTCTAGATAAGATTATGATTCATACAAATGACCCTCCATTATTTATTAACACACAAATAGGTGATATCTAAGTTGAGTGAGTCTTGATCAATGAGGGTTATGGTACCTATGTCCCTTCCCTTAATTTCATTAAGACTCTTGTGTATTCTAAATGTAATCTCAAGTCTACATGCAACACATGCCAAGGATATGATAGAAGGAAAATTCCTCCCCTAGGGTGTGTGTGGCTTCCCATTACCATCTCACTTATCACCATTCATGTGAAGGTGATGATATTTAACTTTGCCATTTTGTATAACATATTTCTTGGTAAGTTGTGGAGTCATCTTATGTAAGATATCACATCTCTCACTTGCCAATACATAGAATTTCCTCACAATGGAGCCATTTTTAGGATTCAAGGAGCCACTAACCCTTAGAATTTTGAATAATTCTAGGATCATGATATTTTCACGATTACTACTCTTTAATCTTTGCCTAGTATTCCATTCCATGAGTCACAACATTTTAACTTTCATGTCAACTTAACTAGAGGTTACAATGGCTATCCTAAGCTCATTGGTAACATTCCTCCTAACCTTTTAGATTATAATGATGATGATGTTGATGAGTTTAAATTTAAGATAAAAAAATTATAATCTCTCACCTCATCTCATCTCATAGCTTCCTACTTACTTGTATCCTCATTCTCGCAAACCTTCTTATGATGACATTCCCATAGTGTTAACCAAGACTAAGCACACATTCACTAATTTTGCTCCAATGACATGGTCATCTCAACTTATGTCATCAATCTTCATACTCCAAATTATGATGATGGATATTATTTATATGATCCTCTTGTAGGTGGACTTGTTTATTTATATGATCCTCTTGTAGGTGGCCTTGTCTAGGCCCATGATGCCAAGATTGTTCATTACCACTCTTTTTTACTTGAGTCTTTTCATGAATCTTATCATTTTTATTTTTTTTATAGTTATTGATTCTTGCATTTTTCTTTTTAATCACAAGGTAGAGATGGTGTTGATACCTTTAATTTCTAAGGATCCACCTAGGATCATGCTATTAGATCATGTTATGACCAAACCTTATCACTTTTTCACACCTAGGGTATTACTCTTTAGACCTTATACAAATCATACCCCTCCTTTAGTAGGGTTAGATATAGTTAAGCACATTCCTTTTTCCACTCTATTTGAGCCTAATTCCTCTCCTACTATTACTGAGCCTCTTCCTATTTCTCCTCCTAGTGATCTTATTGTTGAGCCTATTTCCAATCCTTCCCCATCATCACCCTTCATTGATAATGGTTTGATTACACTACATAAGATGGTGCCTTTGCCCACCAAATGGGTTGATGAGTCCTCTTCAGCTACTTTCACCTCCTTTCATGAGTGCTCCTAAAACCACTCATAAGCATATTTATTGCTTCCACAAGATAGATAATCACTCTTCCACCCATTGTCATAAGTTGTGACAATACCTTGATACTTTATGTCATTCTTCCTCATCATCAGACAAATCCACACCTTCCCCAAAGGTACTTATTTAATATTTACCTAAGTATGGTGAGGTATGTTTTCTATAGCACCTATGTGGCACATATCACACTGATCATTGCTGCATTTTTCAATAACTTCAAGATCACCTTATAGCCATCCTTGGACCTTCTACCATTCCTCCCATAGGTCATTCCCATAAGAAGGCTTCTCCTTCTACTCCTATGGCTCCACCTCTAATGGTTCCATCACCTCCTATGGTCCCTTCACCACCTTATGTGCTCTACTTGTGATTCCTTCACCTATGGATCTTCCCTCACCTTATGGATCCTTCTCCACCCATGAGTGTTTTGCCTATGGATCCTTCTCCACTTGAGATTCCTTCTTCTCCTATAGGTCATGTTTCCATGCATTATCTTGAATAGTCTTTTCCTAACTTTCTTCCTCAACATGATCCTTCGAGCATTCCTATTATTTTAGTTAAGGAGATTAGAAAAGAAGTATTTTCCTAGTATTCACTAAATATTGATGAGACATTAGTAGTAGTTCGATTAAAGCTTCCTAGAGACTTATCTAATGTATTAGATAATGTGTGTGGATATATTTACCATTATTTATGAGCACATGTATGTTCTTTCTCATTTACCTTTGGATTGGATGTGTGCTCCAATATTATTTATACTTGATTATATCATTTGACAATGTTTCAAATTATTTATTATCTTATATCATGTTTCTCCTTGTTTTTTTACTATAGTTAGCTTATGTTATCATTTTTCACTCCACATATACTTGTATTTTTCTTATCATATCTTTCTTTTCCTTTAGAGTTTTTATCAAAACTATTCCCTTGTATCTTCATGATTGTTTACTTTCTTATCTTTATTTTTCACATATAGTTATCATGGTGACTTGGTTATATCTACCCTCTTCCCTTTGATCTATCTCCTATTACCATGTGATCAATTCATAAGCAATATTTTTCATTACTATTTCATTTCACAAGTCTTACTTGGGATCTTATTTTTCCCTTCTTCCTTTTTTCACAAACTAAGCATATACACGGTTGAGATTTGAGATCTCATGCTCAGTTCATTTTCAAGCCTAAATATTCTAGTCAGTCTTTTGTCTTGGGTCACTTAGATTTCTTTAGACTTAACCTATAACTCATTCATGTGTATCACTATCTCTCTCATGATTTTTCATTCCCAATCCATATGGAGGAGGAATCTTAAAAAGCCTTCAAAATAAAGTTAAAAGCCAAATCATTTAAACAAAAGGCAATGATATCAAAAAGAAAAAATATTGAATATTATTATAAGTCTAATCACACTAATAGACATGATTCAAATCATATCTCCTTATTCTATTCAAATCTCAAAATCCATAGTTGGCCTCATGATAGAGCCGAGGTCCTTTGGGGTACAGTAGGCTAGTAAATTAGAAGAGGAGAATAAAACAATCTTTTAGTGCTACATAATTTCTCATGCAAGTACCCAATCTTCATAGTAGACCAATAACTCTATAATGGGTCCTAAAGATCAAGAAACATGTTGTGGGAAGGTAGGTCTATTTTAATTTTCCTTATACCAATCTACCATCATGAGTTGATATTAGTAGCACACCTATTTGCCTACAAAGCTTTGTGTCTATGGAAAGTAGTTTTCCCTTGTACATAGATGACCACTAGTCACTTAGTGTCTTCTCATGTCTTTAGTATGCCTCTTGCCTCCTAAGGTATTCTCATAAGATTCCTAAGTCTTGATTTTGACACTGCCTTTTTCATTCCTTTTCCTTCATATTTTCTCTTGAGAAATATTATTTTATTACTAATCACTCCCCATGGGATTTCATTTGTGATTTTCTTTATAAGACCATGGACAGGACCTGACCATCCTAAAAAATTACCACCTTTTCCATCCTATTACCCACATCCTTGATTTACCATTACTTATCCTTTTGATTACCAATCTTGATTTGGTACTCCTTGGGTTTTTCTTTTGTGAGTTGTAGTGTAAGATCGTGGATAGGACCTAACCCTCATGACAAAATTTTATAATAAAAAAGTCACCATATAAATTTCATGTGTCAATTATGACATAATATTCAATTGATTATGAGGTTAAAAATCATTTACATGATTCCCATCTTAATATTTAGTATGTTTTATGCTTACTTAATTTTTCTTTCACCTTTTATTTTCTGAATGCATGTAAGATTACAACCATTTATTGAATTTCTCATACTTCCTAGCTTGAATTAGTATGATAAATTTAAGACCAAGTTTTTGAAAATTTTATTTTTCTTTTGTACTTCCCATCATGAAATAGTATAATTTATTGAATTAATTTTAATTTGTTTTTATTACCATTCATGCCTATTTACATACCTTCCATTTTATTACATTGTTTGTCATACTTCCCAACATAATATTTAGTATGATTTTTGTTTTAATTTGGTGAAAAAATCTTTTACATTTGTTTAAAAAAAAATCCCCTTTTACTATCTTGTTTTCCATTTTCTTGGATTTTTATACCTAGTCATTTTTTTGTTATTACACATTTCCTAACTTGAACTAGTGTGTAGTGCATTTTTCATTGATTATATTTTTCCAAGTCCTTTTTTGCCTATTTATTTTTAAACATGAATGTGCTAGAAATAAATATATCCAAAGCATCCACAGCCTCAACCATAATGAACAAACACAATCATCATAAAGAAAACATACATAACCAAAACCAATAAGCCAAAATGATATATATATATATATATATATGTATATATACATATGTATATATATATATACATACATACATGCATATATATATGTGTGTGTGTGTGTGTGTGTGTGTGTATACACACACATACATACATATACATACATATATATATATATATATATATATATATATATATATATGTATGTGTGTGTGTGTGTATATATATATATATACACACATACATACATACATATATATATGTATGTATGTATGTAGTTTTATACAACATATATAACCATATACGAAGGCTCAGCACTAGGGTTGAGCTCCATGTTGTCTATCTTGTGGCCTAGCCATTCTACCTACTAAGTCCTCAATCTGACTCCTCTACAAAGTACAATATAATGAGGAAGTCTAAGATCTCAATCCCTCTACCTATCCCTTAAGTATTTTATCTACACCCTCTCTCTCTACACCTGTATCTACCTTGCTAGCTAATCTGAACCATCTCACCTGAGTTGGGGTAGATGGTACACTTGGATCCTCTAGTGTCATGGGGTCTTATGGTTGTAGAGTCTCATTTAGGATGTCATGGATGGCTACCCTCACTAATGACCCCCATATATCCTCCTCATCCTTACGTACACCTAAAAAATTACACCATATGGATATTAGATCAATCTCATATCTCATAATTATACCAAATAAAAAATTAAGAAATAATTAAATAATATTCATACCTATTTGTGTCTCAGCTCTTATGATATTTTCATCTACAAGATGTCTTAGCAGAGTCTTCCCATCTGTATGACCTCTTAGTACCTCCTCAATAGGTCATCTCATTAGTTCAAACTTAGTTGTCATGGCTCATGTTTGTCTCAGCCTCTATTTGAGTGGTCTCTCTATCATCTCCTTTGGATCATCTATGGGATAATTTGAGATGTTTATATTCTCCACTCTTTCTTTTCTCCATCATTACTATGTCCTCGATGGCTACTACTCATCTTGCTATTATGATGGTAGTGGTATATTTGGTATCTCTACCTCTTCCACCTCTTATTTTTCCACTCATCATGCCCAACTAGTCCATGGTAACTCCTAAAATAGCCTTAGTATTGGCCTCATTATTAGTGGTCTAAGTCCCCTCTTCCCTCATGGCTCACTCACATGTCGAACCCACTAGTTAGGCATCATTATTGGTATCTCTAGATGAGGTAGGCCCATCTATCCTAGAACCCATGCCACTAAAAGTGGATCTTTCCACCATGTATAGTGTTTAATGACCTCTCTCCTCTATAGTGTTGGTATAACTATGTGTTAACTTGCCCATGTATCTACTATGTGCCCATATAATTGCCACATAATGTTTGCACATCTCACTAGAATTTGGGGCATGACCCATGCTACCTAGTCCTCCCTCCATCTTCACACTTGAGGTAACCCATAATTAAGCACATGGGGAAACCCAATTGGTTGATACATGGGGAATCTCTCATATATGCATGCTATCAATAGTATGATCAGTCTCATAGTCTTCTACCCTCTAAGCAACATATCAAAAATGTTAGGTATAAGACACTTAAATCAAGATCTACTATTATGATAAACCATATCTAAAGCTATGAAATAAAATACATCATGGAAACATTTATTAATTCACCATTAATATGAAATCATAAATGAGAACAAGATAATAATAACAAAAATCTAACATGGTTCACCCAATGTGGGCTACATCCACCAATGAAAGTTCTCAAGTAAACTAGTAATCTAAAACAAAATTATATTTAACTCTCACAAAGAGAAAAATATCCTATAGAAAGTTTTGTACAAAAAGCTGCACTTTCACCTACACTTGCATAATATTGTATCTCACAAGTCATTAAAACACACCTTGTAATAAACATTGACTTTGTTCCTCAAAGCCACACCCTACAAACAAATCATCAACCTCTAAATGCCACACCACACCCTATATTTATAGTAAAATGAAGAAAATCCACAAAAGAGGAGAAAACATGTAATGCTTATCCAAGATAAGCATTATCCAACATGTGATAACCCTCCTCCACCTCATCAAGCTTATCTAAAAGCTATCCCAAGGAGGAATTTACCATATTCATCTCTCCACATTCTAAGGGAAAATTTTATCAAAAAAATGTGATCTCAACCAACTCCACTCAACAAGGAAGGAGATCCATTTTCCAAAAAATATCTAGCTTCCTCAAAACAAGGAAGTCAACATGGGAAAAGGCATCTAACAACTAACTCCATGAAATATGGAATACATAGAAATTAGGAATACAAGTAATATTGCACTCACATGTGGAGAACATGAAAATTATGCCTCCCACATCCTTGGAGCTCTATATGCCCCCAAAATCTATTCCTATGGTCATGTGATAGCCCCAAAGGGATCCACATTCAACAATCTCCCACTTAGAGACTATTTCTCTTGAACATAATATATCACTACTCCATGAACACTAAGGCCAACCAAATCTAAACACAGTGTAAAATTGTCTAATGTGAACACCTTGGTCATCATATCCACAAGATTTTGGCTAGTATGAATATTCTCAAGCTTCACCAAGCTCTCCTTCAAATCTATCCTGATAAAGTGATAACATAACTAAATGTGTTTCATCCTCAAGTGGAAAGTGGAGTTCTTTATCAAATTAATAGCACTTCAAATATCACTATGTAGTCTCCCAACTTCTTTCTCATGCCCTAACTCTCAAAATAACTCATATAACTAAATGATCTCTTTGTTAGCCTTTGTGGTAGCAATATACTCTACCTCTATGGTTGAAAAATCCACAACCTTTTGTATCTTGTAAATCCAACTAACTATTGTATCTCTAATAGTAAATATATATCTTGTTCTACTTCTCCTACTATCGAAATCCCCTACCATATTTGCATCCACATAACCATGCAAAGTGGTATCTAATCCACCATAACATAATACAAAATCAATGGTTCCTCTCAAATACCAAAGAATCAATTTCACTTCCTACCAATGTTCATAACCTGGATCACTCATATACCTACTCACAACTCCCACTACTTGGGAAATATTTACCCTAGGTCAAACCAGGGCATACATCAAGATACCAACTACTGATGAGTAAGGTACCTTGGACATCTTAAGCTTTTTAGCTTCTATCTTAAGACATTGCTCCTTTGATAATCAAAAGTGGCTTACCAAAGGAGTACCAACATATTTGAAATCCAAAATGTTAAACCTTTCCAAGACTTTCTTCATGTACTCTGATTGGGATAAGATCAACTTCCTCTCTTTCCTATCATGAGAAATCCTTATACCAAGGATTTTCTTTTCATCACCCAAATCCTACATAGAAAAAGAGTCACTAAGTTATTTCTCAAGCATATGAATATGGTGTATGTTCTTTCCTAAAACTAACATGTCATCGACATACAAGCATAAAATAATAAATGAACCATCATTAAAATGTTTAATGTACTTATAATGGTCAAAATGACACCTTTGATATTCTTATTCTAACATAAAATAATCAAATTTATTATACCATTGACATGGAGCTTGTTTCAAGCCATACAAGCTCTTCTTTAGTTTTCACACATAGTTCTCCTTGCCTTTGACCTCATATCCCTTTGGCTACTTCATAGATAACTCTTCATCTAAATCACCATGAAGAAAAGTAGTTTTCTCATCTAACTATTCTAAGTGCAAATCCTCAACTACAACTAAACCAAGAACAATCCTAATAGAATTTTTTTTTATAAGAGATAAAAACTCATCAAAATCAATACCTAATTTTTGTATAAACCCCTTAACCACCATCCTAGCCTTATACAATTTTATCCCTTCATCCTCTTCTTTGATAATGAAGATCCACTTGTTCATCAATTCACTCTTGACCTTGGGTAGCCTAACCAATTCCCATGATTGGTTCTCCATGAGAGATATATGCTCTTCATCCATTGCTTGTTCCCATTTCAACTTGGCATCTACCTACATTGTTTCCTCATAATACTCTAGCTCTCATTTTTAAGTGAGTAATAAATAATTCAAAGAAGGAGAAAAATGTTCAAGTGATCTTCTTACCCTAGAAGATCTTCTTACCATAGCAGTTTGGGGTCCTTGTGTAGAAGATTCCTAAATTGAATCCTTGGATAATTTTCCATTTGCATTGTCATCCAATACTATGTAATCTTTCTATTCTTGACCCTATTCCTACAACTAATCCTTATGCATGACTTTTTCATTAAAGACTACATCTCTAGACTGAAATATTTTCCTATCTTTAATGTTCCATAAATGGAAACCAAAGACATCCTCACCATAACTAAAAAATGTGCATTTATCTGATTTAGCCTCTAACTTGGTCCTATCCTTTTTCTTGATGAGAGTAAAAGCTTCACATCTAAAGAATCTAAGAAAATAATAATCAACATTCTTACCAAACCAAGCTTGTTTAGCAATGCCTCCATCCAAAGGCATAAAAGGTCCTCTGTTAATCAAATATACTATTATGGTAACTACTTCTACCCAAAACTATAAAGGCAACCCTACATGTAACCTCATACTCCTAGCATGTTCTATTATTATTCTATTCATCATTTTAGATACCCCATTATACTATGGAGTTCTTAGAACTATCCTTTGCTACAGATTCCATTGATAAAATAATAATCAAAGAAAGAACTACTATAGTACTCACCTCCACTATCTAATCTAAGAAATTTTAACTTGAGACCTATTTCATTCTCAACCAAGGCTTTCCACTTCTTAAAAGTGTCAAATACATCATATTTATTTTTAATGCAATAAACCCAAACTTTTCTAATTACATCATCAATAAAATTAACATAATAATTAGATCCACCAATAAAAGATACTTAAGCTAGTCCCCATACATCTTAGTGTACCAGATCTAACTTGTGATCTTTCTTTATGGGTCCAACCTTTAAGAACTTAACCTGCTTTTGTTTCTCTTACAAATAATTCTCACATAAGTCTAGATCTATATCTTTCAATCCATGCTACTAATCTTTTGAGATCTGCTTTCCCTTATGGTTTATATGACTGAGCCTATAGTGCCACATAGTTACATCTCCATCTGCAATAACTAAATCAATATAATCAACACTACTAGTCAAATATAAAGTACCAACTTTCTTACCTCTCAATATCACAAGAGCACCTTTCGTAACTTTCCAATAATTTATAGTAGACAATATTGAAGATCCCTCACTACCCTATTTCCCTACTAAAACCAAATTCTAACTCAACATAGGCACATGTTTAACATCCTTAAGGATCCATGTGCTCCCATTCTACATCTTAACAAGAACACAACCTTTCCCTACTATCTCACATGTCTCATCACCACCAAGATATACATGTCCTAGATTCTCTTGAACATAATCAATAAAATAATGCTTATGTGGGGTGGCATGAAAAGAAGCCCTTGAACCTAATACCCAAGACTCAAAAAACTATCTATAGAAAGAATTAAGGCATCTTGACATGATTTACCTGATGTCACATTTACCACATTCATTTCCTCCTTGTTGGTATTCTTATCTCAAAGTGACCAACAATCCTTCTTTGAGTGTCCACTCTTCCCATAATGCCAACATATCATCTTGGATCTAGATCTAGACTTAGATCTACCATTTAACTTTCCTCAATTACTTTTTCTCTTGTCCTTTTGCCTCCCTCTAGTATCAATTGATAAATAATTACCTAAAGATGATTTTATAGTGCTTTTCCTTCACATCTCCTTGCTAAGGATCACACCTACAACATCCTCAAAATTCAAGATTCCATTAGTAGGGACTGCATTACTCATAACCATAACCAAACTATCCCAACTATCAGGCAAAGAACATAATATTATAAAATCTCTAAATTCATCATCAAACTTAATTCTAATTGAAGTGAGCATACTTAAAATTGTATTGAAATCATTTAGATGATTATCTATTAAACCATTCTTAGACATTTTCATGTTAAATAATATTTTCATTAGAAAATTTGTATTAAGAGTTGAAGGTTTCTCATACAAATTTCCAAGTTTATCCATGAGATCTTTTGTGGTTTTCTCATAAAAAATATTAAATACAAAAAATGATGCAAGGCAAAATTGAATGGATCCCAATTCCTTCCTATCAAGTAATGATTAAGATGCATCACTCATACTTATAGGTTGTTCTACTTTCCCCTCCACTAGGAGATGTAGATCCTTCTAATATAGGTAATCCTCCATCTAGATTTTCTACAAACTAAAATTCTTACCATCAAACTACTCTACTCTAAGTATAATATCTTCTCCCATATCTCCCACTCAAGCTAATATCCTTCATGTGATTTACAACTTCAACAAAACACATAAACCAATGGCTCTGATATAAGTTGTTAGGAATAAAACACTTTAATCTAGATCTATTATTACCATAAACTAGATCTAAATCTATGAAATAAAATACATCATGGAAACATTCCTTAATTCACCATTAATATGAAAGCATAAATGATAAAAAGATAATAATAACATAGATAAGATAGATCTAACATGGTTCACCCAATATCAGCTACATCCACCAATGAAAGTTTTTAAATAAATCAGTAATCTAAAATAATATTATAATGAACTCTCACAAAGATAAAAAAATCTCTTGTAGAAAGTATTGTATAAAAAGTTGCACTTTCACCTACACCTACACAATGTTGTATCTCATAAGTTGTTAAACCACACCCTATAATGAACACCTGCACTTTGACTATGATCCTCAAATCCATACCCTACAAATAAACCATCAACCTCTAAATGCCACACCACACCTTGTATTTATATTAAAATGAATAAAATCCATAAAAGTAGGAGTAAATGTGCAATGCTTATCTAAGATAAGCATTATCCAACATGTGACAACCCTATTCCACCTCATTAAGCATATCTAAAATCTCTCCCAAGGAGGAATTTTCCATATTCATCTCTCCACATTTTAAGGGCACATTTTCCCAAAAACATGTGATCTCAACCAGCTCCACTCAATAAGGAAGGAGTTCCATTTTCTAAAAAAACAACTTCCTCAAAATAAGGAAGTTAGCATGGGAAAGGCATATAACACCTAACTCCATGAAATATGGAATACATATAAATTAGGAATACAAGGGATATTCCACTCACATGTGGGGAACATGAAAATTATGCCCCCCACATCCTTGGAGTTCTATATGCCCCTAAAATTTATTCTTATGGTCATGTAATACCCCTAAAGGGTTCCATAATCAATAGAATAGATCATGAATGAGCTAAACCTAGATGACAGAACTAGATCATTTAATGCTCCCTCCTCCAACACTATCCTAATCAAGGCTACCATAAATAGTGGTACCTTACCATCTAACTTATGATAAAGCACTCATTATGTCATAAGGCCTATCACTACCTTCCAAAGTTCTATACTTTGTGATATATACACATCATCCATACTAACTCTCTATCCTCTTAATATAATCTCTGATCTTGTAGCCCATATGGTTAATGATCTCCTCTCCTCTAATCTCTCTAATATCCTTATGGTCATCAGTGCTTCTACTATGGGCAACCTGATGATGGTATGGGCATCCTCTAGTGTGATAACCACCTCTATCACATCCCCATCCACCTCTCATCTGAAGGTGTTAGTCAATCATTCCTAACATCTTAAGAATATGACAAATAAGTTAATATTGAAGGGGACCCTATACATCTCAGATATACCTCCTATACCTATGGCTAACAATCTATCTTGATCTCTATCTACCAATCTATCTAAAAAATATGGTAACCAAGACACATCCACCAACCTCCAGAATCTCGGTTGTCTCTATAATCAATAAATAAAAAAGGATGTATTAGTTCCTCCATGTCATGTATAATCATAATACATTATTCACACATCATTTTTACAATTTTAATTAAAAATAACCCTAATTGTTATTACCTTATTCATTGTATCCTATTTCTAGCTTATTTGGTCCCTCTTTCCCTCATTTGGTCATTTCAAGCCATTTTATCCTTCTTTCAACTTTATGCATACTTGTCCATGATTATTATGGTTCCTTGGTCAACTTAGTTTGACCAAAACTTTAATATTTTTGTCATATTTGAATTCAAATTCCAAGTTAACCCTCTTATTTTACCTTCATGGGTACTAAGTTTTCATTCTGGCCTTTATAGATTAGTTTCTCACTCCATTCTAGCTTTTCAGCCTATAAATTAGACTAGGTCGACCCATACCTACTGGGTCAAACACATGGATTATCCCCTATTTCAACCTACTAGGTTAACTTGGTTGACCTAGTATGTTCTGTGTCAACCCAGTATATTTTACCCAAAATGTGTCTTTTACTCATTTTCTTCTTAAACCCTTCCAACCCATTTTTTGTCTTCTTATTTGATACCCTTAAAATCTAAGTTTGTTTAATTTTGACATATATAAATGATTAAAAACAAATTTGATCAAAAATTCACTTAATTCAATATAAATTTCAAAAATAGGTTTGAGATCCCTAGTTGCATACCTATAGTGCACCTACTGCCACCTCTAGGTGTCCTCCTTGTCTAGCTCATGGTTCCCTCACCATCCTAGCCTTGTTTGGTCTTAGAGCTCTTTCACAATTCAAAATGCAAAATGAATTCTCTTTTTCCCTATTTAAAACCACTTTTTAGCAACTTAATTCTTTCATTTATTTTTAGGCAGATTCCTTATTTTACCTCTATTTTTATTTATGATCATCCATTTTGTAAACCATAAAATATGTTAGAATCATGATGAAATAGAGATTATTTTCCAATATCATATGTCTATCTTCTAATTTTTTTAATATTTGGCTATTTTTTGCACTAACTTCCATAGGTTCACCTAGTGTACTCTACACTGGACACCTTATTTTTTTTACAGTCTACTTCTTTATCTATGAAACTAAGGCATATTAAAGGTATGTGTTTCTCAATATAGTTCTTTCATTTATCTTATTTTATACTTAATACACCCTACTTAGCATCAATGTTATGTGTTATCATGTTTTCTTCTAAAGCACTATCTCATGTTGCACTTACATGACACATGATGAGCTTCAATTGGGGTATATGTATACACATAATATTTTTAACTTTTATTTATTACTAACACTTTGTATCTTTCAAGAACCTATTGATTATAAATCTCTCTAAGTGTATTCCTTAAGGGGTGCATCAAGAAAGGGGTGGGTAGACCATTAGTGCTTCATAAGATTATCATTCATTTTTTCCACTTGCCATCCACACTTTAGCCTCCTGAAACCATTAAACCCAAGATTATTCTTCTTAGTTCTACCTATTCCTATCATTTTTTATGTTTTATCCTTTATTTCTTACCTTAGCACCCTTTTGACCTATCAATTATGCTAGGTCAATTAGGTCAACCTAGCACAGTTTAGGGATTTTTTCTCTCTTTTGGTTTGTTGGCATCTTGGGTGACCTAGCACAAACCTAGAGAGCTAGCCCCAAAAATGTGCTAGGTCAACTGGGTCAACCTAGCACAGTCAACATTATTGAAAGTTTTAAGGGTAATATACTACTATATATAAGGTCATTTACCACCATTTCATAAGAGTGAATAATTAAATGAATAAGTGTGAATGGACATTTGCGTATTGACAATTCTACTTGGGGAATAAATATTTAGGGTTCAATACTTTATTTGGAGATTTGATCTCATCCTATGGATAAGTCTTTTGGATGTATGGATAGGATGTTTACACTAGAGATGATTTATTTTAGTTATCCTTACATACCATGATAATATCTTGTGAAGCACCTTGGCCAAGGGGGAGATTGAGGCTCAACAAGTTCATGTTCAAAGGTAAGTATTCCTAACTTTATTCTTCCTATATAAGATTAGATAGATAGAGCATTTGTATTCTTCCCTTGTATTAGTATTCTTTATACATTGACATGAGTATATGTCTTCTATACATGTTTATTTTTGTTGTTTATTTGTTTTATTTCTAACCCCCACTTTGTGCCACAAGATTTGGTGCACACTAGATTAGATTTACTTCTCTTGTTATTAGATTAGTGAAATATTAAATCATAGGAATATTTTAGGGTTGTCATATGATTATGTTATACTATAGGATTTGGAACCCAATCTCATATAATGTGTTATGAAAAGTTATCCCCTAATCAGGTCTAGTGGATCCTCACATTGGTCATGCTCCCTCTTAACAATTGTATTCCCCTCAATCAAAAGTGTAGGTGTGTTCTATCCCATCCGATCTAAGATTAATTTATGGACATGATGCATTTTTTATTGGATTCAATCTTCTCTTGGCTTCACCCCTTGGATTAGTTTATAATTCAATCGATATATCCTTTCTTCTTATTTATTATTCCCATTGGATTTCATTTTTCATGATCTATTTATTCTATAAAATAATTTAAAAAAAAAATGAAAAACAAAAAATTTATTTACATTTATCTTTATTAATGTATAGAGATCATACTTATTTACCTAGCCTATAGGTTTACATATGCATGTTACATACTTACTTCTCATGGTATTATTTGAGTGGATGAGGTGTAAGATATGTAGGTTACATATGATCATGGTCTTAAAATTTTATGTGGTTACATTTATTCCCACATCATGGGGGAATTGTCACATTGATGGTATGAATTATATCAAGGGAATATTTATACAATGGGTCTCAAGTGATGTCCTTACTAATTTCCATTTATCATTTATAGATAATTACATATATGATTATCTTTCCTACATATTACATGTTACATTGATAATTATGTGTTATTTAGGTGTCATATGATTACTTGATTTCCTACATGTGAGTGCTTATACATGTGTGTACTTATTCATGTTTACTATCAATGTCTTGTCTAGTTTTTTCCATAAATAATCCTATAGTCATAATTTATTTTTGTCTCATTGATTGATTATGGGTGATGCTTCCTTGAATGGGTCTTTTGTGGTTACATGCCTATGTTGATTGAATTTACAATACCATGTTTGGTTCCATAATTCATATCATTCACACTACAAATCACAATATATTATTCATGTTTCCTACATTTCCATATTCCATACCATGCATATTTTTTGGAATAATAAAATTATACGTATGATTCATTTCTATATTTATCCTCCTAGGGAACCTTGCTACACGATTGCATATTAATTTTCTCTATCATCTCTTTCCATTAGGAGAATCATAAACTTGGATACATTATTGATCTTATTAACCATATATTGTGTGCATGGATCTGAAATTGGGGCATATATTCATTCCCAATAACATTTTATATTGGGGCATATTAGTTTCCTCTCACTATCCCATCCTTACATGAGGTTGCATCCTTAATATTGATCTTTACATGATGATATTATAAATTTAGTTTAATAAATGTGTTTATAGTTAATTTTAATTTTTTTAATAAAAACATAGTCTATATTACATGATAAAATATAGTGCACATAACTCTTTATTTCAAAACAAGTGATTGTAGTAACACATTCTTAATCCATTAGCTCGAAAGGGGGTATATATTCAAATATTCTTAATTTATATTTTTTAAGAATTAATAGGATGGATAAAATACCACTCAATATATTTTTACCTAATCAAGAAGTGGATTTGGGTTGTCATAAATTAATCTAAAATTTTTAAGGCCCAAGAAGACTTGGACATATTTTGTTTTCAGTTGTAGTTTCTCAAAAGTGGTAGTATGTTTTACATACCATCAAGTGTGTTTATTCCTATGCCCATAGTTTTAATTTATATTTAATTTCATATATTTTCAATTATTTATAAACACATTTTCTACTTTCATTTTTTTATAAATTCAATATATATTCACCAAGGCATTAGATACGTGCATTTATTTATAGATGCAATCTAGATTCACCAAAAAATATTAACTAATGTGACTGGATTTTATCCCAAGCATATAGACATTTCATCCTTCCTTCGATGGGTAAGTGTAGGATAATGTTTAATTTTTTTTTTGTAGTTTATGAACACATGAATCAACATGCACATACACATAAAAATGAGGTGTTATGTAGACTCATATTTCTTGTACATCACCATTTTCCATTATATCTTTGTCATGTATATCAACTCTTTATCCACTCATGTATATTTGGATCATTTTTGACACTTGGATACCCTCATGACTATTTATTTTACCTCAATGTAATTATATACCATATATTTCATGTCACATATCTATATTATCAAATTTAGTATCTACTCATCCATTCTTAAAGCATTATTATCTCCATTCAGAGCTTCTTTAGCTCCTAGGTTAGAATCAATGGTTTATTGATTATGTCATGGAAGCAATTATTAACCTATAATTTTTTTTAATTATTTTATGGGTCTATCAAACCATTTAATAATTACATGTGCCTTAAATTTCACTTGTTACTATTCCACATAGCCAACCTTTATTTGATGTATCCTAGAAATCCTTATATATACAAGTTTATCCTTATTCATATACCAAGTAATCATAAAAAATTAATCAAACCAAAAATTTGGATAAATTTATTGAGCCACACATTAATTCCATTTATTGAGACACATGTCAAAGAGCCTACACATTCATATTTTATTGCATCTACGTCAATTCTTGTAAAACAAGGTTATTGTCAGAGATTAATATTTATTTTGGTATTTTTTAAATATCATAAATTGTGTATTCTTAATTTTTATGTGAATTTTTAATTCAAATTCAATATTATATCTAAATGTGTATGTGCTTTGGTGGAAGAGAAATCAAAATATTGCATTTGGAGCCATCATTTTTGATACATTTTTTAGAAGAGCTAACACTCTTATATACTCATTTTATGGAATAGCATAGAATAGCATACATTTTATTTTCTCTTGATGAGTGATTTTTTTTTAAATCAATTTTTGACATTTATTTAACTCATATTTGATATATGTTTTGTTAGTTTAAAGTCATTTTATACATTCCTTGATTTTTTTTAGAAAAAGGTATTTCAAAGATATGGGATTAAAAGATCATTATTTTTTTAGTATTTTTTAATGTGGTGATACATAAATTTTCAATACATTAAATTTTATGGTCCCATGAGTTTATCTGTAGGCTATAAATTGATTAAAATTATGGTCACTTGATCATCAAAATTCTATTTGAACTCAAACAACATCTTTAAAAAATATATGTGTTTTATTCTCCTTTATGTTAGCTTTCAAAAACATTTTAAATATTAAATGTTTGTTAAGTTTTGAATAATATATTACTATTTTAGTGCATTTATCCTATACATTATATTTTCACTTTTTTGGTAACATGTTTGAACTAAAAAAATTTACATTTCCATATTGGATCATGAATGCACACATTAAATTAAAGGTAAAAAATATGGGTATCTTTATTTCCTCAAAGTATTATATATTGAGGAATCACTCAACCATTCATTTGGGATTGGTTGGTGTTAGCTTAACCCATCATTCTTTCCCAAATTTTCACATTAACCTAGTGTCAAAAGTGGAATCAGGGATTTAGAGAGAAGGAGATAGGTTTTATAAATTTTAACATTATAATGGACCACTCTTTCCCATTTTTATAGGTTAACATAATGTCAAAAGTGAAAATAGGGATTTGAAAAGAAGGAGACATGTTTTTTGGATTTGTAAATTACAATGTATCTAATCTTAGACATGTGTTTAGAGTATGATTGAAAAATTATATCTTAATTTTATTAGTTATTTCCATTATAGTTTTTTTTCAATCATACTCTACTTTAGCATTAAAATTTGTGTTTTATTACTACATTTTATACAATCTAAATTATTTAAATTTTTTTCTTATTAAGATAAACATTAATCAAATAAAGGTAAACCATATTGGTGAACCTAATAATTTTATTGAGTAGCCAAAACACTAGGTTTTATCTTAGGGTTTCATCCTTATTTCTAGGGTTTCATATTTTTGGATTTAAATATATTTTTTTATATATTATTTATAATTATTTTTCATAATTATAATATCCTTTTTTATACCTTCATGATTTCATTATATGCTATCTACGAAGGCTAGCTCCCTTGCCAAACTAAGGCAAAGTGCTAGGCTAAGTGGTGACCATATTGAGCATAATCAAATTAATCTCATCCCATATAAAATGGATAAAATAAATGAAATGAAAATTCATTATTATTATTATTCTTATTTTGATGAAAATGTTGTTAAAAAATACATATAATTAGGGGGAAAAGTTGTTAATAATGAAATTCCTGATTTAGAGAATGTTAAGTAAGGAAATAATGGATACCAAGATAAAATTAATCATAATGATATTCATGGGATAGATATTATACATGTTAAATCATTGGGTAATTTATAAAATAAAATTAATCAACAACCTTTTGACTTGGATAAGGTATTAAAGTTAATCCTAGAAGCTAAAAATGTACAAAATGTAAAGTGTACACATGAAAAGTTAGAGTTAATGCAAATATAAATCTAAAAAAATGTTAAATTCCTACTCTAAAAAATTAATACACTTCCAATAGAGATTAAATGTAAATACATTCACATTTAATTACCATAAGGAGCTCCCCATTTTTTAAATTTTGTTCAGATTAAAAATGGATGTGGCTGCTTAATGAAATATGCCAAAATAATTGGGTAACATATCCCCTTGGTTAATTGATGATTGATTGATGATGTTGAAGATGGATTAAATGTCTTGATTTAAAAATATCATGATATTATTCTTGAATTTCCATCTAAACTGACATAATCTCATTAGGCTAATGAAACTTGTTAAAACTAGAGAATATGCCTCTACTTTATGTATTTTTTTTATGGGAAATGGATGATCATATTTGATTTAAAATGAATGGCTAGATTTGAGTCAAAAACCTCATTTAATGATGGGATTTTGTCATTGAATAAGGGGGGTTAACGATGTAAGGATTTATATTTATAGTGGATTTGAATGATTGATTTTGTTTCTTACCTTGGAATTTGGTGATTTGATGATCAAATTGAGATTTGCGGTGATATGATTTGGGATTTGGGTTGAATTGATTTTATTGATTTTTGATATTTTGGATTTTAATTTTTACATATATTTTATTATTATCATTAATAAACTAACTAATATGATTAATTATGTGATTAATCCATATTTATTTTTTGTGGGATTGGATAAGGTTCAATGTGCAATATGATTAGTTGATTGGGGGTGATGGTTAAAAAGTGTCAGATTAGGTTAGGGATGTTGATGACATGATTGGGGTTATGATTGAATGTGATGAAAATATTAGAATTATTATATTATAATATTAGGGATGAAATTATGATTGAATCAAGTTTCATAATGGAATTAGGTTTCAGTGATATTAGTGTAAAAATTATCAAATTAGATTATGATGAACAATAATGACACCAGTGTGGAAAAATTGGGATGTCTACATTTTCTCCTTCTTTGAAAGGGAATTATGAATTGAAGAAGTGGTGACATTTAAAATAATGTAGAAGAAGAATAAAAATGGGTACAATAAGATGCACTAATTAGTGTGTGATGAATATTAGATAATGATGTGATGTTTTCTAAAGAGGGAATAAGAGATTAAGAGTCTTGCATGAAATATTAAAATTAAGAATAGGTCCTAAAATGGAAGAAAGAGGATGAATATGGTGTAAATAGGCTAAAATATGGTGGAATAAGGTTAAAATGGTGAAAAATTAAGGAGATAGGTGAAAATGGGGGGAAAATACTGTGAAATGGAGGCGTGGAGGGGGATAAATAGGGAATGGTAAGGTGAAAATATATCATTTTTACTCTAACATTATTGAAATTTAGAGGTCTAAATTTTTACAAGACTTTATGCTAAAATGGATCTTGTACTTTCCCATGATCATCAAAGTGAGTGGGTTAGAGATCATCAATGACTAGATGGGATTAAGCCATTGGTATGCAATTTTTTTGTCTTATCATTTAGGTCTAGGAGTCATAAATGTGTTTGAAAACTTATGTGAGACACATACACTATGAGAAAAAAATTCTCATGGAATTTGCATACACACAAATGGCATTTTCATCTTATTCTTTAACATTTATGTATAATTTTATATTCATTAAAATTTAGGTTTGATTTGTGTCATTTACATCATGTTGGTGTTATCTATGTTAGATGTTGTGCCATATTTTTAACTTTAGTGCTTAAAAAAATGTCATGGCATTTGTGTTGAGAATATAATTTTCATTAAAATAGTGATTTTTGAGATGAAATGGATCAAAATGACTAAGTATGCATGTTGTTTGATGTTTGTTAGAGAATATGTCGATCATTATATCATGGGAATAATAATTGATAATGTTAACATTAGTGAGAAAGTTGGATTTAGATGAGTTCAAACTATTGGAGGTTGTTGTCCTATATTATGTGGTGAGGAATTTTAAGACTAGGGTAGATAGGGATATACTAACAGCTTTCACCTAGAGGTAGCATTCAAAGACCAACAAATTTCACTTACTAATAGTTGAGATGATGGTGACCATTAAGGATGTGTGGAGGATATTATAGATCCACATATGAGGAGGGATGTAAATCCACTAGTGATGGTGTAGAGGCTAGAATATAAGAGTGATATTAAAATATATAGATAGGGTTTAGAATTAGATGTATGTATAATAAGGTTTTGATAGATCTATTTCCCTTACTGTTGATGGGCATTGTTAGTAGCATACTACTACCTAAAAAATACCTTGGTTATTTATTTAGATGGGATTTAGAGATAAGATTGCAAACACGGTTGAAGATTCCATTTTATTTTCATGGGGACCTTGTGTATTGTCTTAATTTTACAGGGATCTAAAGTTAGTGGTATATAATAATGGGAATATCATCAAGGTGTTTACGTTATTACGTGTATGAGTTTGGGAGCATATTATCCTAGAACATATAGTAGGGACACAATGATGAAGGTAGAGAGATGAGATGAGGTCATATGAATGGGTAGTTTTCATCAAAAAACATCATCATCACTTAGTTGATATGGTGTATTACATATGTGCAATAAATGTGTTAAAACTAAAGAACACTTTCTAGTGATCTTATAGGGGGATTCAACTTAGTGGCTAGAGGAATTATATTTTATGGGTTATGCATAGAGCTTATGATACATCATTAGTTGAAAGGAGTAAAACATATAGAGATATAGGCTAGACATGGTATTGAGATAGTTTAACTTATAGTAGGATATACCAGCATGATCATATGTATTTTTCCAAGTGGCTAGGGAGGAACCATAGTGGATATCTTGGTAGATTTTAGAGTATCCATGAGTGATTAGGTTATGTTTTAGAGAGTTTTGTGGGATGATATAGAGAGAATTATATAGGTTGATTAATAGTTGAATATGATGTTTGGTGGGCATAACTAAGGCCTCTTAGATTGAGAGTGCCAAATCAGAGGTTGAGGATGATACAAGAGAGTATTATAGTTAATGTGTGGACATTCCATGATTGAGGTAAAAATAGAGGGCAAGGCATAGTGTCACTCTTGTTAAGTCAAATGGTTTTCTAGTTATAGATAGGATATGTAGTAGGTTTAGATGGTCAAGGAGGTGGATATTTGATATAAATTATTGTTTCCCTAGTGTGGTTAGTAGAGAGATCACCCCTATTTTAAGATGTCATTGCATCACCATCTAGGTATCCCAAACTAGTTTAGATGGGTTTGGATCAAGAGGTCATAATGATAGTAACAATATCAGTTGGTATCAATGGGGTAGGGTCTTCATATTCAACCAAGGATGTAGAGATAATTAATAGTCTCCAAAAATATATAGTTATGAGAGATGCAGAGATAACATGTATGAAGAGTTTCATAAGAGGATCTTAGAAATAAGTGGTGGCATAAGATAAAGAGGTTATATGGTTGATGGTGGAGGTGATGCAACTGAGTTGAAAGGTCTAGAGACTCTGAGGTGAGAGAGATATGACTCACTTAATTATGACTTCTCAAGCCTTAGAGAAGGCCCTTTTGGATACTCTAAGTGTGATGAGGGAGATGATATACCATTGATATCTCTATGAGTGTTTGGTGCCTATTATATAGGTAACTCCATCATATTTAGAGTACTCAGGGAGGATATTAGGAGTATCATGGACAACTCAATTAGCATAGAAAGCTCCATGAACATGCTCAATGGGGGGCCCTTATAGGAGGAGTCCACCACTAGGGATTCCAACATGAGGGAACCCTCCACCATAGGTAAAAGTGAGAGATAAATAGTTATTTTTTATATATGATGTATTTTTATAGATCAATATATATGGATACTAATAGATAGTGATATCATGGATATTATATATATGGACATTAGATGCATATTATAATGATTTGATTTTGATTTGAATCATTGTCTCATGATTTTATTATGATGTGATGGTTTTTTAATATATGTATATGTATTTAATGTTATTATAGATTATTATATGATATGATGTTGTGATGTGACTTACTCTCCTAGTTTTTATGTTTTTGATGCATACTTAGTACTTTTTCATGGATAGTGATGGGTAGTTTGATATGGGTATGATGATATGTATGGGTAATGATGAATAATAATATATGATAAAAATCTTGTGTGACTCTTAACTTATTTGAGAAACTTGATTTTTGATGTAACATATGATAAAATGCACTAGATTATGGAAAACCATGATGAAATTGTTGTAATATGTGATATGATTAAGACAAACACAAAAATCAAGAAAAACACTAAAAAATAATAATAAAAACACACACAATAAATAAATAAAACAACCATTATGTGTACATGATTCAATAAAAAAATAGAAAAAACAATCAAAGTTCTTTATCCCATATCCATTCAAAATCACAATGTCAGACTAGTGATAATATTGATAGCTTTATTTTCCCCCAAGTAATGATAAATGTGAGGGGGTGTGATTGGGTATGATATACCTTGATGAATTTTTAATGCTTTAATTTTAAAATTGGTTAAGGATTTTAAACAAAACTAAGGAGAAAACAAAATGTTTTTTGGGGTTTTTTGGCTATTTCAATGTTTTTGTATTTTCTTAATTTTTAGGATTTTTGAATTATTCATAAGGTTAATAGTAAAGGAAATAAATGATTATATAAATGAGGGTAGAAGTGATATGGGATGAAAATATGGAATTATTTATGAGGATATCTATAAGTATTACATTTCATATGCTCAATTATCCAAGTGATAATCTAATTATCTATTGCAAATATGGTGACATCCTTAGGTAACACCAAAACATGTTTTCAAAATTTCCTCCATATCCTCATCAAGGTTAGAATGGGAAGGAATATGGGAATCATGGGATGGATGTAGATATGCTTGAAGATAGTGAGGGTGTGATGGAATAGAATGTCAAATGGGGAAATGGAGTGAATGCACTCCTAAAATTAGGGTACTTGTAGATAATAGATGAACATATAGGTGTGAAAATTGTTGAGGTGCATGATATTTATAAGTTCATAAATATCATAACTATCTTCTATGGATAGTTTGTAGGATTTTGAACCAAGATTGGAAATGATTACATAAGTACCTAACCAATTAAGCTCAAATTTACTCTTATTTTTTGGTCCTAATTAGTGTTACATTAATTTTACTTCAAAATAAGATAGTTAATTTCAAATTCCTTAGATTGGATGCACTTATTATAATTCATGAGGACAAAAATCTGATATGAGTTTAGATGGCCCATTGTTTTGAGACTTTTCTCATCAATAAGTTCAAGATTCTAATTCCATTTGACTTTATACTCTTCATCATCAATTATATTCTACATGGAGATGCATAGAGAAGGTATCTCGATCTCAATGGGTATGATTGCTTCAACTCTAAAGACTAGGTAATATGGATTAGATTTTATGGGTGTGTAGATGCTTATGTCATCAACCCATAAGGTAGGGTAAAGGTAAAATTCCAATATTGACTAACATCTTTGAAAATCTATTTAATAATTTTGATACTTTTTTTGTTGGATGTCTCTACTTGGCCATTAACTTGAGGGTAATAAGGTGTGGACCACTTATGCTTGATATGAAATTGGGTACAAAGGGAACATCCTTATTTTTGAAAGAATTACTATTATTGGTGATGATGGTATAAAGGATTTAGTAATGAAAAATAAGGAGGTTAAGGATGGATTTGGATATTTGTTTTCCTATTACATAGGTTAGGGGGATGGCCTCTACCAATTTGATGAAGTATGCAATGGTGGTAATGATGTGCTTATGGCCATCATATGAAGAGGGTTTTATTTTTACAATGATATCAGCCCATAAGTGTAAAAAAACCAAAAATTCATGATCTAATATAGTGTTTGTGATGGTGCATGGATTAAAACTCCATGTTTTTGACAAATTACACACTTGTAAACACATTGACACACATCTATTTCCATGCTCAACTAGTAGTACCCCATTATGAGTAGTTTCTTAGTAAGAACCAAATTGATGGTGTGTGCATGCTAAAGTCCACATTGTGAAATTATTTGATTTCCAAATTATCCTATTAAAAATTTAAAAACCTCAAAATAGTTTCATCATAGTGTATATTTTAGATTGTGTTTCCAAGGAGGGTGTAACAGGAAGTGTGTTGGATGAGGGATTTTCATTGGTTGTGTGAAAGACCTAAAATAAGGATATGAAAGGTAAGTATATATATCATGATATAAGGGAGAGTTGGGACCAACAATATCATAGACCATGCCATATTCTAGTATATCATATGCCAGGACCATGAGTTGGCCAATCAATAACTAACACTATGGAGTATCCATGACATCTCAAGGAGAGAACCAATGGTGAGGAATCTATTCAAATTATATGTGTATGAAGTATTGATTTAGACTATCAACCATGTTATTGTAGTGGATGAGCTTATCATCCTTGGTTTGATACTAATTATTGACATGTTTAATAATTAGTTAGGAGTCACCAAAGATAAACAAATGTTGGATACTTCAATGGATTACCAATTTGAGGCCCACAATAAGTGATTGATACTTTAGTATGTTATTGGTCAAGAACACAATTCCTACCATTGAGCCATGTGTGGTGAAGGATCCATCAGAGAAAATATTATATTCTAGGGATATATCAAGAGATAATATTGATTCATTAGGAAATCCAATGGTCAACGACTGCTTATTTGATAGTGGAGATTTTGTAACTAATCCATGAGTACCTATATTTTTATTTCCTTCTAATTCAAAAAACTCAATGTAAATTTTTTTGATTAACATAACCCACTTCATCATTCTACTTGAAAGATATGATTTTGATAACAAATACTTTAATGGATCAACTTTGTCAATAAGTTTAGTATTATGATTGAGCATGTAGTTCCAAAAATATTGAGAAGATAGAATGATATATAAACATGCCTTATCGATGGGGGTGTAGTTCAATTCATATGCCACCAAAGTCTTGCTTAAGTAATACATGATTTTTTCTATGCCATGATTATAATGTTGGGCCCATAGGTCCCCCAAAGAAAACTGAGTTATATAAATGTACAACAATAGTTATTTTTTTGAGTAGGCACAAATAACACAAAAATATTTGAAATATATTACTTGATCTATTTGAAATCTTGTTGACATATGTTGTTCCAATGGAATTCTATGTCCTTATTGGGTAGGTGCATAAATAGATGACACTTATTACCCAACTATGAGATAAACCATATGATTGCTTAAATTTTTCTCTGTACACTACATAACTTTTTGAGATTAGATGGAGGGGGCATCTCTATGAAGGCCTTAACCTTTTTCAAAGTTAACTCTGATACCTATTATAGAAATGATGGAACCTAGGATATTCCCTATTGTGATGTCAAAGACACATTTTTTATGATTAATGCACACTTGTATTCATTGAATATCTTAAAGATTCTACCCAAAACCCCTAATTTCTCTAGTTTTGGATTTACCCAATATGGTATCCATGTAGTCTTCAATTATGTTGTGCATCATATCATGGAAAATGACTATCATGTTTTGTTGATAAGTCTCACCTACATTTTTTAATCAAAAAGGCATGAATTGATAGTAAAAGTTTCCCCAAAGCATAGTGAATGCTATTTTTTTTTAATTTTTAGGTGTGATCTTTATTTGATTGAATCAGAGAAATTTATCATGAGTGATAACATCTCATGATCTGCTATTGAATTGATAATTATGTGCATATAGGGTAATGGTAAATCATCCTTTGGGAAAGATTTGTTGATTTCATTAAAATATTTTAAAAATATAATCCCTATTTCTTTGTTATGGCATAATGTTATAAATCCACTTTGAATAATTGATCAGTTAAATGAATCTAACATCAAGATTTTTTGGAATTATTATTAGATAAGAAGAGCCATCTTTAGATGCATATTTCATAGTTTCTTTTTGAATGGATTTTAATCTACATGGAGAATGATAAGGTGTACCATAAGGGATGGGTCCAACCTAGACATATTAGCATAAGACCATGTAAATATATTGATAAATTCCTTCAAAAGTGTGATCAAGATTTTCCATTCTCTAGGACTGAGAGGATATTTAAGCTTGAGGATTCTAGGGATATATTTTATACCTATATTGGCATCAATGGTTTCTTCAGTAAGTAATGTTGAATCATCTTATAACTATGTTAGACAGATGGAATGTTAAGTTATTAATCCATGAGATCTTTAGTTGAATCATCTTTGGAAATGTCAAGTTCCTCATCCATTGGGGCCTCAAAAAGGTTTTCACCAATAAACACATTTATTTTTATTTTTATTTTTTGATAGATATTTAAAGAGGTTTTCACTATGGGAATTTGACTTTTTATAATTTTTGATTTATTGGATTATTTTATTTTTTGATTTATTGTGATTGAGTAATTCTTCCTCTTCCCTAAAGCATGCCAAGGCGTTGAGGTTGATTTTTAATCCCTTATTGTGATCCCTTGATGGTATGTCATCATAAAGTCCCATGAATTCCATAATAGCTTCATTGTTTTTAAATAGGTCCAATGGTACATGATCTTGTTGGTCCCAATTAATGAGGTTAGGGTATTGGAATTCAAGGTTAATGGTAAGGATGATGGTGTTAACAAAGATGTTAGTGTCATAAATCTCATTGTATAGGATATATAAATACCTTATTTTGATATTTGAATATATTAATTAGAAACCATATAATGATCACTGAAGTATTCATATGGATCATGACTAAGGGATTTGTAGCCAATACCATGATATTCCTTTATTAAGCATGAAATATACTGAGAGGGGAGGTGAATTAGTATATAATATATCTTTAACTTAATTTTATTTCTTTTCTTTAACCACTTAATCACACATTCAAGATATGCAATAAAAATGAAACAATAACATGCACCACATGAGAGAGAGAGAGAGAGAGAGAGAGAGAGAGAGAGAGAGAGAGAGAGAGAGAGAGAGAGAGAGAGTGCATATTTTTATGTCGAAACCCAAAGTGGGAAAAAACCATAGAGAATAATCTCAAGTATATGAATGATCACCAACTCAAATTACAAAGTTTGCAAGTACCAACTTGTAGGAGCACCAACCCCTTTACCAAGCACTAGCACAACAACTATTTGTGAGCACCAACCCACAAGAGCACCAACCCCTCTTGTGTATAAAACACAACTATCTCTCAATATTGATTACTCAACAAATGATAGAACTCTACAATATCCCCTACTTTCCTCTCCTCTTTTATTATATAAAATAATTACAAAACCATGCACTCTCTTGCATATAACAAATGGCTTCTCAATCCTTTATTTATAGATTTCCAAATTACCTTTGGCATTCACCCTTTGTGGCCCTTTAATCCTCATGGAAAAATGGCACCAAAATTTCATGACCCTTTGTATCCTTGCATTTGAAAAGTCACATGGTGACCCTTCATAAACAAATTCATCTTTTCCTCTTTTGTATTTATCTTAGTGACTTTTCATATTCCTCAAAGTGTCCCTTCATGGAAAAATTAACCATACCCTCTTTTGTCTTCACATGGTGACTCTTGGAATTCCTCAAGATGACTCTTCATGATAAAATGCATCCCATTCCTCTTTTATATTTACCCCGTGACTCTTTAACTTCTCCATGGGCCCTCTTTTGACTTATATGCAACCAAAAATATATTCATTAATATTAAATAAATATTAACACACATTAGCCAAGATATGAATATTAAAAACACCATTAAATTCAATGGGGCCTTTATCACCAATGCTAGACTTTTGACATTAATGATAATATTTCCAACAATCTCCCCCTTTGTCATTGATGGCAACCTCAAACTGAAACTACCACATATTGAAACCTATACTGCATATGTCAACCTACACATACTACCATCTAAAAAACATACAGTAACTCCCCCTTACTATACCAACCTATACCTATTCCTTATACCTATTTCTACACTTGTACCTATACATATACCTATTTCTATTCTTCTCCCTTTTTGACATCAATGGCAAAGGGCCTATCCTAGAGCTAACACTTAGTTCCCCCTCAAATGATTTTGATATTTAATGGCAATAAGTAAAATAAATTACTCCCAACTT
Source organism: Torreya grandis (assembly GCA_037957365.1). Lineage (NCBI taxonomy): Eukaryota > Viridiplantae > Streptophyta > Pinopsida > Cupressales > Taxaceae > Torreya > Torreya grandis. The sequence goes on from JARHVA010000787.1 coordinate 3,338,624, forward strand.
CTTCCATAGATAATCAAATGTGTTTTTTGGTAGTGCCTTTGTGAAAATATCTAGAATTTGCTTTGTAGTATTGATATATTCCATCTTAACTTGTTGATCTACAACCTTCTCTCTCAAGAAGTGATATCTGATGGGAATATGTTTTTTTCTTGAATTCATCACTAGATTCTTAGAGATATTAATAACACTTGTGTTGTCATAAAAAATAGAAATATGTTCATCATATTTTACCTTGATATCCTTTAATGTTATCTTCATCTAAAGCACTTGAGTACAACACAATACCAATATAATATATTATGCTTTAGCTATAGAAAGTGACACTAAATTCCACTTTTTTCTTAGCCATGAAACTAAGATATCACTAAGGAAGAAATCTCCTCCACTTATACTCTTTTTGTCATCTAAAAAACCTTCCCAATCTGAATCTGTATAAGCAACCAAAGTGAATCTTTGCTTGTGGGATACCACAATCCATAATCTAATGTCCCCTTGACATATCTAAATATTATCTTTACCAACTAAACATGACTATCTTTTAGAGTTGACTGATATCTTGCAACCATACCTACTACATGAATGATGTCTGGCCTCGATGCTATCAAATATAAAAGACTATCAATCATAGATCTATACAAAGATTGATCTATAATAGGTGAATCTTTATCCTTGCTTACCTTATTTCATATACTCATTGGTGTGCCAATTGGTGTATAATTCTCAAAACCAAATTTATTCAAAATTTCCTTATCATATTTACTTTGAGATATGAAAATTCCTTTATCTGATTGAAATATTTGCAATCTTAAGAAAAATGACAATTCTCCAAGCATAGACATCTCAAATTATTTTTACATATTATCATAAAACTCTTTTGTCATATTTTCAATGTTTCCTCAAAAAATGATGTCATCAACATATACCATAATAATCAATTGATGCTCACCTTCTATTTTGATGTAGAAATTACTATCAATAAATCCTCTCTTGAAACCTTGATCTTGCAGGTACTTATCAAATCTTACATACCAAGCTCTGGGAGATTTTTTCAATCCATATAGGATTTCTACAATTTGCATACATAGCTACTAATATTTGAGAGAATAAATCACTCAAGTTTCTTAATGTAGACCTATTCTTCTATATTTCCATTTAGGAAGGTTGATTTGACATCCACATAAAATATTTTTAAATTTTTAAACACGCATATGAAAAAAACATTCTAATAGCCTCTATCCTTCCCACTGGTTAAAAAGTTTCTTCAAAATATATTCCCTCAATCTGAGCATATCCTTTACATACTAATATCTATTTATTCCTGGTCACTCTCCATTTTCATTCAACTTATTTTTATAAATCCATTTTGTTCCTATCATATTGTGATCTTTTGGTCTAGGAATTAATTCCCAAGTATCATTATTTTCTATCTGATTTAATTCTTCATCCATTACCTTAACCCAATGCTTATCATGTCTAGCTTTTAAAAAAGTTCCAGGCTAAATTTTGGATAACAAAGATAAATTAACTTGCTCAAATTCACTCACCATCATTCTTCTAGTGTGAATTCCTTCATTTATGTCCCTGATGATGTCACTTTCATTATGATTTATCTGTACATATTTGGATGGGGTTTTGATGTCCTTTTTCTCCTTCTTCTCATCTTCATCTAATTCTTCAAAATCTTCCTCTTTAATGATTTCAAGAATGTCTATTAGATCACTGATTCTTTTTGCTCCATCTTCTTCTATCCTGACACTTTTACTTTCAATTATTTTCTTGGTTATTTTATTATAACATTTATAAGATTTAATTTTATAAGAATAACCAAGAAATATACCTTTATCTGCTCTAGATTCAAACTTACGCAATTTTTGATCAGTTCTCTTTATGAAGCATGTGCTGCCAAAAACTTTGAAATAATCAACTGTAGTTGGTTTGTCTTTCCATAGCTCATAAGGAGTCTTGTCACTATTGAATCTCAATAATTATATATTCTAAATATGCACTATTGTACCAAATGCCTCTCTCTAATATTTATCTGGTATATTGGATTCATGTAGCATTGTCCTCACCATCTCCTGAACTATTATGTTTCTCTATTCAACTACTTCATTTTGCTATGGAGTTCTAGCTGCTAAATAATGTCTCTTTATTCCATGATCTTCAAAAAACTCAATAAATTTATTTGACATGAATTCTCCTCCTTGATATGATCTTAGGCACTTAATATTCAAACTGGTTTCATTCTCAACTAATGCTTTCAACACGTTGAAATGTCTGAAAGCTTCTAATTTTTTCTTTAAAAATAATACCCAAGTCACATGTGAGAAATCATCAATAAGTAACATGAAATATTTCTCACCTTGAGTACTTTGAGTTCTCAAAAGTCTATATAAATCAGTGTGCACAAGCTCTAACTTCTGAGTGGTTGACTATTATTTTGTTTTGAACCACCTTCTAACATGTTTCCCATGCTAACAAGGTTCACAAAGCATGTTGGATGGCTTTATAATTATTAGAAGATTTATAACTACTTAATTTTTTATGATGTTGACAAGATTATTAAAATTTATGTGTCCCATTCTCTTATGCCATAGTAAACTTTCTTCAATCTGACTCAAACAACATCTTTGACTTTTGATGTATGATAACATATACAAATTATTTCTTATTCTTTGAGCATCTATAACCAACACATCTAAATCTTTTCTCCTAATTTCATAACCTTTTACATAAAAATTTAGTGTGTGCCCCAAATCACACACTTGACTTACACTTAAAATACTATGCTTAAGACCTTCTACATACAAAACATTTTCAATTTTAGTTTTACTACTATCCAAACTTAGTGTACCTTTTCTGACAATTCTAGCAGTAGTATTATCTTTGAATTTCACTGTGCCACCATTGATCTTATTCAAGGTTATGAACTTGCTCTTATCTCATGTCATATGCCTCAAACATATACTATCAATGAACCATGGATTTTTGTCATTTCTTACATGTAAAGTTGTCTATACCAACATAGACTTTTAGGTTGTTTCTTCTACCATGAACCTGTCTAAACTTTCTTCTTGATGAATAGAGCATTGAAACTCTAGTCCTTTTTGACCAACTCAAACATGCTTCTACAATATCAAGATATGTTTCTAAAGTTATTGCACTTGTAGAATATTATGGCCTCTTCATTAAAGCTTGATAGAGGAGAAATAGATTTGTGGCTTCTACTTGACTCTACATTAATTTTTTCTCCTTATTTCTAAAATTATTGGCCCTTTTTGAAATTCTATTTTCTTATGACCATATCCATTACAATAAAAATAGTAACCATAAAAATAAGACCTATTTGTGTATCTTTGACCTAATTGCCTTTTGTAGCTCTATTCTTTCTAGCCTTCTTTGTTTGAGATGTCCTTTGTATTATTAACTTCTTCCCTTTGTATTCTCTTTTATAAGAGCTTCAGCATAGCTCTTTCTTTTTTTGTATGTTAACCTTATTTTTGAAAGTAATAGCCTCCTCTTTCTCTTTTTTAAATCTGATACCTATCTTATCTGACATTGATCTTTGACTTTCTAATATCTTATTCAACATATTAGTGTTATTCTTAAACTTTGAATCATTGGTTACTCTATCATTGATTTCTTTATTTATTTTTTGAAGATATGCTTTTAAAAAAGTAATTTCAATAACATACCTTTCACATTCTTCACTTACTTTTTTTAACTATGTCGTTAGATCTTTTTCATTCTTCTTGGCTTCTTCAAAGTGTGTTTGTAGATCTTCAATTGTTTCCTTTGACTCCTTTTCATTTTTCTTGATCTAGAGCTTCAATCTTTGATTCTTCTATTCAAGAGATTTTAACTCTTCTAAATCACAAATGAGTTCTCTTTCCAGATTCACTTTGGCTTCATCATGTTCTTCTTCTTAATCATCTATACTTTTGCTTGTAGAGACATCTTTATGTATGACCATGAATAAAATCTCTTCTTCTTGTAAATCACTGACTCCACTATCCTTGGTTGAGCTAGGATCTTTAGAATACACACTCTTCTTCTTAAATCCCTTCTTGAATTTTCCTTTGAAATTCTTCTTGTATGTAGACTTTCCTTCTTCACTATCACCATTACCCTTATCTAGGCACTTATCTAAAAAATGTCCAATATTTCATAATTAAAACATTAAAAGGTAGTCTTCTTGGTATTTACCTATGCCCTTTTTTGGCTTGCAAATGAATAGAGCTCTATTGTAATCTTCATCATCACTAGAATTGTCACTTAATTCTTGAATATTAGCCTTATCTTTCTTTGATGTCTTGAAAGTAGCTTCTCTCTTTGAGGTTTTCTCTTATTTGGTTCGCATCTCATATATCGTAAGAATACCATGGAGCTCATCCATCTTTAGCTTGTCTAAATTCTTTATCTCTTCAATTTCTAAAACTTTTGCATCATATCTCAATGGTAGAGATCTCAAAACTTTTTGTACAAAAATTGATTCTTCTAAATTTTCTCCAAGACCTTAAATCTAATTAAATATTTGATCAACCTGTAAAAGGTAACTTGTTATATTTTCTTCCTCTTCCATCTTCAAAATATAAAACTATCTTATAAAATTTTGAAGCTTGGCTTGCTAAACCTTTCCATAACCATTGTAAATATTCTCAAGCTTTACCCAAGTTTCATGAGCAGATTTACATTGCATAAATTTAACAAATTCTGATTCACATAAACCACATAAAATAACATTTAAAGCTTTAGTATTATTTTTACTTGCCTTATTTTTTGTTGGAGTAGTTACAAGTGTTTGTGGCTCTCATATTCCTCCACCACTACTTACCAAATGTCAAAGAAAAGAGCCATCAAATAAGTTCTCATCCTTATTCTCCAAAAATCATAATTTGTCCCATCAAACAAAGGTGCCTTATTTATCTAAAAACCTTCATGTGATCTAGCCATCATGTTTTCCCTGATCTACCTTCAAGCTGTAAAAGTTTTTCAAAAGGAACCTGCTCTAATACCAATTTTTAATCATGATATATATTGAGAGGGGGGGGGTGAATTAGTATATTATATATATTTTACTTAATTTGATATCTTTTCTTTAACCACTTAATCACACATTCAAGATATGAAATAAAATTGAAACAATAACATGCACCACGAGAGAGAGAGAGAGAGAGAGAGAGAACCATCCAAGTTTAACAAGTTTGACATTATAAATGTTCCCTTTCCTTCTTACTTTGAGCCATCCAAGGAAAGGGAACCTTTATAATGTCGTAGTCAAATATATAAGGGCATAACTCTTAAAATTTGTATTTATTGTTATGATTCCTAGCCTACAATCCTTGGAGGGTATCCTTAATATCTTTCCACTACTAGACAAATGGTGTACTTATAAGTGGTGTCAATGGTGGTTAGTTAGATTAGGGTCGTACAAGGGCCTAACTTTTGTTGGTTTGATTTTTGTTTATTGGATCATTTTTTATTTTACTATGAAGGGTTAGATGATGTAGGACTAATGTGGGAGGTTAAATTAGCCAAATTTTTGTTAGGGTTTCTAGATTTCATCAAGCATGACATGGTTTTTATCTTGGTGGATCTAGTTTTTGGGAGATAATTTCCCTTTATTAGGTGTGATAAATGGACATTAGAATTTGGATTTTGAAAAATAGATTCAATATTGGATTGATTTTGATTTATGGGATGGCTATATTTATCCTAATTTTGGTTGGAGAGGTTTTGAGTCTTCTTGCTTATGATATGGCCTAAATTCTCAAGATTTTAGTTTGTAGGAAGTCAAACACCTATCTCTACAAGCTATAGGGTATGCTCATATTTTTATTCATACAAATATTGGTTCATTTGGGCTCTACCTTGATTAGTCTTAATAAAATAATCAAATTTGTCATAGTATTCACTTTGATCAGTGAGGTTATCGATATCTCACTATGAATGTGTTCTTGATCAAAATGGAATGAATTTATGTTAGGTGGGTTATTGTTGCTAGTAAATAGATTTGATCAGGAATGGTACCTAAATGTGGGTGCCATGGTTTTGATTGAGTTTTATTTGTATAAATATAAATTTATTTTAAAACAATTAATTTAGATATAACACTAGTTTATCACAAAGGAAGACAAACAATGACACACACAAATTAAATAGCCTAGGCTAGTAAAGTGGGATTACAACCGGATAGTGGCCCATAGATAATACCTCAAAGGCACATTATGGGTGATCTTAGGGAATGATTATTCATGACACCACTATTTTTATATGGATACAAAGGCTCCTATGCTTTTTTATATTAGATAATTAAGGGATTCTTATATATACCTTTCAGTATGTGAGGAATGACTTTGTATAAGGGTGTTGTCTAGGGATTGGGTATTGGTGGATGAAACCACCTCACTTCATGATGTCGATAAAATAGGTGACTATTAATCCAATAATGAAAAATACTCCTTAATTATTATAACCCATTAGAACATAAGATTTTTATTAATGCTAGATGATGAAATCATAATCATAATACCTTATAAAGGAAAAAGAAATAAAGCATGAACTATTTCTAGTTTCCAAGATCAACTTACGGATCAAGGAAAAATCATACACAATTAATTCCTTAGGATAAATAAGTGACTTAAACCATTTATTATTCAAAAGGTCACCTTATGACATGAGGGAAGAGCATATAGAATCATAAGTCAGACACACACAAGGAAAAATGAATAAATATACAAATTAAATTGATTGATTAAGATTAAATGTTAGATGTCTATTGTTTTGATTGTATATATTTGAGTAATGAACTTGAAATAAGATTATTAGCCAAATTTTGGCTGCCATATACCAGTTTAACAAAAAACTTGTATTATCAATCCTTTATTTTGGTTTTCAAGATTGAAAATCCTTCATAGGGCATGTTTAGCACTGTTTAAGGTACTTTTGACAAATCTAAGGTAAATGTGTTTTTATTATGATGATTGTATAGTCATTAATTTATTTGGTTGAGTAGGTTCATGAGTGTCAAAGGGTTAAAAATTATTTGACATGTCACGTAGTTCAATTCAAAGTCATTTAATGTTCCCCATAGTCCATACAAGTGCATTAAATGAAGTCAAATATTCATCTCTAACATTGCAATCTACTTTGAAATGCTTGTTTGATCATTTGTAACATTCAAGAAGGTGGAAGGTTTGAAAAAGAAGGGAATTTTTGAAAAAATAATCTCATGTCTGTACATGTGTGTAGAATCTCAGAGAACACTTGTTGGATTAGCACAATCAGTTTCTAAATAGAATATGATAGTTCTTAAACCAAAAGAAGAGGTTTTAAAGAAGTCCATATAGGTTTTAGAGTGAATATAAATTATAGACACTCTTATGTATTCCTCCAATCCTTAAAATTTTAAATCCATGTATTTGAGGAGGTTTAAAACTCAAACAAGGCAAAAACCCACTCATGTTTCACATCACTCTCCTTGGCAGCTCCAAAAGGTAATTTTGTTTTTAGTTGGTAAAAATAAGAGAGAGAAAGTTGGAAAATCAGATATCATCCATAGGATGGGACCCTAATTTCCTTCCACTTTGTGGCATTGGTTTATTTACAAATCCCATTAAATTTATGAACAATCATTAAGAAGTTAAGGGGCAAAAAATAAACTTTAAATCCTGCTTGGGTTAGTTTTCCTTAAGTGTGGATTTATGTAGTCAAACCAAGGATGAAGATGATTCATTATGGTCTATTGAAAATTATACCAACCCTAAAATATCATTTTCCTCTATTTTTATTCATGACCATGTTTGGTGCAGGGTATAATGCCTTTGTTTTGGCAATTTGTACATGATAGTCCTATATGTAGGGAATGTGGTCTCTTGTATTATGCATGAAGTAAATGAAATAAAGATATTTTTTTAAAAAATGTATATAGAGTCTTTTATTCTTCCCTAAATCATCATTTAGTGACAATTTCTAATATTTGAGGTTATAATGCCTCCCTAAGAGCCCTCCAAAAGGATACTATGAGCCTATAGGTTTACAAACTTGTAGGTCACCATTAACATTAAAATTTGTTTTATCAACCTCAAATGTATCCTAATAATACATAATTAAATTTTATTAAATTATCTTACAATATATTTTCAGCTCAAACTCCTTTTCACCTCACAACTCAAATGGATAATATACTTGAGTAGGATTGTGTAAGCCTTCATGAAGAGACAAAGTTATAAATGAGTATTTAAGAAGAATTGAGAATATTAGGATATTGAAAAAGACCTCAAAAAAATGTTAAATTAATTTTCACTACCTTTCAGTGGTCAAACCAAACTTAAGAGGAGCAAAACATAATAAAATGGAGGTTCAAGTCTCAAAGTAACACTCAATAGGCCTATATGAGTAACTACAGGTTATGTATGAAAAATGGAGAAAACATTGAACTATGTGTTGTTTGAATGAGGTCCAGAGGTTACCAAAGGGTTAATATAAACATGAATGTCATGATAATATCACCCAACAACATCAAAGTTCCATTCAGGAAGGTATACCTACAAATCTATAGTTATACTACCCATAAGCATATATAATCAGGTTTTAACAAGTTAGAGAAAGTGTGTTAGTAATTAATTGAATGGAAAATGAATATGGATAAATAAATATGTTTAATTTTTTAAAATAAATGATAAAATAGTTCCATTGAATGTTAAAATGATTGAAGGAGGGAAGGGCAGAAAGTGGAGTTAGGCCAAGAAGCCTAAATCACCACCTACAAGTCTGTCAAACAAAATGGCAAACATAGTCATGTGATGGTGAAAATAATTAATTATAAGAATATTTGGAAGAATTTTTTTTTTAATTAATTTCCTCCACTCTATTTTCAAATACTAAAGGTACCAAAAGGACCAAAATAAGTCTATTCAAGACTTACAGTCTTGCCAAGAGCACTTATAGGTCTGCCAAAGCAAAATGAAAAGAAGACATTTTATTGATGATAAGTGAATATTAATGAGTGTAAAAAGGGTATATGAAGGTGAATAAGTTTAATATATTTATTAACACCATCACTAATTCAAAACCAACAAAGAGATGGCATATCTTCAAAATTGCAGTCAAGGAGCCAAATTACTACCTAGAGGTGTGTGCTTGGTAAGAGGAAGACATACCTATGTTTAGTATTGATATGGATATATATATATATATATATATATATATATATATATATATATATATTTGGGAAGGATGTATGGTATCATAATATAATAATATACAATAATTTTAACTTGTGAAAGGTGTGGCTAATCTCAAAGAAATATAATTAGGGCTAAAAGACACCTACAAGCCTAAAATCCTTAGTAGGTCTATTACAGACAAAGAGACCAAATATTGAACACAATGAGACTAAAAATGAAAAATAATTAATATAAAAACATTATTAATAATTTTTAAATGGTAATGAATATTTTAAAGTCAAAAATATTGTATTTTGATAGGATTTTGTGCCCAAAACCATCCTCTCAGTCCTCACATAGTCAACTAGCCTGAGAGGTCATCTTTGGATACTCAGAATTACTTAGAGAAGTTTCATGGTGATATATGATCATTGAATAATTTTAAATGGGTATAATAATCCAAAATAATATCATTTATTCATTCATTCACCCCTATACCTATATGAACAATCATTAATATTGGAGGTCTCTCTAAAACATGAGTTTACCTTATGAAAGAGCCTGAGGAGCATTTTATTTTTCTTAGAAGTTTACAAAGTATTTTCATGGGATCTAAAGATCATATTGTATGTTATTTAGTTATACCTACTTACATATTATAGTATTTTTTATTGGATTAAGTCCCTATGATTTATGAACCATCGTTAAGATTGTAAACACCTAAAATCCTTGCTAAACCTCCCTACAAGACATGATGAGAGAAAATATGAATTAAATGCCTTAAATTTGAATATTTTGGATTTTAATTTTTCATAATGATCCTCATATCTCCTGTGGGAACCTAAAAAACACACTTTATGGCATTTTTGAAGGGTATAATGTATAAAATAAGCCCAAAAGCTTAATTACAGGCCTATTTGAGAGTGTGCAAGGTGGTGATAAGCTCTCAAATAAGTTAAATATGATTTTAAAGACTATAAATAGGTAATATAACCATTATATGCCTTAAAAAATCTCCTAATGTGGTATATGTACTATTCAAGTAAATAATTTGGGCCAAAAAGGGTGACTATACTATTTTGGTATTCAAGAAGCCTAGATGTAGACATATGGATCACTCTAAGAGAGATTAAATTCAATGTTTATAGTTGTATTATGATGTTACAAGCATTGAAAAATCATAATCAATCATTGGAACCTATGAATTTATTGAGAAACCACTCTAATTACCTCTTAGGGTTGAACATGCATCTAAACTAGGGTTTCACTCATTTCTTGGTTCACCCATCCATACAAGGTCTCAAATCCTCAAATTTGGCCCAAAACATGATTATGGGGTTTTTTAATTTAATTAAACATTTACTTAAGGTTTCACACATGTGAAATATTTTTATATCAAAATGTTCGTTTCCTATGCCTAAATATTTATTTGAGGGCTAATGGAAAGAAGAAATAGGTGGATCAAGTACACTTGAATTTGGTGTTTGATCATGAATTTTTTTATAGATTAGGAAGATAATAATGGGTACTCAAATATATTATTGGTTTTATAATATCATCTATAAAATGTTCTAGATAAGGAGCTTTGTCTATTTTGAGGGATATAAGGAAATGAAGGAAAATAAGAGCTTTACATTTAAAATAAAGTGTTAGTGAGTGTATGAGGCATGTAAGGGAGTTGATACAATTTTGTGAAGGAAGATAGAGGTAAATAATGGAGAAGGATTTAAACCATGAAGTTAGAAACAATATATGAATCATTTGAGCTAAAGAGTGCTAGTGAAGAAGAAGTTTAAAAATTTTGTAGAAGAATGGTGTAGAAGCTCCTAAACCATACCAAATTTTAGTTAAACATTTTTTACCTAAAATTTCATGTGCAAATTTGGATCCTTAAAAGGAATGAGTTAGATTCAAGAACACAAGATTGCCCAAATAACCTCTTATGCCAATTTGCACAAGGAATCTCATAAACACTTGGTATTGAGAGTTAAAGAAAAAAATTAACAACACATATTCCATATATTGGTGTTTATTTTATCATATTTTTTTATAATTTTTATGAAAAATTAAAATGATGGACTTATTATGAATGCTTATTCCTCTCTTCCTCTCTCTTCTTACTTAAAACAAGCCTTGAATGGCTAAGAATGGATCCTCACATTAGTTATGGTGAAGCCTTGAAAAAATCAAGTCTTGTATTTGCCTATTAGAATCAATTCAAGTTGGTTATTATATATTCATATTGGATATAATGATATTTAATGGGTTGTTCAGATGAATACTTAGTGATAGTAAGTGTGTTTCTTTGCATTTGTCCTTCTTATTCATACCTCTATGTAATCTTATCTTATTTCATAGGTCATAGGAAGTGTTATACATGGTTTGATTAGTTGGATAACTGATAATTCATTAATGTCTACATTATTACCTCTTGGATAATCATTTTAATCTCTTGTAACATTTATAGCATTCATATTGAAGCACTAGTGTGAAAATGATTTTTTTGAAGTGGTATAATCAAATTGTATCTTAGTATTTCATAGTGAATTCTTAGAAAGCTGAGGATCTTATGTTTGGTGAATCACCTCCAAGTTTTTTTGTTAGTTTTAGCTTTCATCTTTACCTTTTCCAATTCAATCATGTAGTATAGTATTAGTGTAGGTGTTGTACTTAGGAGTCAACCCAAAATATAGAGGTTTTGTCCACTTAGAGGTCACCCACAACCTAGGACAAATCCTATTACATAGCTCAATTATGAGGGATTGAAGACACCCTCTCAAGAGTGAAAATTTGAGCTATAACAAAAAGAATCAGTAGTTTGGATTGATCAAAATATTTGACTAGTCTAAAACCTACAATTTAAATAGTCAAAACATGAAAATGATACAATACAACATGCAAACATTATTTGATAGACCAAAAATTCTATTAATGATGTAAACATCATGATTTCCACATAGACATTGAATTGTAGAATCAGAACAACTATAGACACAAACATTGATAATTAATGTAAAAGAATATTAATAAGACATATATTCTACTAATGACACAATATTATAAAAAATATACAAATGCTAAACATAGATTGAATAAAATCCATAGACACGGACATCAATTCTCAGTGTGTATATGATACTAGATAAAGCATATATGTTATTATTTAAAACTTAGATGTTGCATCATCTATGTAGATGCTAGAAAAAACATAATGGATTAGAAAAAAGTTGATGTTGATTTAACCTAAGTCGATGTCATCCCTGAGGACATAAATTCCATTACACATGATGTAGACACTATTATACATAAAATAATATTTTAATTTATAAATTTACAAATTTAACTCAAATTTGACCTTAATTAGACCTCAAATTTAGACTAGCCAATCACGTAACTCCTAGCAAGAAAAATAACACTAATATTATGGGAAAGGACCCAAAAGGCATGCCAATAATGTAAACATGAAAATATAAATCCAAACAAACTTTAAATTCATAATCTAACAAAGAAATGTACCACCAATTTATCTTAAGGGGAAATAAACACATCTTTACTTACCATAAGGAGCTCTCCATCATGTAGTTTTTAGTTAGATTGAAAATGGATGTGGTTGTTGAATGAAATACATTAAAGGAATTTAACATGTACCCTTGGTTGATTTATTATCACTTGATTATGTCTATGATGGATTAAATGGATTAATTTCAAACTAGCATGATATCCTTATGCCCTTTTGATTTGATCTCTAAATTGACACAATCTCATTAGGTTAATGAAGGTTGTTGGAAATGGAGGGGACCTTAATTTATATTTTTTTATGGGAATTAGATGGTAAGATCTAATTTAAAATGAATAGTTATATTTCAATCAAAATCCTCATTTAATTAAAGGAGTTTGTCATTGAATGAGAGGTATTGATGATGTAAGTATTTGCATTTATAAGGGATTGGCTTGATTGATTTTGTTTCTTGTCTTGGATTTTGGGGATTTGATGATTGACTTAGGATTTGGGGTGATATGATTTGAGATTTGGGATGATCTATTTTATTTTATTTTATTAATTTTTTATATTTTATATTTTAGACTTTTTATGGATTTTATTATTACCATTAATCAAATAAATAATATGATTAATTAGTTGATTAATTTATTGTGAGATTCGACAAGGATCAATGTGAAATAGGATTAATTGATTGGGGGTGATGGTTAAATAATGATAGGTTAGGTTGGGGAAGTTGTCGATAGGATTAGGGTTATAATATAATGTGATGAAAAGATTAGGATTATGATATGAAAATATTAGGGATGGAATTGTAACCAAATTAGGTTTCATACTAAAATTAGGATTTTAGTGATATTAGTGTATAAATTAGTGGATTAGATGACGATGAGCAATGATGAAACCATTATAGTAGAATTGGGATGTTTAAAAAAAAATTCACTTGACAAACAAAATTATGATCCCTTAATTTTTACTAATATACCATTTTGAGGTACGAATTTTGCAATCGGTGTTCAAATTAATACTATTTATATTATATTTCTTTCTACAACTTTAGCTACACATGTGATGCCCACCCATAGTGTAGGGAAAACATAAGGTTATTAGAAATTATGTACAAATTAATATTTATACTAATGTTATATAATAATTCACACATATTACATAATTAATCATGTTAACTTTTATGGATATGTAGTGTAAGGTGTGATAATTAAAGTAGGGTGATTTTCGAGAAATTCATTCAAATTATTCTTATGCATTTATTCATAGTCCATTATCCACAAATATTTTAACCTATATTTTATATATAGGGTTTTCATCTCATAATATTACATTATATGATGGTAAAATTGATCTAAAATAACACCCAAAAGCATTTTATGGAGCATGTTTGGAATATCCCTCCATTGGAATGTTGTTGACTAAGTTATTTACATGTAGGCCTAAGGACTATGATTTTTTATGGTTATATGATCTCCATTTTTTAATTGGTTCATGTATTTAATCATTTAGAAGATAAATTTATATCAAATTTTAATCAATAATGGCAAGAAATTATCATATGTGTGAATTCCAAAGATTAAGTAATGACCCAATGAGCCAATCAATGACCATGTGATTTGGTACAAGACCATGATTCTAAGATGATGACTATTATTTATGAAAATTAGTTAAAATATATACTCAAGAAAATTTTAATTGCATCTCTCCATGAGTTATTATGTTTAAGATATTCAAATAATTTGATGACTTTTGCCACACATCTAAGGATCAAGAATTAAGCTCATAACTATTAATAAGCTAAAACATATGGTTAATAATTAAAATAATTCATTTGTAAAGTTTAAAATCAAACCAAATTACAAGGCCAAACTTAATGATAATAATAATGAGGCAAATAAAATAGTTAACATAATATCAAAACCTACTAATTGACTTGTCTTATCTAGTCCACAAAGGTGCATTTTTCATGATTCTCTGAATCTCCTCATAAGATATTAAAAAAATTACTAAAGTGCAATGCCATGTATCTTCCTCCCACCAAAGAATCTTATATGAGTAGGATTATACCTAAGGTATATATCAATAATGAATATTGTGACTATCATATATCCTCAAGGAGCTCCAAAAATAAATGTTTTTCAATAAGATTTATAATTCAAGATCTCATTGATGATATTAATATTGAGATTAATGTAAGTATTAAACTTACAAATGATTTAGGACCAAAACCAAATGGGAATGTAAAGTTGATAATATTTTCCAATCCCATTTCAATCATGTGGAAATATAAACTAAGACTAATTATGAGGTGCATATGACCTACAATGCACATTATTCATTTGACATATGATCACCAATTATATAACATTCTCAATAAATTTAAAATCATATATGTTCAAAAAATTAAAATTACATTTGATGAAAATGAGACTGTGGATGATGACTATACTTATACATCATTTTTTGTACATGCCTACATTGATTTGTAGCCTATACAAAGTGTCATGGTAGATAATGGTTCAATTGAAAATTTTCACATTATCACACTCCTTAATTTTGTTAGATATACATAAGAGGATTTTATGGATATAAAAAATAGGGTTAAGGGGTTTTGAGGTAAGATACATAACCCTATTGGTCATATTGTGTTACCACTACAAGTAGGTATAACTATTATTTCTACCTTATTCTTAGTCTTACTGAGTAAAAGGGAGTTTTTCATGTGTACAATATTTAGTATATATGTGTGTAAATTATATACATGGCAATAGGGTGGTTATAGATTTAGGTATTTCATATGAATATCCTATTTATCTAAAGATAATTCCTCCTCTACCCCCTATACCATTGAAATCAGTTACGTAATAGTTTGAGGTTAATTCTATATAGATTATTTAGACCAATGTCATTAAATTTATAAAATTACTAGTGTTTTAATGATTATTACATCTGAGGTTTTTTTAGGACTCATGACAATAATTATCTACTACATCATGTCCTAGGCTTATGTAATATAGAGATTCACATGTTCCACATCGAACACAAGTGCACATGATTTTAATGTTGAGATGATTCCATAATATAATATGTGAAATAATGTTACTCATAATACACATTATACTATGGGTATTATTGATACAAATCATATGCATGATCATATGAGATTAAGATACAAATACACATGGGAATACTTGTTCATGGGAAGTAATCATTACTAAATTTGATATAAGACCTACATGTGAGCATACCATTTATGTGATAAATGGTTAAAACCATATAATCATAATATATAAAAAAATTAAAACATTTCAAAATTACAATTTTTTAATATATTCTAAAAAATCAAAAATCAAGGCCTAAGCATAACATGTTCACTAGTTTACATTATTCATTTATGCTATTTATCACATGTTTGGTATATTAAATATCATTTTTCATATGCACATGTATTTCATGATATATATGAGTGAAATTCTAGGCATACATGTTATACATGATACATGGATGTATAGATGCATGACACTCCTATACCTAGGGGCTATGTCAATGTTGGGGGTATCTCATTACATATGATACATTTTTATAAGTTACATATTTAAATAACCTTTTAAATTTATAATTTTGAGATACATTGATTTATTACATATGCCTTAATATTAATTATGTCCTTTATAGTGCTACATTTCATGGATATGTTACTTTACTATACTATGACATTGAAATAGATTAATGGTGTAGACTAATTTAACTTATTCTATGCTTCATTTATGATATTTAATTTCATATAGGTGAATCATTTATTATGTTTTGTGTATGAATATTTCATAAAATTGTGACATTTTTTCATTGAGTGTATCATTTTATGCCTCTATCTTGGGCCTTTGTGTTCTTATGTTACTTTCACTTGATTGAGTTTTTAATTATATGACTCTTTATTTGGGCCTTTGATTTCTTTTAATAAATTTTATATGTATAGAACCTAATTTTTATATGACATTGATCACTCATAGTGTATAGTTTATTTCTCATTATGTGTGGCCCTTACCTTTTTTGTGACATTTAATTCTCTATTATGTGTGACTCTTTCCATACATGACATTGAGTGTTATCATGTTTGCTTCATGGCCATGAAGTTTTTGTATCGATAAGTAGATAAATATAAGATTTTATATTATTCTTGTGGTGTCATGATCCATATCACACACCTTCATACTTTTTGTGATGCCATGATTATTACTATCTAGTGTTATATTCATGAATATTACTAATACATTACTAATTATTATATCTATCTAGACATGACACTTATATTCCCTATGATACAAGTTTCATATATGATTTGATGATTTATTCATACTATGATGATATATTCTTAGCATGTTAACACATGCTTTTATTTGTTACATATTTCTATTTAACAAAATACATTTAAATCTTTTTTTAAGATGAGTAATTTATAAGCTAAAATATTTATCTCAAAAGAGGGGCATATTAGTGGGATTTTCATAGAGATTAAGCCTACATAGATAATTTATAATTTTGGGTCAGATTACTAGTTTGGTTCATAGTGGGATAAATATTTATAGATAGATAGATTTTGGGGGTATATCCAAACATTTTTTAGGTACATGAGTGAAATGTTTTTTAGATTTATTAGATTGGGGAAGAATGACATAAATTTTATGCCATTTTATATTAGATTGGTATAGTTGGATTATGTTATGGGGCATAATCATTGTTTGTGCACACACTCTTACATTTTTATTTTATTTTAAAGTCTACATTTATGGTACTAAAAGAATTATATGTAAAATTTTGAATATATAAGTCAATTTACAATGGTTTATTTAGTTAACATACAAGTCCTTGTATGGGGAATTCATCCCTCCAATCTTGATGTTCAATAATTAAGTGACAAATAAGTATGAGTATAGGGACTCCATCCCTTTAATATTTGGATTAAATACTTAGTTAATATGAGTCTAGAATGGGATCCACTATCCAATCTTAGGGTTCAATAATTTTTTAAATAGGTAATATGGTTAAGGTTTAAATGATAGTTAATGGCCGCCCACCACTACTCATTCTTTATGAAGGTTGGGGACATTCATATTCACAACCCAAGTTTAGCAATGACACTCTGAATTGGGGCATGATCATCCACACTATATAATTATTCATAAGGAAGAATTCCTCCATCACTTTAGAGATAAACACAATTCACCCATTTACACATGTATTCCTCTATTTCATTTTAAATTTTAATTGTTTAGATTTATTTCATATTTCATGGACATTGACTGATGCATGTTTCATTGTATATTTTTATGGAACAATCTACACATTTGGAGACTTATCCTAAAGAAAAAGTATGGTTATACACTATGGTACGTGTATTTATACTTTAACTCTAGTATTGTTTTTCATTTCAATACTAGAATAAAAGGGGGAATTTATAGACATAAACACCTAGTATGAGACATGTGGAAATGTCTTTATTAACCCATATCTACAATACATCACTTGTGAATATAAATATGGATCTTACACCTTCTCTCCAAATTATTTCCTTCTTTGGATTTGACTTTCCTAATTTTCTACCACATAAATTCCCTAGTCTGAGTTTACCCTACTTAATATCATAATTAGACAATCTCCATATCATCATATCAATATTATTGATTTTTAGACACCTCCAAAAATAATTACACACACACACACACACACACACACACACACACACACACACACACACACACACACACACACACACACACACATATTTACATAGCCATCCAACCCTACTAGATTCATCTACATTCTAGACAATGGTCATTTTATAAATTCAAATTATCTTTATGGTTTGGATTGTATGTTTTACATGTTACTGGTGTCAAAATATACCAAAAGGTTCAATATTTATACAAGGAAAGACTAAGTCTTTTCCATATCTAACAATAATCTAGCACTCATTAAAGAAGCATATATACACATCTAAACATTGAGAAGGACTACCCTATACTTCCCAAATTATAAATTAGTCAAAAATAGTAGGGATTAAGTATGAAATACCTAACCCAAGTCAAATTGTCCATTTTCAAGTGTCAAAAAATAGATCACAAGATGAAATCATACCAATAGATCATAATTTCACAAATTTACCTAAGGGGAAAAATTGCATGTGGATTGATTTCCCTCATTAGCATATTGAATACATATACAATACTCAACCATTCATTATGGAGTGGTTAGGGTCAACTCAACTCATCACTCTTTTCCATTTTTATAGGTTAACCTAGTGTCAAAAGTAGAACTATGAATTTGGAGGAAAGGACACATATCTTCTAGATTTGCACACTATTTAATCTATTTTTAATTGAAATGAATCTTAATAATAGATATAAACTATTGAAATTGACATAAAATAAATATACATACCTGGAAGTAATATACATAATTTAAAAAATTATAAATTAGTTAAAAATAGTAAATTGATAAATACATATTCAAACCTCCCTTAAATATATTTATGCTAACTGTGTAGGTTGATTGTGACTGAAAATTGACTAAAAAGACTTGAAAAATATGTCATGTTAAAAAATGTAAAATTAAATTACTTTGGGATAAGGCCATGTTATGAGGTTAGGGCCACACTGTGTTTTTTTTTGTTGACTATAGGTGCTTCTTGGTTGACTATTTGATTGATTTTTTGATCTAAGTCTATGTACCTATCTACAAGGGTTTACTAATTTTCTATGTGTCAATTTACCATATAGATACTTGGAAAATGCATAACCTTAGATAATACATAAAATATATCAAATTATAAATTTTTTGAATAAGGTTAGAGGAATAATCGATCTACCCTTAAAAAAATCAACATAATTTGAGTGTTACCTACATAAACCATCAATCCCTAGGTTGATGTGGTTCTCCTTCCTAGAGTGAGTGTGTGAATTTAAACTTTTCTATATAAATGAAACTAGATATATTTATTTGATTTCTTAACAATGAGTGACTTTGAAATACAATAAATATATTCATACATGACCTAACTATTAGAATGCTTTAGAATTAGAATTGGAAGAAATAGTTCTTTTTCGATCAATGTGCACTAGAATTACCAAGTGATTACTAGATGTGTTTGGATAAGAATTGATGTTATTATATAGGGGAATATTTCAAATATTTATACCAATAAAATTTTCTAAAATTTTAGGTGGTTTTAAGTGTAACATCTCAAATTTACAAAGTTACCATTGAGGCATGGGGGTCAAGGCCACACTAGTGGTTAAGACCATAGTCTGACCTTGTCTGACTTAGTGCAGTCATATCCCAAAAGGATATAGACTACTAGAATTGGTCTGGAAAGAGTTTGAAAGAAAAATAGGGATGTCTAGATGATGTTATTAGCATAATGGTAAATGGTCCAAGTGAGGTAAGGATGTCAAGATTAAACATTTTAAAACACTTAGTAATCAAATTTATGTGTCTACATTTTCCCCCACTTTATTATAGTGATGAAATAAATTAAAATTACTATATTAAAGTATATGCAAGCCTAAGTGTGTATACACACTTTATCTTTTGATGTAAATCTTGATCATGTAAGATGTCTTAATGTGAAACTTGAAACATTGCCACTAAAAGTAGTTATTGTCCATATTTGAAAATTTAAAATCTAAAACTTAAAATTTTAATTTTGAATTTTGAAAATAGAGAAAGTAAATTATACACTTGAAAGAGTGAAATATAATCACCCTATAAATTTAAATTAGATAAGTGTTTGCCCCATTATTAAGGCATTTAGAGAAATGCTAAAACAATTATGAATTGAGAGTGATTAAGTCTCAATTTGAAAATCTTTTAAAGATTTTGAGGTGGAAATATTGCATGCTCCAACTCTCATTTTAATGTGTAGAGTAATCTATAAAATAACTAAAGGGGTGGAACCATAAAATGTGGTTCGATACATATAAAAAGTGAAACCATAGACATTGAGTGTCAATAGAATCTAACATGGCCCACTTATAACATGAAAACTAATCACACCACTGTAAATATATCTATATTCCATTTGAATCTTTTCAAATTTGAACCTTTGAAACTTGAGGAATTTTGAATATTTTAAATTAATATGTAGAAACATGAACAAAAATGAAAATCTTGTCCCTTGAATTTGTGTTGTATTGATATTGAATGCTAATTAAACTTTTAACTTGTAACTATAATTTTTTTGCATATGCCCATGCATATACATCATGCATTGTTAATATGTATTGAAAAAAATGTAAAATGAGTGCACATTATTATCACATTACCACATAATCTAATTTTTGTTAATGATGTTATCATTTTAAAAACTATATAGTGTCATAAATCTAAAAAAAATTCATGAGGACTTAAATTTTCAAGGTAAGCCATTGTGATGCCCTTTTGAGATGAGAGACATAACTTGTAAGTTACTTATCTCAAAATATAAATGTAAAATAGATGAAAGATAGAATCAATTAGTAGCATTGTGAATAGTTGAATTGGATTGAATCATATTATTGAATATAACATTGAGTTTCACATAAATCACATGTTAGATTGATATAACCATGAAACACATAAACATCATGCACATGAAATGTATCATGACACATTAGTTAAACATATAGAGTATAATTAATGCATGATATGAATCATGTCACCATAATAACAAGAAATGGAATGCAATGCCACATAATTTGAATATATTGTCACACCTAAGGCCTAAAGGCTACCTATAATGGAAAATTGAATGTCACATAAACACACAGGGCCAAGGGCCACATGCAAATGGCATGGTTATTCCATTTAAGAAATAATATGTATGATTTACCCACACAAGGACAAATACCAAACACAATAGCCAATCAAGTCAAAACTTATCATGTAGTAAATTAATAAATAAGCAAAGAGAAAATTATACTAGTTTAGATTAATCATATGTATCAATATTATTGTTATAAAATAACATTTTCATGTAACACAATGTAAAATATGAGTGATTTTAAAAACATTTGTATGATATGTAGATAAACATTGTAGAAAGGTTATCAATAGATAAAACTTTCTAAATTATTCACAAATAACAAAGAGATTCCCATAACTTTTCAAGTATGTTGGGAAATAAGGGAATCCCAAATCAAAACCATGTAAAAGTATGTCCTCTATTACATACAAATATCTTGTGAAAATTAATGTGTACCTAACATTGAAAAAAGTTATCTACTTGACATGTAATAAATAACACATGTAATAAAATAAGATAACAACATAAGCAAGATGATTTTAATTAAGGTTATCATTTTTTATTTTTTCAAAAAGTTTTTTTTTAATTTTTGAAATTTTTTTGAAGTTTTTGATATATTTTTAAATTTAAAATACTTGTAAAATATATTAATAAGTAAGGATTAAAAATTACTGCAAAAGGAAGGGATTTGAATAATCCATAAGTTTTTAAATAATACTATGGTAAGAAGGAAGGAAAGTGATATGTCCCCAATGCATGTGTAACTTGAGTCATAGTAATGTAGCATATATGATGAATATAAATAATAACTTACATGCTCTTATATGATCAAGAGATTATGTGGGATCATATAGAAATTAGGAGTGGATATATGTGATCATGTAAGTATAATGAAATCCATAACATTATAGATATCATATAATAAGAAATTGGAGTGCCATAGAGAATGTGCATTGAAAACATTGCAAGATAGTTGTTTTGGATTATTTGAAACAGTTTTGTAAATTAAGGGGGGAACTACCCAAAGTGAACATAAAACCAAGGGATAGAAGAATTCTTGGATAAGGGATATAATAAGTGAAAATAAAGGAAAATCAAAGAAGATATGGATAAAGGATAATGGAAGTAGCTTAAATAATTATATCTGTAGTGGGAGGCATATATGTATACCCCATGGCATTATATGGAGTGACTTCATATAAGTAGGATATTCCAACTGAAGAATGCCTATAAATATTAATAAGAATCATATGTTATAATATAACCCTTTGAACCACTACTCATATACCCATATGAAATTATATATTCATGTGCCATAGGAGAATATATAACCACCTATACTTATGGAGAAGCTATATGAATAATTTACATTACTTTAGAAGATGAATAATTATTTTTTATGTGCCACTTTCTACTTAGGAAAATGTACCATGCTATTTGAACGTAAATATTTATGATCATGTGTAACTATATCATGCTCATAAGTAAATGGAGAAACTCATTCTATAATATGTTTTGTAATATGTAAATCCTTCTCTAGAATATTTATTTAGACTATTTCATTACCATGTTACTCAATGTATGGGCCTTCCAACTATTATATAGGAAAAGTAAATAACATTGATTCCAAAGGATATTCATATTGCATTTATATAATTTCAATCACTTGATTATTATAATTATATTTGATACATTTATGCATTGTAGTAAGTATATCAAAGACCTTTGTGTTTGGTATAATTAATAATGGAGTAGGCACTATAATAGACCCCACTTGTAAATGTAGTACTATATTCCTAAGAGTATCCTTTGTATGAGCATAAAATGCTTTGACAACTCTAGAAGTATCATGTAAATCTTGATTTGTATAGCTAGGAGACTAAAGGAGTGTTATTATGCATACATTTTTTCTTGATCTATTGTCTATTATAATACTATGTATGAATGTTTTGTCAACATATGCTCAAATAAAGATTGCATGTATATCTAAATAATCATAATTATTTTCATTTTCATCAAATGTAATAATAAGATGTGATATTTTTTACTTGTATTTATACCAATGATATTATCTAGTGGATGTCCATATGTAAAAGGATGAGGATGAACATTATATGACAAATGTACATTATAATTATCCTTAATATTTGTTTCATGATTTACAAAATGATATTTATATAACTTGACATTTTCCCTATCATTTATATAACTTGATCTATTGTCTATTATAATACTATGTATGAATGTTTTGTCAACATATGCTCAAATAAAGAGTGCATGTATATCTAAATAATCATAAATAATTTCATTTTCATCAAATGTAATAATAAGATGTGATATTTTTTACTTGTATCTATACCAATGATATTATCTAGTGGATGTCCATATGTAAAAGGATGAGGATGAACATTATATGAAAAATGTACGTTATAATTATCCTTAATATTTGTTTCATGATTTACAAAATGATATTTATATAACTTGACCTTTGCCCTATCATTTATTTGGGGCTTAACCTCTTTATTATGTGTGTCAATGTCAATGATATTCTCATCAATGAGGTATTGTATATTATGTTTGACCTTGAAGAATCAATTTTAAAAATTCCCAATACATATATGGTATTCAAACTATTCATTTCCATGATTTTTTTGTATTATGGTCTAGACATGTCCACTTGAATACATTAAAGTATATTTTGTAATAATACATGAGGAGGTGATGGTAACCTTGAGAATTACCTCCTTAGAAGAACTTGTAATTAAAGCTTTTGTGTTAGTTGTGAGATGGAATTAACTGTGATATTAGCTTCATTCTTGATTTTATTTAGTTTTCTCTTATGATTTCCCTTACATTGAAACTTAAAATTTTAAGTATAAGGATAATTTGAAGTATACTTGAGCTTATTCAAAGTAATAAATTTGACCTCATGCTCTTTGACTGTATGACATAACCCATTAAAAGATTTAAACTTGTCAAACATAGACTCTTGAAGTGGAGATAAAAAAATTTGAGTGAATATATATTGAAGATCATTATAAACCATTTGATTTGTCAATTTTGATAGCATGGTATTGTATCTTAGAACACATTAATTTATTATTTAATTAGACCCTTATTTGAGCTAATTTGTAATTTGAGCATAGGATAGCTTTTAACCAATGTTGATAAAAAAGTGTGTTAAAAAATGGTTTTTAAAAGGTTTGAAATATTTTAATTTTTGAGGAAGATCATATAACTATCTAAGAGAATATTATTTGAGATTTCTTGGAAGGATATTTGTTAACAAGTTGTCATTATTGGCATAGTTTAGATAAGATGCATAGAAGACACACAAATGTTGTTTAGGATAAACTTTGCCTTCATACAAAGGAAGATTAATATCCAAAAATCCAACTAGTAAATTATAATATGAAATTTAGAGTTTCAAAGGGTTATGTACAAAGAACATGAGTCCATATAGGGAATAACAACAAATATATTTTAATCATTATGAGATTGCTTAGCTTGTAGGGAAAGAAGAACATGATGAAGATTAAAATTTGTAAAGGTAATTAGAGTAGTGAAAGTAGCATGAATAGGCATAAACATGGATAGTTTTTGTAAATTGAGTGATGTTACCAAACCAAGATATGGTGAAATAAAATTAGCTAAAGGTGTAGAAATATGAATGGATGCAATAGTAAAAATGGCAAGATTATAAGAGCTATCTTGTTTTTTATTTTGGTTCATCTCTAAAAACATATAATAATGAGTCAACCTTTTCTATATGTTCATGAACATATTGCATAAAATTTTACTCATCAGTTTGACCAAATTATTCCTAACTATCAAGTTTTGAAATAATATCCATAATGTGCCCTTCAAGAGGGTGCGGAATAAGTAAATTAATATCTTTTTAAGTGGAAGGATTTTGACATGATCATGAAAAATTTATTTTTGACTCCTAATAATATGAAGTATCACAAGTGTAATAGCTGATAAAATATGTAACATAGTTTTTCTCTTACCTTCAAGACATGTTGGATTTGAAAAAAAACTATTCTATATGGTGTATGTAGTGTAGCTGAATAATGAGGTAATTTAGCAGTGAAACCATGTGAAGGAAAAAGTGATTTATATTGCACATTGCATAATTTTTCCTCATAATTAAATATATATTTGATCCATGTCATAACATAATAAATATCATGTTGAAAAGTGATAAACTAGGCAATAATGAATTTCATAATTCTATATAACATATGAAAAAAATATTCACTCATTGTTCCCATTATGAATATAGTAAAATATGAATCAAGTTATTATAATTACTATAAATACAATAAAAGGAAAATTAAAGGTACAAAGGTGATATGGGAAAGGGTTTGAATGATTATGTGGGATTTATAATATACATGATTTTTTATTGATTAATGTCAGCCCAATGTTTTAGAACTAACTAAAGATTAAAAACCATGCTTGTATCACACTAGTCCAGTTTTTCAGGGTATAGTGTGAGTAACATCCCTAGGCAAATATAATCCTCTTAGGTGCACCAAAAATAAAATGGATAAAAGAGGTTGCCTATGGTATAAACATGAGATATTAGGAGTTTCTAACATACATTGAGGTATGCAGATACTAAAATCCATGTTTAGTGTTATACAATGGTTATGAGTATTTGGGTAAACCCCTTACACTATAATGTCTATAAAATCGATCACAACATATACGATAATGATAGTCACTAAGTAGTTTTAAAATTACCAAAATATAGTTTCTAAAAAAACACAAGAAAATATAAATAATGAGAAAATAAAATTGAAATTAAATCCAAGGTTGAAATAAAGAGCTTATGTGTTAGATGTTATGCATGGTGAAAAGGCAAATTATTTAGTGTTAGATTGAATCCAACATTGAATAA
The DNA here is from genome assembly GCA_037957365.1 of Torreya grandis. Taxonomy (NCBI): domain Eukaryota; kingdom Viridiplantae; phylum Streptophyta; class Pinopsida; order Cupressales; family Taxaceae; genus Torreya; species Torreya grandis. The sequence continues at coordinate 3,364,984 of JARHVA010000787.1, forward strand.
AATTGTCTTGTTGTGTGTCAAATTTATATCTAAGGTTGAAGGCTATTTTATTTTAGTGTCAAGAAATTATATTTTTGTAATGAAATCCTAAGATAAAAATCAAGAAAACAAGCAATGTTATAAAAATAGCACATTCACCAGAATGTTCAATCTATTTTGAATTGATATATATATATATATATATATATATATATATATATATCAATTCAAAATAGATTGAACATTCTGGTGAATGTGCTATTTTTATAACATTGCATGTTTTCTTGATTTTTATCTTAGGATTTCAATACAAAAATATAATTTCTTGACACTAAAATAAAATAGCCTTCAACCTTAGATATAAATTTGACACACAACAAGCCAATGTTATTCAATGTTGGATTCAATCTAACGCTAAAGAATTTACCATATATATATATATATATATATATATATATATATATATATATATATATATATAGATATAAATGAAATATATAGATATATAAGTAAAATATAGAATTTATAGAATCAAAATTAGCTAAAAGTATTAAACTGATCAATAGATATGAAAAATGTTGGTGTCTCTAAGTGTACCCATGAGATTAGGTATCCCAAAGGTAAAAATACAAAGGTAATTTCACCCTATGATTTTCATATTTTTATTGGTACAACCAAGGGCATGATTTATAGGTATTGGGATCTCTTATGTAACTTTCATAGAATAAATCTCAAGTAATTCGCTATTAGCATGAAGAAATCAATCCATTTTATTTGACATGTAATTATATGAAAATACATCCAAGTCACTCACTACTCCAGCTACTCAAGGTGTTTGAGCATTAGGTTCATAAATTGGAAAGGTTAATTAGATAAAATAAACATAAAGGATGGGATAAAAGTAAGGCATGAAAGAAGCTTTCTCTGTTCAAGTGAATAAGCCAAGATTTTTAACGTAGTCTATAATCTTGAACTAAGGTTCAAATATATATATCAAGTCATTCATGGGTTTGAACTAAAGTAAATAATTAAAAGAGTCTTAGGCAGATGTAATGTGTATAAATCCTACAAAATTATCTCAAAATTGAAAAATTATAAATATTGTTAATCAACACATCCACACATGATTATTTAGATAAGTAATATAAAATTACATAGGTTAGTTAAAATAATAAACAACTCATCCTAACTAAGAACATACATAATGTAACTTAGAATCATATCATAGTACACAAACAAAAATCATTCACCACTTCACCATGATAAGATAGGAAGGATTCCATAAAAAAATACAACCATGAACACTTTTACAAGTTTTGTAATCCCTATGTTTTATATTAATAAATATGACCTTTAAATTAAGTTACAAAGTAGTATATATAGAATAAGAGTAGATTCACCACCTAGGATCATGGAACTATATTCATAGTCTTCATGACTAATCTATTTATAATGGTACATACTTAGAAGAGATAAAATAAGATGGGGTCCAAACTATAGACAAAATAGTCCCACTTTGGTACTAGTCAAACATAAAATGATTATTTTTAGTTGGGGCCCATGATGGGACCACCAACTAATTATTTTTTGTAATCTTGGGATTCTAGTGCTTTATTAATAAAATTTGTCTCTCTATAAATCTTGGATAGGTTGACATGTGGTTCTTTGAAAATTACATTTTCACATGGTAACAACTCCTTGTGGGTCTTTGGAAGGACCTCTAAAGTATTCTTGACTACACTAAATTTTTTGATGTTACCCATGGACTATGTGGCTAAGTCCATGATGGAATGAGAGACAACCTTATTGGCCTTGGTGAATTTATTTCTAAAGTTAGACTTAAACATCTTGAGGTACACCCAAAAATCATCTATATAGATGATTGTGCCATCAGGGTTGAACAACACAATGATGTTAAACTCTTTAAAGTAGGATAACATATTCTCTTTAATATTATTTAAAGGGACAATTTATGATTTCATGTCTCTAAGTCATTCCTCCAAGTAGGTCATGATATTTATAACAAAGTTCTGACACAAAATAATATCCATCAATGGTATGATACTTAACCAAGAGAACATTCATTTTTTATCACAACTACCATTTTCTTTAGTTTATTATTCATCTTGATGTTCGATCTAAATATGCATATGATCTTTGATAAAGTACATTTTATTATGTAATACATTCTATTATCTCCTTGAAAGTAATAAATAACTTATAAAATGCCCCTTCAACCTTATCAATCAATAGAAGATGATCCTCACTTAAGACTCTAGGGTCTTCACTTGTTTTTTCAAATCTTTCATTATATTATTTTTCATATTGCAATAAATCCTTACCACTGAGATTGGATCTTAAATTCTACACTCCTTCCCTATTTTCCTCCTATTCTTGGTCAAAGATAAGAGGTATTCGTTTATTTTCCAAGTAACATGATCTCCTTCTTATGTAAATTTTTTAGTCATAACCCTCTTCATTTGACCCATATCTTTATCAAAATCTAACTATATGTCTACATCCCCTTGGTAAATCATTTTAGGCATTTATAGTTCCTCTACTTATAATGTATCTATATAGTCACCTCCCTATGTCTATCCAAGATCTCCTAAAGTGGAAATAGATGAGGGTATAGACATAGAATTATATAGTGGAGGAATGGATGGAGAGGGAATGAATGTGAGAGAGGATTGAATAGAGTTGGAGGAGCGGGATCAAATACATGGATGAAAAAGGTAGTTTCCCATGGGTTCATGAAAGCTCTTAATTACTCGTATGTCATATGAAATGAAGGTACAATATCACTAGGGATATTTTTCATAATCCTTAGATAATATATGGACCTATTGAAAGTAAATCTAGGGGGCATGGATATAAGAGAGGGAAGCCTAATTGATGGTTGATGTAGGTGTAGGTGTAGGACCAAACTTTAGATGAGGTTGAGGAGAAACTAGGGACCCTATGCTATAGGAGGTGGAATATAAGTACCAATTGTATAAGATGTAATTATGAAGGTGCTTAGTCCTAAGACTTCATGGCAATGGGATTCAAATGTGGATAAATCCTATATTGAGGGTTGGATACTTGGTTAGTGGCACTCATAATTGGGGAACTTTGGGAATATTGTACCACTAATCTATATCTAGTGTATACCCTTATCACATTAGAAATGGGAGAATTTCCAATGGGAAGGTAAATTTTACTTAGTAAGGGAGGGTAACTTGAGGTAATAAGACTACTGGGAGTTAGACCAATTAAGATCACAAGTCTAGATATTGGGGCAATGAGAGATGCATAAATACCAAGAGTAATAGGAAGAAAATTGATAATAGGGGAAACAAAAATGATTTATGGAACATGAATTTTAAGGGTAGAAACTAAAATAGTGGTAATTGGATAAATGGGAGTGATAACTAGTGAAATGTGAGTTATTTGAATAATGAGAATTGACACACCCAAGCCTATAAGACCATAAGTACCAAAAATAATAGGGGAGATCAAGGAAGCTTGGATCTAAGTTAAGACAATATGTGAGGTAATTGCCTATGGTATTAGCCTTCTAAAAGTGGGGGTAGTTGGATCATATGCCATAGAATGATAGACTTCCATAAAACTTTGATAGGGATTAAAACCACTAGATATATGCAATGATTGTTAAAAAATAGGTGGACTTACATGACTTGTTTTTCTAGTTGACGTAGTGGTAGTAGATAAATATATGGGGGATACTAAAGGAATCTCATGAAAGATTATATCCTTGAGTTTTCTTATTATTATTATAGTGATCTATAGGTTGGGGATCCCAAAGGCTCTCCTCCATGACTTGATTTCTAGATTATTTCTCCTAGAGTGATTTAGTAGCTTATAACTTCCTAATCAACCTTATGAGCCTCATGATGGTATGTGATATTCAACATTAACCTTAGTTATTCCACATGTCTATGGATATTCCCATAGGGTCACATTACCTAAAATAATGAAAAAGAATGCTTAATAATGATATTTGTGTTTCCATGGATGTCATTGCTAAAAATTTATTATATTCACATTGGATAACGATAAGGGGAAAGAATGAATATGTCTTTTGATTCATAGTATCATAGTGAGTAGTAACACCATTAGAATATTGGCAGGCAATTTATTTCACAACCAATATGTTAGACACATACTAGGTTAGCTTAAAAGGAGGACCTTAGATTCCTTAAACATTTATTATTATGAAAGTGGGATAGTATCAATAAGTCTTAATGGCTATAATATAAGTTATCATCATTTTAGATAATTTAGGCAAGTTCTTCTCGTTGATAACAAAGTATAATGAGGGATATAATTTGTTTCATATATCCTAAATGTAGGCTCTATCATGATGATTTTAGGGCCTAGAGTGGACCACGTGCATAGGTTGGGTGTAAGGTGTCCATGGTTGGAAATATGAATGTTTGAAAGTAAAAGTATGATAGGATATATCTACAAGACAAGCCATTATGTATAAATTTTCCCTTGCTCTATCCTAGGTTAGTTATTTCCCAATGTTAAAGGTGATGACTCCTCCCAAGGATGGGATTTACTTTTATTCAATAAATATGCTAATTATTTGGATGTAAAACTTGTTTAGATTTATGAAGTTACTTGCCTTGAATAACTAGTTGAGAAACAACATGCTAATCCTAAATCTTTCCCTAAAGGTCTTGATCATGTATGTGTCAATGTCTTATTTATTAAACTAACAATTAGATTATTATTCCCAATACTTTAAGGTATCCAAAACATCATGTTTCTTCATCCATTCAACTATAATTTCCCTATCATAAGGAATTTTGGGCTTTAAGAGGTACTAGTATTTATTGAAAGTAATTCTTGAGATCTCAGCTATTAAATTCTTATCATTGTCCATTTGAACTAAATCATTTTTGTATGCAAATAATTTGAGTAAATTATAAAATATATCACTACAAAAAAAACCTATAGTTTAGAAATGGCTTTGTGGAGTCCTAAGTGTGGATGGTTGCTAAGTCATTCAAAAACTCACTTTCATCCTTAGTGTATTCATAATTGTTTGATGGATTTTTATTTTCATTGATGGCCTTGAAGACCTCATTGTAGTGAATTTACTTGAAAATACATATAAATAAGGTGGTGTCCATAATTTATTGACTTTTATTAGGGTTTGAATATGAGGCTTCCATCATTGATTATCAGGATTATATAACTTTGTAAACTAGCTCATAGAGATCTAGGCAATATAGAAAAACACCTCAAAATTCTTTAGATTAATTAGATAATATGAGATCTCAATATTTTGATCTTCAATAATAATGGTAGTGAAATATATTTATATGAGGCATTATTTCTCTTTTAATTTATATCTTAGTAATGGTAATGGAATTCATACTAACTTTGAGTTAGTGGTGATGTTCAAATTTGTTACCCTTTTTTACTTTTAATAAATGTTTAAAGATTTAATGTGAAATTTAAAGCTTTTGTGGTCATGTGACTTGCCCAGGTGTTGATCTTTAGAATCCTTAAAATATATTTAATATGACTATAGACACTATAAAATAACACACAATTCTAGTTATCAAAATTGCTTGGACTTTTATTTCATTTTTTTTACTACACCAATAAAGTCAAAATAACCTATCTTGAACTAATCCCTTCACCTAACCCATTTAACCTAAACTCTCCTTGGGTCTAGTTAGCCATTTAGCTAAATTAACTTACCTTGTTAACCCTCTTAACCCTCACCCTAGATTATGTTGGTTATTTTTCTAACCAACTATCCCTTTCACCCTAACTGACCTTAACACCATTTTCACCCCTTTCACCCATTTTTTAACTATATTCATTACCTTGATCTTCAATGGTTAAGGCAACTATCAACAATTCCCCTAACCATCGACAGTTAGGTCCCTAAGCTCATAACACATAACTAGTTATTTTTGAAGTAATCAAGCACAATTTTTAATAGTTTTTGCCTGATCCATCTTCTAACACATCATAAACACCTCATAATATTACAATCCTATCTTATTACTCCATCACCTTTTTATTATAAAAGGAAGTGAGCAAGAGGAGAAACGGATCCATAAATACATATCCAAATTTTACATTCAGGATATATTCATATAGGTACTCAAGTCTTTTAGGCATTCAAATATTCGTCATGAAGGTTTCTCTAATAGCCACCAACCCAAACCTATGGAAAATTTCTTCTAGCTCTCCTTTATATACTATTATGTTGCTAAAATAATTTTAGATTAGGTAAGCATTGGATTGCTTTCATTTGTCTTTCTTCATTCTAATTGGATATAACTATCTAGATCTTACCTCTTTAAATTCCTATCTGACCTCTGATCTCATCTAAGAGCACTCATCTCTTCACCTTATCATTCTTAGATCCTAAAAAAACCCTCTACATTAGATTAAGTTTGATATCACCCTTTTACTGATAAACCTTTCTAACTTTCTTAGTCCCAATAGGTAACCATCGATGGTTTCCAAGAACTACCGATGGTTTCCTAACTAGTGACAGTTACCTATAACCGTCAATGGTTAGCACTTTGACCCAAGACCCTCATATTTATACCTTTTAACCAAACCCTTGACTAGAACCTATTTTCCCATTTTTTGTACCAAGCCAAACTAGAAAAGAACATTCATTTAGTAAATTAGCATATCTTTTGTTAGCAAAGTATTCATCTTGTTTACTTTTATGTATGATTGATTTCATTCATCTACTTTCAACATTAACTTATTTTATAGGTGTAGATTGAAAACCTCCATAGATAGCTCACACTTTCTTGGATCTAGCACCATGTAGGCAATCCACCCTTCCTCCTTGTCTAACAAACAAGCTTGCTTTGAGTGATTTCTTATGTAGGTCATCTTCCCCTAGCCAAAGAAGAGTTCTCCACTTTATCTAGTTCACATGTGCATTTCTACCAGGTTTTTCTACCATATCTATTTTACCCTTTTTCATAGCTTTTATCTCTTTATTTTTTCATAGTCATAAAAGTAAAAATTCTAGATTAAACATGTCAGCATGCCTGGTAGGACCTCTTCGTACCTTTTTCTTCTTGTTTTGGAACCTAGTTCCATTTATTCCTTTATTATATGCTCATCAAATGAAGTCTAAACATTTCCTTTTGGGTACAAAATAAATTTATTCATTCATGGTTTGCTTGCTTGATTTATCTCACTTAGTTAATTAAATCATCATGAATTAATTGTAGCACGCTTATGTTACACAACCAAACCACTCTCACACAAACAAACATCATAACATACTTGAGACAAAGCCCATTAGGATTTCATCACCCATTAGATCACCTAACCCTTTTTAGTGATCCTTCTTGGATTTCATCTCCAAGGGGAAACCCACTCCATTATTTGTTGGAGTATAAACTCTAGACAAATGGTATCTATTGGCTAAGCAGACCAGTTCAACTTTGGGTTCATGAAGTGTGGTGAGCAAGCCCCCAGTACCAAGCCACATACTCAATCTAGTACAAATTCTTTTTTAGCACCATAAAAAACTTTAAACCATCCTTATCTTGCTCTTTTAGTACCTAGTTCACAATCCAAACTTCTTTCACACTCTTTAAGGCATAAGCCAAAAGTGATTTAAAATGAATCCTAGGATTAATTATGTTTTTAGTTTGTGCCTTGTTTACCTTGAAATTTTCTTTGCTTATTCATTATTTGAGGTGAGAGATTCATTATTCTTTTCCAATTCTTCACATGGTTTTTACCAGGCAACAATTGAGGAATCAAACCCATCAAACATCCCCTACCTCTTCTTCTTCATAATCCATGGGGTATAATTTATGGGTTGAGAGTTCTCTTAATCATTCTCCCCCACCTACCATGCCTCAGATTTTTATTGAGGGTGATGTTAATTTCACCACTTTCCTTGACAATAACCCCATTTCCCTTCAACACTATCTTAACACTTTAGATTATTTTACCCAAATTGCTTTAATTCCTCCCATGGATTCTCCTTTACGCATGCCTCATGGGCTTATGGTGGGTGTTACTTTTACCCAACCCTTGGTTTCCAAAGCTTCATATTCTATCCATAACTCATTTTCTACCACCAGCTAAATCTAATCTGATACTCTAACCCATAATCAAACACCCCCTACATCAACCAACACATATAATGTTGGGGTAATCCAACATCTTGATACTTATCCCACACCCACCTTATGGGTAACTTATACCCCTCTTTCCACCATTCCTTCTACCATCACCACCCAACCAATTTATACCCATCTCCAAAACTTAGTACTTTCTATAACTCAAACTCTTCCACCCATGAACACATGATTCACTACTCAAACTCAACCCTAACCCACTCATACATCCATACCTCCAACTACAATAACCTGTCAATAAGTTCCTACAACCTCTTATCAATATGTGCCTAATCTATAAGGTCATGTATCCCCTTCAACTCAATCTTATGTACCCATGAATCCTTATGGGGAACCATCTCAACCTCTTATGACCACCTACCAATATGTAACATATTCACAACCTCCTTATCAATATGTTGCATCTACCATACCTCAACCCAACCTATCCTATGATATTCCATATACCCAACCTCAAACCAACTTGGTCAAGATGTTAATTAACAAAATTACCAATCTTAAATCATCCATCTCAGCAACCCATAACCTTCTCTCTTATGACCAAATATGCAATGAACCTATCCATCCATACATCCCAATCTAATTCTATACTCCTAATGGGAATTTCCTAAATTTTATAAATTTAAAGGTAAAAAGGACCCACAACAACATTTTAAAGCATTTCATCACTCATGCTACTTAATTACACATGATGATGCCTTCATCCTTAAAAATTTCCCCATGTCTTTGATAGGACCCACTCTTGATTGGTATAGTGTTTCACCAAGCACTCCATTTTTTATTTCACCCAACTCACCTAAGTATTTTTAGATCACTTTTCGGTGAACATATCTAAAAAGGTTTCCATAACTATCCTTTATTCTATTAATCAATTTGATGATGAATCAGTTGCTAATTTTGTTTCCATATGGAGAGGTCTTATCAACCAATTTATTTCTCATTACCATAACCTGAATTAATCAAGCTCTTTTCACAAGGTTGTGCCAAACACATTTCACCCACTCTCAAAGTTTAAAATTTTCAAACTTTTGATGAGGCCTTTACCATGGCATGAAAATTGGAAATATGATCTATAAAGGAAGGAAAATTAAAACTTTGGAACAAGAATTCCACCTCTAAATCTAATTATCCTTTGTCATCATCAAAACACTCCAATCAATCCAACCCTTATAAATATAGGCATACACCAACTCAATTGTTCTCAAAATCCCTCCACCTCCAACAACCAGCCAATCCAACCCTTCAACCATTTCTTCTTGCTATTTCAAACAACCCAACCCAAATCAAACCCATGGACCTCCAAAATAATACACTCCTATTAGATAATCTTACTCTTTAGTTTTGGATAAACTATTCAAACTAAACTAATACAACTTCCACCCATAAAACCTCATTAACAATTTGACACTACTCACCCCACACCTGGTTGGTACAATGAAAATGATTCATGTACATACCATCATGTTATTAGACATGATGTTAGTAGGTATAATACCTTCAAAATGATTGTCCAAAACATGATTGACAAGGGGGAACTCATATTTGACAATCCCAATGCACCTCCTTACCAATCTATTGATATTTTTTGTAAACCATTTCCCAACCATACACCCTCTACCAAATATAATTAAAACCAACCCAAATCATCTCACACACATGAGGTCAATATAGTTGATACAATCATTGATGAACCTTTTATTGAGGAGACCATTACCTCAACCTCTATTTCATCCATCCCACTCATTGAAGTGGGTAACTCAACGACCCTTACTTTGGGTATCCAAACTAAGGAAGCCACCTCACCCTCCTCCTCACTCAAGAAAATCATGGACTTATCCACACCTCCTTAATAAAAACCAAAGAACGATATCATTGCTTTAACCACCTCTTCACCTATTTATTTACCCATGGAGGAGAAGTGACCTACTATTTCTTTGGAGGTTCAACCAAAAAAAGAACCCATATCCATCCCCTCACTTAAACCTATCACATATATCATTGAATAACACAACCTCTCTTTTGAAACCATTCCAAAAGAGGAAACCTCTTCACCTAGACCTTTCATGGTGAAATCATCCTCCCAAACTTTACAACCCTCTCCTAATAACATTCCCTCACCTCCACTTAAAGGCTTAATATTTAAAACTAAGGATCAAGAAACTAAGCCCATCTACAAACCTTTTTCTAGATTGGTTCAAAATCTGACATTCACCTCTCAACCTAACCTAGATAGAGCCACTTTTTTGCATCATCTAGGTCTACCTTATCAAAGTAAATCAAAACCTTTAACCACACTTCCTTTAACCTATAAACCCATCATACCTCTAGCCAACCCTTTTCCTTCCATGACTTTAGGATAACCTTCCCACATTACTCCATTCAAAATCCCCAAATCATCATCTAACCCTCAAGCTAAACCCATCATATCCCAAACTAAACCCATCAAAAACTTGGGGATACTTCCTACTCCTAATATTATTCATCCACCTTTGAAGTTGAACTTGACCCCTCTTAAACTAATGAAACAAACACCCACCAAACCCATCAAAAGGATCAAACCAATCAAGTCTCCACCTCAAGCTAGACCCATACCACCTCCTTCCACCTTACCTTTTATCTTGGGACCTCATCCCTCAACTCTCCCTAATCCATATTCCTTATCTCACCAACCTTCACTCTTTTCCTCACCTACATCTTATACCAAATAATCAACCTCATAATCCTCATTTCTATATAAACTCTCCCTCACTACTCTCCCACCTATAACAAAATAAGCACCCTTAACTTCTAAATCCTCTACAAAGCTAACCCCAACTATATAACCCCAACATAAAACATTTACCAAAACTATTCAATCAACTTCCAAATACATGGTGAGACCTCCACCAAAAGGGACGCCACTCTACCTCTTAAAACTAAAACCTTGGCACCCTCAACACCTTTAACTGAATCCTATTCAGCCATCTTATAAATGTTGTTGCAAACTTCCTCTATCTCCTTACCACCCATCAAACAATTTGACCATTTTAATAAATTTTACCACTCACATCTTACACCATCTTATTTTAATGACCAATTAATATGTGCCTATCATAAAACACCTAGACACGATATGAAAATCTATAAATCTCTTCAAAACCTTATCTATAACTTGATGGATGAGGATGATCTACTATCAAATGAACCAAATATTATCCCATTACCAACTCAACCACCCATTCAACCCTTCCAAACCATACCCTCTCCCACACTCTCATTTGAAAGTGAGGAGAAACTAGAACAACCATCTAGTCTAACAACTTCTCTTACCCATACTATCCACATGGTTACCTGATCTAGGGCCCAAAAAAAAGGTAAGGAGAAAGCTAAATTTTCCATCATATGGATGTACCCTTCTAACTCTCAACCTACCAACCAACCTCACATACCCTCACCTTTACCACACCATCACCAAAACCCAAGATATCCATTTTGGGTGCCACTTCCTCTAACCAATCTAAATCCTTACAATGCATAGTGCTTAAGAAACTTCACCAAACCTCAGTGAATATGAGTCTTTATGAACTCATTAAAACCTCACCTCATCATCACCAAGCACTCATTGAGACCCTCCAATATAATGAGGTTCAACCACATGATCCCTAACCTATATCTACCTTTTTTGGTGCTATTTACCATTTCAACCTCATCACATTTCAAGATTCTAAGATTCCATTTGTTCATCCTAAATATCCTGATCCTCCCTTATTTATCACCACATACATTAACCAAACCCACATTAAAAGGGTGATGGTTGAAAGAAGAGATAGAATCAAATTTATCTCCTCACATTCTTATGACCAACTTCACCTACCCAAGAACATTAGTTTAAAACTATAATGGTCTTCCACTCTTTCAATGACACCATGGACATTACTTTAGGCATGGTAATCCTTCACATCTATTTAAGACCTCATCCTAAAATATTTTACATTGTAGAGGATGAGTTACAATATAATTTTTTACTTAGACAACCTTGGATTTATGCCATGAATTTTGTCCCTTCCACCTTACATGGATGTTTCAAATTTAAGAACATAAGTCAAGTCATTACCATCAAAGCTAACCCAAGTCCCTTCGCTTCATGAAATATGACCTATAATTTAAATTATGTCCTCATTCCTACATCATCCACTTCACCATCCACTAACAACACTCACACCACTACCCATTATGAAGCTTCAATGATATCCTTCATCCCTTCATCTCAAATTCCCATAGAAAACCCCTTAGAATCCACATTCCTACATCTCTCACTAGGAGAATATCATATTTTAGCTTTGGATGCTTTCCCCACTCCTTAAGAGTATGGGAGCCTCATCCATGATCCCAGTTATGACCCCAACATTGGTGCCATCATTCCTTTTAAGCTCCCTAACCATAAAACCAACTTCAATTATGGAGGACTTGATCATCCACTTGTTTCTCCCACCATTACCTCTTCCACCAAACCATTTACCATAGACTTATCTTACCTTGACAAACTAACATTTTCTAAACTATATATTCATATGTGTGTCTAGAAAGGATTCAGTCATAACATTTATGAATAGGGACCCCATGACCTACTCATGATCAAAAATCAAAAGTTGTGGGAGTCTTTTGGCCTTGGGTTTGAACCACTTAAAGAACCTATCTATTCATTGAAACATATCACCAACATTGAGGATGAAACCTATTCCTCACTAACCCATTCCCCTTCTAAGTCTAAGGACTTTTAGGTCATTCCTCATAACTTTGTTTATAAACACTGTTAGTTTGGGCCCCTTGATATATCAAAAGGATGGCCAAACTAAAACCCTTCCTCTCATTAATTTTGACATGATCAAACATGATTCTCCTAATATTCATACCATTTGACAATAGGATGATTATTCCATTCTCCCTAACTTAGTGCAAAAGGTTCTTCTATCCAAAAATCTCTTCCTCTTGAGAAACAAACCATGTTGAATGAATCTACCATTGATATCAACTTGGGTACTCGGGATAATCCCCACAGAGTCAAAATTGGTCAATCCTTACATTTTAGGGAGTAACAAGATTTTATTTCCCTCCTTCATGACTATAGCATTGAATTTGCTTGGTCTTATAAGGATATACTAAGAATCAACCCTTCTATTTACCTCCATGACATTGTCACCTATCATGATGTCAAACCCATGTTCTAAAAGCTTTGTATGATGCATCCTCACATTGCACTTATTTTAAAAGAGGAGCTACAACATCTCTTATTCATAGACTTCATCCAACCCATAGACTATCCTCAATGGGTTTCTAACATTTTCCTTATCACCAAACCCATAGGGGGACTTTGCCTCTATCTTGACTTTTATGACCTTAACCTTGCTTGTCCAAAGGATGACTTTTTTTTGCCTAGCATCAACCAACTTGTTGACCTTACTACTAGCCATGAAATGCTATCTCTTATGGATGGTTTCTCAAGATACAATCAAATCTTGATTGCCCCCAAGTATCAACATAAAACCTCTTTCATCACCCCATGGGGAACCTTTTACTATAGGGTCATGCCCTTCAGCTTGAAGAACACTAGGGCAACCTACCAGCATGCCATGACTTACATATACCATGATCTCATTCATAAAATTATTGAGGACTATGTGGATGATCTCCTTGGGAAATCTAAACATCATAAGGACCCCCTAGCTATTCTCTCCATCATCTTCCAATTCTTCATCCATTTTCACGTTAGACTAAATCCCAAGAAATTTTTTTTGGGGTCCTAACTAGAAAAATCTTTGTCTTCATCATTTCTCTCTAAGGAATCAAAGTAGACCCAACCAAATTCCATGTCAACCTTGAGATGCCACCTCCAACCCACCTTAAACAAATTCATAGCCTACAAGGCAAACTCTAATCCATCTACCATTTCATCTCTCAATTATCAGATAGATGTCATCCTTTCCACCATATCCTAAAGAAAGACACTTCTTTTAAGTGGACTAAAGACTATCAATGTGACTTTCACTCACTCAAATAATACCCTCTTTCTATGTTGCTTCTCACCCCTCCTAAGGAGGATCAACCCTTCTACCTCTATATATCTACCACTAACCATTCCCTAGGGGCAATGTTGGCACATCAGGATGAATAAAACAAGGAACAAGTTTTTTACTATATCAATCAAACACTTATAGAGTATGAGACTCAATACACCCATACCAATAAGCTTTACCTCACCCTCATCTTTATAGATACCAAGATTTATCACTACCTCCTCAATCATAAAACTTATGTCATCACCAATACTAACCCCCTCAAGTATATGCACTCTAAACCATACCAAAACCAATGTATGGCTATTGGCTCATGTTCCTCACTAAGTTTGACCTTGAGTTCCTCCAGTAAAAGTTAATCAAAGGGAAAGTCATTGTTGACCAATTGGTCAAATATATTTTACCAGACAATCAACACCTTCCTCTTATATTTCTAGATGATTCTAATATAACTCTATCTTAGGAAGACATCAGCTATCAAATGACCCTGTTCTTCAATGGATCCAAATGCCAACATGGTGGGGGTATTGGAATTGTTCTCATTCTCCTTGATAGAGAACCCATTTCTTTTTCTTTCAAACTCTACTATGAGTGTACCAACAACATGGCTGAGTATAAATCCCTAGTGATAGGTATCTAAACCACCTTAGCCTTGGGAGTTAAAACCATTACTATCTTTGGCAATTCCCAGCTTATCATCAACCAATTTAATGGTTCCTACCAATGCAAAAATGACATCCTAAAAAAGTATAAGTAATTATTTTATGTGCTCTTGGTGTCATTTGACCATTACTCTCTCTAATCTATTGCATTATCCACTAACAAGTTTGCAAATACAATGGCTTCCCTTGCTTCCCAAATCCTAACTCAACTTGCCACTTCCATATTTTTTATCACCATTTAGCATTTCATCACACCCTCATATATCCACTCTGACCTTCCTACCATTTGTAATTTGGAAGAATCTACCTCAGACATTTGGTATGAACAAACATTCAACTACCTTAACCTCTGTGTAGTTCCTCCTAACCTCTCCAAGAATGCCTAAGAAGCTTTCATCCAAACCACTACCTATTATACCATATTAGGAGGAATCCTCTACAAACATGGTTTTTATTGCCTTCTTCTCCATTGTCTTCATGGTCATGATGCCTCTCATACTATTAAATAAACCTATGATAGAATCTATGGTAGACACTTTGGTGGCCTAGCTATCACTAAACATATCCTTTACCTTGGCTACTATTGGCCCACCCTTAATCAAGAATATTGTGACTATGTAAATAAGTGTGTTAAATGTTAACAAAATGCTAATTTGCATCACACACCCATACATGGACTTCAAACATCCAAAGACCCTTAGACTTTCTCATAATGGGGATTGGACCTCATCAGAGAAATCAACCCTCATTCTTCACAACATCACCACTACCAAATACTTTACTAAATGGGTAAAGGTTATTCCTCTTATTTCTACTAAAGTTAAAAATATCGTTGACTTTATCAACCATCATATCATCTATCATTTTGATGTTCCCCATAAGATCATCACTACTAATGGTGAATCTTTCAGGAATAGGCAAGATCAAGGTATTTGTGATGCCTTTGGCATCAAACTTAACTTTTCCTCACCTTACCATCCATAAGTAAATAGACAAGCTGAGGCTTCAAACAAAATTATAAACAAAATCCTAACCAAGGTCATCAACACTTCAGGCTGAGATTGGCACTTGCATATCCCCTTTACTTTGTGGGCCTATCATACTAGCATTTGAACTTCTACAAGTTCTACCCTTTTCTCACTTATATTTAGAGCAAAGGTAGTCTTACCTCTTGAAGTACAAATTCCCTTTCTTTGCATATCATTGAAATAAATTATTTATGAAAGTGACTATCATCAAGAATGTTTAACCCAACTGGAGGTACTTGATGAACATCACCTTGTATCCCTTAACCACCTTTATGTCTACCAAGAGTGCATTACACATGCCTATAAAAAAAATATAAGAGAAAGAATTCAAAATTAGATATCTCATCCTCAAAGAGAACCAACATGTCATTAACATGGAGAAAAACAAAAGAGGTAAGTGTGCCTTTAATTGGCTTGGACCCTACATCATCACCCATAATTATAGATTAGGAGCTTATTGTTTGTCATCCCTCAAAGGAAAAAAAAAATTATCCTCTTAATGCTTCAAATCTACATCTTTTCTATTTTTAAAACAAAGATTAAACTCACATTCTTGTCTAACTTAAGCTCATCTCTTGATTCATAAGATTTTCTACCCTCACACTCATTTTTTCCTCTAATTTTGAGGACAACTTGATTCAAATAGAACCATGTGATTATCCATCATAACTATTACCTAATCTTGAATATGTGTACCCTAACTGTACCCATATCATGGTTCTTATGGATACTTTTTTTCTTTTATGAGATAATATCCCATGGTCTCTTATCTCTCAAAACCCATTCTTTTCCACCCTCCACTACATTCTTGTGATAAAAGTTTGCCCTCATAAAGTTACACCTTTAATCCTTCTTAGACTTGTCCATGTCTAAAACTAGAATCCAAATTATTTGGGATACCAAAATATATCATTTGGGTCACAAAAGTTCTAGCATTATATAGACTACCTTAAAGGATAGTTACCCCATTTCTTGAACATTGCTTAAAAAATAGACTGCTCCCTTGAAAGATGGCTAAGTCAAATGTATATTAAAAGCAATTCCTTAAAGCTTATCACATTGATCAGCTTCACAAACATCTCAAAAATCAAAATCACAATCAGACCCTTTCTCAAAAACAAAATAAACATCCCAAGAAAACTATAATTAGCTTTCTCTTCAATAGACTTCCTACATTGATCAGTCTACACCATGCATAAGACATGGACTTGTATAAAAAAAAATTTTAGGTCACCTATAGAAGGGGAAAGCTTGCCCACATAATATTATCTTCCCTACTCACCCATTTACCATTCACTCACCACACATTCCCCTTATATTCTCTATGAATCAAGGTATTTTGAGCTTACTGAACATAACATGATCAAGACACAATTTTATCAACCAAAGTATTATTATGTGGAACATTCAAAAGGCTAATGTTCACTGAGCCCCAACTAACTTTAATGATGTTTTCGGTCTTTATCAATGAAAATGAATCATCATTATTTTCTTTTCCTTCTATTGTTGACTATTAGAAACATGTGTCTCTTAATTCTCCCACATTTCACATTTTCATAACCTCACCCCCAAACCAAACAAGGCATCTATCTTGGAGATTCATTCTCCATTACTTAGTTCTTAGAGATTATTAATCTCCACCCCTTTATTTACCCACTTTATTTAATCAAAACCAACACTACCTTCAACTAAACCTAGACCATGTGGTATGTCAAATTGGGGAAACTCATTTGAAAACCACCTCAACCTATTTTAGGAATTTCCTTCCCTAATATTTTTTGAGATTAATATTCTCCTTATTTATTCCTCTTTTAACAATAATCTAATCAAATCTATAAAAACATAATGCTTGAAGTTTTTTTTGGATCTTATGTCCACAAAATTATGTAGGTAGCGTTCACTTGCCTAGTGCATTTGGAGTCAGCTTAGCTAACCTCTTTCTACCATACCTTTCACCCAACCATTGATAATTATATTTATACCCACATTTTACCATCTACCATTTGGATATATCATTCCTCCATCCTTTTTTAACCTTTTGAGAGACATCATTTATCCATCTTTCCCACTTGGGAGAACTACATTTAGTTAGAATTTTGTTTTTGGATACTATGTCCATAGAACTATGTAGGTAGTGTTCATTTGCCTAATGCATTTGGAGTTAGCTCATTCATCCCTTTATTTTAAAACATAAAACATTAAACATTATCCTTGAACCATTACACCACATCCATCTTGATGTTGACCATTTAGACCCAAACCTTTCACATCTTTTTTGTGATGACCTTACTATGGTATTTTTGACCATACCAACCAACTTTTTCATGTTGGACATTTGAACATTTAAAAATTTTACACTTAGTGCATAACTAGAATATTGGGTCCTCCATGGATCAATTCTAATTTTAGATACACACACATGGGATCACTTTTGAATTCATATACCCCATGGACACCAATCCATTTTGCTTAAAAGGGTAACAAGTGTACCCAATCATCACAATATAGTCATGTGGTCCATTGGTTACCTATCTTCTTAGCACTAAGCTTAATTTTATCAACATTGGATCCTTAGTCATTGCATGATCTTGGCTATCTCATCTTTATCACATCTTGTGTGAATATTTGCATTCCAAATAACCAACTTTAAACCACCCTTTAGTTACTCACATTTATGATTAACCATAAACCATTCATCAAACCCTGACTCAGTTTGGATTTTCCTCCTCATCTCCCAGTTTGAGGGGGAACTCATCCCATAATTGGGGCAAATTGACCTTCAACCAACCTTCAACATCATAATCTATTTTTGTTTTATAGCTTGCAAATACAAGCCACATAATAAAAAGGGGGAAAATGTAGACACTAGAAACCACACACATGATTCTAGTTGTCAAAATGTTTCAGACTTCTCTTTCTCTTTTTTCAACTACACTGATAAAGTAGAAATAACCTATCTTAAACTAATCTCTTCACCTAACCCATTTAACCTAAACTCACCTTGGGTCTAGTTATCCACTTAGATAACTTAACGTACCTTATTAACCTTCTTAATCCTCACCCTAGATTACATTGGTTAGTTTACTAACCAATTAGACCTTTCACCCTAAATGACCTTAACACCATTTTCACCCCTTTCACCCACTTTTTAACCCACTTCTATTTGGTACCTCAACCACTGATGGTTAAGGGAACCATTGATGGTTACCCTAACCATTGACAGTTAGGTCCTTGAGTTGGTAACACATCACTAGCTATTCTTGAAGCAATCAGGCACAAATTTAATAGTGTCTACCTGATTTTTATTCTAACACATCATAAACACCTCATAATCTTACAATATTATCTTCTTACTCCATCACCTTTATCTTATAAAAAGAAGTGAATAAGAGGAAAAATGGATCTACAAATATATATCCAAATTCTACATTTAGGTTATCTTTATATAGGTACTCAAGTATTTTAGGCATTCAAAGATTCTTCATGAAGGTTTCTCCAATAGCCACCAGGTCAAAACTCTAGTGAATTTCTTCTAGCTCTCATTTATATACTGTTATGTTGCCAAAATCATTTTAAATCAAGTAAAAATTGGATTGCTTTCATTTATCTTTCTTCATTCCACTTGTATATTCCTATCTAGATCTTACCTTTTTAAATCCTTCATATCCAACCTCTGATCTCATCTAAGAGTACTCATCTCTTCACTTTATCATTCTCAGATCTTGAATAGACCTTCTGCATTAGATTGAGTTTGATCTCACACTTTAGCCTATAGACCTTTTTGACTCTCCCAATCCTAGCAAGTAACCATCGATGGTTTCTTAATCAGTAATGGTTACCCTCCATAATAAATGGCTTGGATTGATGTTGTGAACCTTATATTATTCTTGAGAGCTCCTACATTTTTTAGTACAAACCCATTCAGTTTTTCCAAGTGACTTTAATTCTACTTGCTTCATCAGGATTTTTGATTGCTTTTACTTGTAAAATTCATAAGTAAAGCTCTTTTAAAAACCCACAAAGCATTTCCTCTTCCTTTTTTGTCTTTTTGATTGCTTTTACTTGTAAAATTCATAATCAAATATCTTTATAAAACTTTCAAAGCATTGTCTTTTCCTTTTTGGGATTTTTGATTGCTTTTACTTATAAAAGTCATAAGCCAAGCTCTTTTGAAAACTTGATTTACACTACCCTTACTTAAGACCCTGTATAGTTCTCTCAATGGCTTTACTTCATACTTTAAGACTTTAGGCATGAATTTGATGTCTTATGACACATCATCTTTGAATCTCAATGGCTAGTTGGCCACCTCAAATTTGACATCTTGTGGCACATCATGTCTTTGAATCCCAACGATTAGTTGGCCACCCTAAAATTGATATCATGTGGCATTTTACCTTATACCCTAATGGCTAATTAGTTTTTTTAAACTTTAAATCCTATGGCATGTCATGGAGATCTATCAATTTTATGTTTTGGGTAATTTTCTTGAAGTAATTCCTTTAGACAATTTGTCCAAAGGAATTATTTTAGGGATTTTGCTCAAAAGGCAATAGTTAGTTCCTTTAGGAACTTTTCCTAAAGGACACTTAGGGAAGGCACAGGGTCCCTTTGAAAAAAATTTAAGGGAATTTCCAAAGTGAATGGCCCTTTATAACTTTTCCAAAGGGCATTTCCAAAGATAAATTGTCTTTCAGAAAAGTCTGAAGGGTCACTTGGGAAGAAAAGTGTCCTTCAAAACTTTTTTGAAGGGTCATTTGGACAATAAAGTGCCCTTAAAAAAAATCTAAAGGGACGCTTGGGATAAAATTTCCCCTTAAAACTTTTTTGAAGGCTCACTTGGGAATAAAAGTGCCCTTTGGAAAAGTCCAAAGGGATACTTGGGCAAACAAAGTGCCCTTCAGAAAAGTCTGAAGGGACACTTGGGGGGAAACATTATCAAAACCATTTTAGGTTTCCCAATTTCTTTTACTTGAAAAATTCATAAGACTTTCTCCTTGGAAAACCTAAAGTCATGCATCATTGAAAACCCATAAAGCATTAGGAGTAATTTAGGTTTGTAAACCCAGATTACTTCTACTCATGAAATTTTTATAAGTCGAGTCGTTTAGAGAACCTAACTTGGTCTTGATAATGTAATTTAGGTTTACAAGGGGATAAGACTTGACTTATGAAGAACTTGACATACACTAAAATGGATCTAAAACACTTTAGCCTCCTTGAATTTTAATTTTTGACCTCTAAAATGGCATGTTCTTGCAACTACTATTTGGCTCTCCATGAAAATGGTTGAACAAATTATACTGAGGTGAAAATTGGTCAAGATTCTTAGCAATTCTAAGGGGAGACATGCTTACTATGTCAAATACCAATCACCTAAATCCTTCCATTGGGCATGGAGTCATGCCTATAGGCACTTTGAAGAGAACTGAACAAGCTTTTGTTCAAAAACACACTAGCTGGGTTAATTACACACACAAGGAAGAGACACACACCAAACAAAGGGAAGGAAAACACACGTGCTAAAAATTACTTAGGGAAAACAAACATAGCAAAGGAAACACAATAAAACAAATTATATATAAGACATGGCCAGCAAGGGTAAAAAGCAAGGCTTCAAATGAACTCCATCCATTTGAATAAGTAGCTCTTCTCCATCCATTCTAGATAGTTAAAAGGAGTTTCTTTACTTGCACTTGCTAATGATGTAAAGACCACTCCAAAAAGAATCAAACTTTTTATGTTTGCCTAGTTTTTATCTATATTCATCCCATTTCAAGACCAAGTCACCTTATTTGAAAACTCTTTGCCTTTTTTCAAAGGATTTCTTCATGAGGACTAGATGGTTTTCCAAAGCTTTATGTGCATCATCTCTTGCCTCCTGTAACAACATTAATTCTATCAATTTGACCTCCATGGGAGTTTTTTCAAGTAATTCTAGTTATTTTGAAAGTTTCAAGTTAGGGAGATCTTGTGATATGGATAGCCTAACTTCTATCCCATAGATAAGTACAAAGGGAGAACTTCCAATTTAATTCTTGGGGGTGATTTTATTCTCTCATAAGGTTGTCTTTAGCTTTCTATGTCATGCTCTTTGATTAGTTTCCAACATCCTCTTAATGATCTTGATGAGGTTCTTATTGGTAGACTCAATAATTCCATTACCTTGAGGGTAGTAGTTGGATGAAGTACTCAAATGAACTCCACTCTTTGCTACCTAGTCAAAAGTGTTAGCACTTATGAAAGCAAGTGCATTATCTAAGATGATGGCATGAAGAGTCCCAAACCTAGTTATAATGCTATCATAGAGCTCTAAGATGGAATTTTCATTTGCTTCCTTAAAAGTAATAGCCTCTACCCATCTTGTGAAGTAGTCTATAGAAATCAATATCTATTTGTGTCTAACACTTAATGGAGGGTTGATCATGCAAATGAAGTCAAGGCCCCATTCTATGAAAGGCTGGTCCACTTGGATAGGATTCAATGGAATGGTAGTAATCTTTTGTTTGCCAATAAAGAAAGCACATTGAGGAAAAACCTTAACCCAATGATAATAGTCTTTAAAAATACTAGGCCAATAGTAACCATCTATCATTATTTTTACAATTGTTATTCTAGGGGAGAAGTGACCACCATCTGCACCATTATGGAACTTTTCTAGCAGCATATCAAATTGGTCATTATTAATGCATATTAGAAACACATTGCTCACATGCTTATTAAATATAATTCCATCCACAAGATAATAAGTAAAAGCTTACAACCTAAAATACCTTCTTTGAGATTTGTTTAAGCCATTGGGACACTCACCATTTTGAAGAAAACTAATGATGTCTTGTGTCCAAACTTGATTCTACATGTGATCAACTAGCTGGTCTAGAACTTGATTCACCAAGGCTTGTTCTTTTGGCTCTTGAAATTTATATGCTAATTTCTCACATAAACATCTTCCTTTTACTAGGCTTGTTAACTTGATGTCAATTTCATATTCCATCACCTTCGTGATCCATCCAACTCTCTTCTCATTGAGATCCCTACTTAGGATAAACTCCTTGGAGCTAGGATGGGAGACCATGGCATGGATCCTATTGTTGGAAACCATATTCCTAAACTTTTTGAAGCCTTTAATGATGGTTAAATATTTATTCTCAACAAAATAATAACTCACTTCATAGTCTTCTAAGCCTTGGATGAAGAAAGCAATTGGTTGCTCAACATCCTCTTCATTCTTTTGCATAAGCATGGTTGAGATTGTGTCCAGGTTAGAAAAAGTATAAAGAATTAAATCCTTAGAAAAATTTGGATTTAAAAGAGTGGGACACACTGCAATTTCTTGCTTGATTGCCTCAAAGCTACCTTTACCTTCCTTTTTACAAGTAAAAACATGGTTTTTTTTTAGCATAGTTGTGATAGGCTTTACCATAGTTGAAAAGTTTAGGATAAATCTCCTTAAAAATTTTATATTTCCCAAGAAAATTTGCAGCCCTTTCTTATGTTGAGGTAAATACAAGACTATAATAGCTTCAATCCTTTTAGAGTCAGTAGATAAGCCTTCTTTTAAAATAACATGACCCAAAATCTTACCTTCATAGATAACAAAGATTCACTTCTTTGTATTGAGGGATATGTCATACTCTCTACACTTGTCAAACACTTGCCTTAGATGTCCCAAATGATCAAAAAAATCTTTTTAAAAATGGTTATATCATCAAGTTAAACAAACAAAAACTTATTGATCAAACCTTTGAAAGCCATGTCCATTGTCCTTTGAAATGTAGCTTTAACATTGTATAAACCAAATGGCATCTTCTTGTAGGCAAAGGTCCCCCACTTGGTGGTGAAGGATATCTTGAATTGATCCCCTTAATTTACCAATATTTGATTATAACCTAAATAACCATCAAGAAGTGATAAATGTTGAGAACTTGAAATAACTTGTATAATTTCTTTCATGGAAGGAAGTGGGTAATGATCCTTGAGAGACACTTTGTTTAGATCACAAAAATCCACACAAAGTCTTATTTCTCAATTATTATTTTGAATCGGTATAAGGTTTTTTATCGAAGTTGAGTGGTTAATAGGAAAGATAATCCTAGACTCAATCAATTTGTTTAGCTCTTTCATCATGAGTTCTTCTACCTTAGGGTTGATTGGCCTTTGCTTTTGTCTTACCAGTTTAGCTCCATGCTCCAACTCAATGGTGTTATGAGTTAGACTTAGGTCAAACCATTTTAGTTCCTTGTATTCCTAGGCAAATATGTCATGAAACTCTTTGCATAATGCAATAAGATATTGCCTTTCCTACTGAGAATAAGCCTTTCCAATCTTCAAAAGTTTGTCCTTGAAAATCAGAACTCTCTCATAGTTCTCTTATTTAGTTCACATGCTCATTCTTTGGTTTTTATTTTTATCATCCTCATTAAAGAAACTCTCTAAGGTAATAATCCCCTTGGGTATTTTTTTTGTCTTCAACTGTATAATATATTCTTCATAATGATCATGCAACTTCTTTTGATTTTTTGAAAAGAAACCTACCTCATTTTGAAAGAAGTGTGCAATGTTTTCATCACTTTCAAATAGTTGCAATGACACTTCATTATATAAAATGGAAGGTCTCATAGTGATCTTGATATGAGATTGATCCTTATCTTGTTCAACATCAATAGCTGAGTTAAAATGTGCTCTAATTATAGCCAATCTATCAACATGTTTATTCAAGTCTCTTAGTATGGGCTAAATGTTGAAGGCATCAAAATCCTTAAGTAGATCCCATACCCTATGCTTATAGGACTTAAGAAAGGGTTTCTTATCTATAGCTTGACTTCTTACTTTATGAATGAAAAGGTCACTATCTCCATAGACTTTCAAAAGCTTGATTCCTCTCTTCTTTGCCCATTGGAGACCATGAAATAAATAATCATATTTTACCATGTTGCAAGTGTAGCTAAAGTGAAACCTATAAGAAGAGTATTAATGATTATTTGATGGGGAAACCAACATGACACCATATCCTACACCTAATTTTCTCCTTGAACTATCAAAGAACATTTAACACATGCCATCAAGCTCATGATCTTCATTGGTGAGTGAAGGAATTGGGATGTTTCCCTCATGCATGCAGTAAACTCCCAAATCAGTATTTCACTGAAAGTCTAAGGATCAAGGCCATGTGTTTTAGTGTTGTACTTGACAAGATAGAGGTCAAAAACACCTTCAAGAGGATAAGATGTTTCACTATTTAGGATTGCCTCTTCCTCCTTGCTGATTAGATAGTTTTAAATTGTCATTGTCTCCAAGTATGGTTCAATGTGGAACCTTGCTAAGGGTTGAGTCCTTATGGTTACCTTGGTTCCATACCTTGTCTTTAAATCTAGAAAGGACCAATCAGTAGAAAGGTATCCTCCTATCTTATCCTTAAAGTCCTTATACAATCATATAGCAAAGTGTGTTGGAAGGTCCACCACCACAATATCTTGCATGATAGGGAAGCTTGGGCAGCCATGTAAAAACAATTTAAGACCTTTAACCAATATTACCATCTTAGTTGGAGTTTCATACAACTACAACATGCCTTTATTATGTGGTTCATTATTCAAACCTAGCTTATTAACCACTACTTTAGGCATAATAATAGTGTTTGCTCCACTATCCATAATACAATTATGGACTAGCTTATCTCCGACAATGAGTGTGAGGTAGAAGGGTGGAGGATTTTTAGATGAAGGCTCCAAAATATGATTTGGAGAATTTTTGAGAACAAAACTATGATTCCTTGAAGATTGAGGAGCCACCTACATGCTTGCTAACTACTCTTACAAAAGCTCCTTTTGAATAGGTATATGTAGAACCTTCCAAAGGGATATGCTTGTCTTAGTGCTCTTTAATGAGTCCAAAATATTTAGAGATGGACTATTCAATTTCTATTACATTTTTGATGGTAATAAAGGATTTGTTTCCTATTATGTTTCAATCTTGGCAGCTACATTTAAATTCTAATTTTATTGAGGAACATGGCTTGTAAGAGGTGCAACACTTTGATTGGCATTTTATGGCCTTGGAAAGGAATCACTTAGAACTATTCATGGCTCGTGTCCTTCTCCCAAGGATTTATTCTTGGAACTTGTACTAGCTACAATTGACATGCCTTGATTCAACACAAAATCATCCTTTTCTTGAAAGTTCATCATCCCCACACTTGGGCTACTACCTTCTCCATGATTATCCCTTTGGTTGGGACATACTTCTTCTACTATCATGTAAGGAGTAGCTTCTTCTTATGTATTCAAAGCATATTTGGTTCCTCCATCATTATGTGTAAACTGACCTTGAGGTTGTTCCCATTGGTCAACATGATCTTCTCTTTACACTACATTTGTATGAACTAGAACAACAACATTTATGGGAGGAGTATAATTTGGATTATATGCATTGGGTTGCCTAATGTAACCTTGTTTATTTTGTCCTCTCCCTTGATAATTGTATTGGGATGGAGCTCTATATCCTTGTTGAGGATAGTATTCTACATTAGGAGGAGCACTTGCTTGATATTGAGCTTGCCTGAGCTAAGCTCTTATTGATCTAATTTCTTCATCCTTATTCATAATGTTATCCACCTTATTGGGAAAGGATCTTGGCTTCACATTAGCATTGGGAACCTGAGACATGCTTGGATCTTCAACCAAATATTGGGACAAAAAAGGCATGGAAACTCTTGGAGGGAGTCTTCTAGCCTAAATCAAGCTATTCTCAGCCTCAATTACTAGCTCATATGCACTTGTAAGAGTGAATCCTCCCATTGACTACAACATAATAGAAACATCAGTACCAATCCCTTTGAGGTATGTTGGGAACACAAATATAGGAGGAAGTCTCATGATTAATGGTAGCCTATACCATGTTCTTTAAAATATCTCATTGAAATCTCCTATGGATTCATTTAGACCTTTTCTTATTACATTCATCTGATGCATTATGAAAGCATGGCCACTCTTATTTTTTAATATTGTCACCAATATGTCTCCAAAACCATCCTAATTTATAATGCAGCCCCCCTCTAACATTCTATATCAGTCAAGTGCTTTGCCTTTTAAAGACATAGCAAGTAGCCTAATGGCTATGTTGGCCCTAGTAACATTATGGAAATTACAAAAATTAGAGATGTCTCTAATATTTTTAGATGGGGTAGTAAGACCCTCTCCATTGAAACTAGGAAGATTTTTGGTAGCATTTGGAGGGATGGGTTCATATGCAGGAAGCTCTATTGGGTTTTGGGTATTAAAATTAGGGAAAGGTTGATGCCTATCTATCTCTCCCCTTTCTCCCATTTCTATTCTTCCTCTATGATCCTCTATTTCTTCTTATTCTTCAACTTCCTCCTTTCCTTGGACTTCTTAAACTTCTTATGCTTCTTCCCCAAAACCTCCTTGCCAAGGATTTAATAGGGATGGGAGTGGTTCAAGGCATTGTTCTTCAGGAAAAATTTTAGTTGAAGGGGCTTGATTATAAAATCTTAAGGACCTTTCGAGGACCATGTAAGATATTGTATAAAACTTATTCTAGAACCAAGGATTCACACCCTTTTGGAGTCACCAAATGCTAGATTAGGGGTATTTATACTACTTAGGCATATCAAGACCAGCATTCACCTTAACTTAGCAATAGTTTAGGACACACTAGGTGTGCCATAACAATTATCTCCAAATCTTGTACCCCAAAAGAGGATTTTTTAGACTTCCTTTAGATTTGGGCAATGTTGGGACATTTATAGGCCTATGGGTGTGACTATAAGTGGAAATAAACCTCTACATTGAAAGGGATAGCTCCTTGTATTATCTTTTATGTAATAATATTGTTGAACTAGTTTGTATGAGTGAAAAGAGTTAGAAGTTTGCATAAATGAAAAGCCTAGTCTAAGATGGTGACACACCAAGAATTAGTATCCACATGTATGCCTTATACTTATGCATAATTTAATATAATATAGTATATAAATCAAGCTTTAAAATATTCTAACATAAGTATTTCAATGTAGATAAAAAATGAATGAGATCAAACAAGGTAAATAACTGAAAAAGACAACCTGTATAGTCCAAAAAAAAGGTTACACGTGCAAAATCTCATACAACTAGAATGCACTCTCCATGACCTATTGGATCGACTCTTTGCTCAAAAACATGAAGGATGGAGAATAAAAGGATAAAACATCACTTTGTGTCACTCTATGTCTCTTGCATGCTCAGAAAAATGTCTAGAACTTAGAAAGAAAATAGACTTATGCTTCTTTACAAAAAGGCAAAAAAATGGCAAAACATTTCAATAGGGCTTTGGCATACTATCTGTGGATGATAAAAAAAGAGCCCAAGGGTCTTATTTATATAAAAAGAGTGAGATAAGAGAGAGTTCTTGGGCACCAAAATAGAAGCCTCCAAAATGGTTTACAGTCACCATTCTAGTGAAATTGATTCTAGTTATTCTCTCATTCAGTTGGAGTTTGTCCTTCTCTGTGATTCGCCTTCTTGAAATGACTAGGATCACTACAAAATCAATGGTGAGATGACCCTCCATAATAAATGGCTTAGATCACTACTATGAACCTTAGATTATTCTTAAGATCTCTCATGTTTTGCATTGCATACCCATTTGGGTTTTTTAAGTGACTTTAATTCTACTTGCTTCTTCAAGCTTTTCGATTGCTTTTACTTGTAAAAGTAATAATCAAATCTCTTTTGAAAACCCACAAAGAATTGTCTCTTCCTTTTCAAGATTTTTAACTTCTTTTACTTGTAAAATTCATAATCAAATCTCTTTTGAAAACCATAAAGAATTTTCTCTTCCTTTTCAAGATTTTTGATTGCTTTTACTTGTAAAAGTCATATGTAAAGCTCTTTTGAAAACCTAATGTGTACTACCTTTAATTAATACCCTATTGGGTTATATGAATGGCTTTAGTTCCTACTTAAATAATTTAGGCTTGAACTTGATATCCTGTGGCACATCATCTTTGAATCTTAATGGCTAGTTGGCCACCTTAAATTTGACATGTTATGGCATGTCATGCCTTTGAATCCCAATGACTAGTTGGCTACCCTGAATTTGATGTCCTGTGACACATCATCTTGTACCCTAGTGGCTAGTTGGTTGTATTAAACTTGATTTCCTATGACACATCATGGGGATCCATCGAGTTTATGTTTTGGGAAAATTTCTTGAAGTAATTCCTTTGAAAAATTTGTTTAAAGGAATTCTTTCAAGCATTTTTCCCGAAAGGCAATGGTTAGTTCCTTCAGGAACTTTTCTCGAAGGACACTTGGGAAAGTGTC
This sequence comes from Torreya grandis, assembly GCA_037957365.1. Classification (NCBI taxonomy): domain Eukaryota; kingdom Viridiplantae; phylum Streptophyta; class Pinopsida; order Cupressales; family Taxaceae; genus Torreya; species Torreya grandis. The sequence goes on from JARHVA010000787.1 coordinate 3,394,181, forward strand.
CTTCAGAAAATTTCTAAAGGACACTTGGGTAAGGCACAGGGTCCCTTCAAAAAAAATTTAAAGGGCCATTTCATTTGGAAATGCCCTTCAAACAAAGGAAATGACCCTTCAAAAAAAAATTGAAGGTCATTTCTAAAGACAAAGTACCCTTTAGAAAAGTCCAAAGGGTCACTTGGGAAGAAAGGTATCCTTTGAAACTTTTTTGAAGGGTCACTTAGATAGCAATGTACCCTTCAAAAAATTCTAAAGTGACACTTGGGCTAAAAGTGCCCCTCAAAACTTTTCTGGAGGGTCACTTGGGAAGAAAAGTGCCCTTTGGAAAAGTCTAAAGGAACAATTGGGTAAATAAAGTGACCTTAAAAAAATTCCAAAGGGACACTTAGGGGGGAAACATTATTAATAACATTTTGGGTTTTCTAATTACTTTTGCTTGTAAAAGTCATAAGACTTTCTCTGTGGAAAACCCAAAGTCATACATTGTTGAAAACCCACAAAGCATTGGAAGGAGTAATTCAGGTTCGTAAACCCAGATTACTTATACTCATGAAATTTTTATAACTCAAGTTATTCAGAGAACTCTACTTGGTCTTGATAATGTAATTAAATTTTATGAGGGGCCAAGACTTGACTTATGGAGAACCCAGCCTACACTATAATGGAGCCAAAACACTTTAGCCTCCTTGACTTGAAATTTTGGACCTATAAAATGGCCTATTCTTATAACTACTAATTGTCTCTCCATGAAAATGGTTGAATAATTTATGCCAAGGTGAAAATTGGTCAACAATTCCTATTTAAAAATAAGAAAACTAGGTTATAGTCTCTAGCAATGACTGTTACGAGTCTGGCTCCACTAGATAATTATGAGCTAGAATACTTCTCTATAGAGCTAGTACCTTATACCTTAGTCCCAAAAAAGGTTGAAAAATTATAAGTTTTTGATGAATACCACTATATATTAGAATTATTAATCAACTTAGGAGTATTTAATTCCCAGATGACATTTGAAAAAGAAAGGGACAACTGTGTAAATAATGACTATGAAGAAGATGAGATCGTGGATTTAAAATAAAATTTCTTCCAAATATGCATGATATCACTTGAAATTATATTTGAATTATATAAGTCAATCGGTAAGATTGATATACCAGCTTATGAGGAGTAATGGTTCAAAATCAATGACCTCTAATTAGTTAGTGACCCTAAAAATTTCAACATTGGTCTCGATTCTACACTGATTGAAATAGAAGAGCTGAAACAATTGACTTTACAATATAAACATGTGATCACCTAGACTTATGATAGCCTTAAGGTCTCCAATCCCAACACAATAACACACACCATCCCACTTAAGAAAGGTTTAAAACATTTTAAGAGAAGATAATGACTTATGAACCCCATTTTAGATCCTCTCATCCAAAAAGAGGTCCATAAGTTGCTCTCTACTAGGATTTTTTTCCCATTTTACCATTATATGTGTATGGCCAATATTGTGTCTATTCATAAGAAAAATAGAGAATTTAGACTCTATGTTAGTTTAAAAAAATGTAAATCAAGTCTCTACTAAAGATAATTACCCATTATCATCTTTAGATGAGGTGATTCAAATGGTTAGTGGCTCATAGATTATGTCTTTCTTGGATACATTCTCAAACTATAACCAAGTCTTAATTAACCATGATGACCAAGTCAAGGTTACCTTCACCACCAAGTGGGGAACCTTTGTCTACAAAACAAGGCAAGTCTGATAGGTAAATTCATAATAATTTACGTGGATGGCTTAATTATTTTTTCAAAATATAGGGCTTATCACATTCATAATTTGTAAAAAGTATTTGAGAGATGTAGAATATATGATATTTACCTTAATCCAAACAAGTGCATCTTTTGTGTCACTTAAGTTAATGTTCTTGGTCACATTATTATAAAGGAAGGTATATCCATTGATATTGAGTGAGCTAGTGTGATTTATAATATACATCTCCTTAAGAGTAAGAAAGAGTGGAACTATTTAATTGGAAAGATTAAATTTGTATGAAATTTAATAGGTATTTTTGTTGAGATTGATAAACCTTTAAATGTTATGTTGAAACATGAAGATAAATTTAAGTGTATTATTCAATTTAAATATGCCTTATAGGATTTTAAGAATGCATCATGAAGGTGCCACTCATGATCAACCCAAATTATACTAAATAATTATAACTCTACTTGTTTACCTCTAAGCATAACATTGCCATCATGCTCATAGAGAAAATTGATGAATAGAAACACCCTATAACCTTTATGAGATTAAAAATAAAAAATTTAAAATTTAAATATCACACCCTAGATAAGCATGCTTACACTCTATTGAAGATAGTGAAAAATTTTGGCATTACATTCTCAAAAAAATATTCATGTCATTATGATTGATCCTGATATAAAGATTATGCTCAAAAAAATGAATTTTGAGAATTTAGAGGATAATGTGTATATAAAATACAAGAATACAACCCATAAATAAAACCCATAATAATGGTGAGAGGACAAACTATATCCCAGGATCAATGCAATCCAATTGGAACAAGAAAAGATAACATGCCAAGAATGGTATGACCTAATTATCCACTATTTTTTGTATGATAAAAATCCTCTAGAGTTGAATAGGAAACAAATAAGGGACTTTATACTTAAATTAACACACTACATGTTGAATAAAGGTGTGCTATATTAATATAACTATGAAGGTACTTATTTGTGATGTTTGATGAAACAATAAATTGGCAAAGTTATGACTAACCTCTATATACACAATATTTTTGAAATTATCATTTAATTATACTTTATCTCTTATAGGAACCTATCAAATTAAAATCTTTGATTGCATGACTTAAAGGGTGCACTAGGAAAGGGATGGGAAGACCACTGATGCTTTGTAATATTGTTGGTCAACTCTATAATTACCTAAACCCACAAAAAATCTTTCTTATCTAACTCCCCAAGAAAAAACACCTTGTTTACCCATTTACCTAAGAAAGTATACCCTTAAATAGACCCTACAAAAAAACACACACTTTTCCTACTTAGTTGGCCTAGTCAACCCCAGTATGAAAGATAAAGTGCACATTATGAAACTAAGTTGGCTAGGCCAACCTAGTTCGAGGCCTAATGATAAATTTTTCTTAAAACTGGGTCATGGTGGTTGACTTTGTTGGGTAATGATATATTAGGGTTAGGACTCATCCATTTATATAAATACAACCTTCAATTTAATCCAATAGGGATGAAAATTCATTTTTTCATTATCACAACTCATAATTCTATTACATCTACATTTGAAAGAGTCATTGCTTAGGGTTTGACTTGGAGGGAATATAACTTGTCTTGTGGGAAGTATTAGATGCAAAGTATAAGTATTTTATCCTAGAGATGATTTCTATAATGTGATACTTACAAATCCACAATAAAATATTACAAATCAAAATTGGCTAAAGGAAAGATTGAGACTCAACACATTTTCCCAAAGGTAAGTACCTCTAAATTTTTTTTATTTCATTTGATATATAGATATTTCAAAAATTAATATGTTTTTAATTTATATTTCGTTTCTCATATTACCTCTATAATTCATTTCTTATATTACCTCTATAATTAAACTTAGTATAAATATAGGGTCTTCTTTGATTTCCATCTTCCACCTTAAGTGATCTATGCCCCCATTCACCTACCATGATCCATTGATTTTTTATTTGTGTTAAATTATCCCACTTTATGAAAAAATCTTTGGTGAACACTAGATTAGTTTTATTTTATGTATTAGAAAACCTAGTCAGGGTTATTGTATAATGTTACTTAAACATAGGATTTATAACACTCTCCTTTAGTGTTGTGAGATAGTATATCTCTTGGTTAGGTTTAACATATATAATTTCATCATCTTTAATATAAAAAGTATCACAATGGATGTTAGTTAATTATCTTTTTTAAGATTGGATTTACTAAGTAAGATAAGTTGTAGATATATCTTAATCTATTACATACATTCTGGTGAACCTAATGTGAATCTAACCATTGCATTTTGATATTTCATTTACATTCAACTAGGTTGTACTAGTCAACCTAACCTCTATTTGTATATTCAGGATCTACAGTCAACTAGGTTACTCTAGATAAGCTAGTTTATCCTCTAATTTTAGGGTTCTCATCTAAATTCAACTAGATTAGGCCGATTAACCCAATTATTTCCTCTATTTGTAGATATAGGATTTATAGTCAACTAGGTCATAATGGTTGACCCAATTTTATCTTTTTCTTGTAAGGTTTCATTTCTAATAAACTAGGTCATGCTAGTCATCCTAGTTAATTTTATTATTTTATAAATTTTCACTTATATTCAACTACATCAAGATGGTTAACCTAGTTCATGTCTATAGTCTTTTTCAATTTTCCAACCAACTAGGTCATGTTGGTCAACTAGTTTTACTTTGCTATTTCTAATTTTTAGATTTATATAGACTAAGTAGACCTTGTTGACCCTGTTTAACCTCTGTGGTTTTCAAAATTTTACCTCTACAAGACTAACACAAGCCTATATGACCTAATCAATAGTGAGATCCTTAGTACTCTTAATCAACCAACTAAGTTGACCTAGTTAACCTAGTTTTTTGCTTAACTTCATTTTAACCAAGCTTTGTACTTCAATTTTGGTCAATTAACTTAATTTGTCATTTATATTTTTTAGTAAAGTTATTCATTATTTCAAATTTCTACTATTTTTTAACATTTTTTTAGTTTTGCTAAAACTATATCACACAATCAACTAAGTCAACATGGATGAATTAATTCTATGTTATCTTACTCTTATAATAAAATATGTTGACTTAGCTGACTATGTTTACTTTTGATCTATTTTCACAACAAATTAGATTAGCTTGATTGACTATGTTATGTTCTATTTTTAAACTATATCAACATGGATAACTTTGTTCTATATGTTTCTCTTTTAGCATAAGCAAGATGTTTCAATTTATTGTCATAGTAATTAATCTCACATATACTTTGAAAAGAATTAGCTACCTATTTACTTACTTTCTAAAATTGTAAATTAGTTTTTGACACTTAATTTTTGCTTTTATTTTCACTTTGTCTTGATTTCCCTAGAAATGATGTATGGAATTTTTAAAACTACTTATATACTATTGTTAAGGGCCATGTAATAAACTATTTATGTTCATTGTCTATTGTTTATAAATATCATGGCATGAGGGGATTTCCCCAATACGTAGCCATAATATAGAGCTAAACATGGTCTTTAGTTTCCACATACCTCATAGTATTTTATAAACATATATGATTTTCATTTGAATTAAAACTTAGTAATCCAACCATACATTCATTTTTTTGGTGCATTAGCTAGTGTTAATACGTTACTTCCAACTTACCCTTGAAACTAGGTTTAGTGGGCTATGGGAACGATACTTCCTCCATAGTCAATGTTTTGAAACATTAGGTTGTCACTATCCAATAAACAAGTAAATATATTTGGGAGCCTGCAAATAATTAAATACTTTTTAATATAACTTATTGATCTTATTTTCAGATAATTAGTTAGCATTAGTAATTATAAAATTACATTTTTTGCTTGTTGCTTGTTATTCTCTATTATATTACAAATTGTATCAACCAATGTTGATAAAATTATATGTTGTGTGAACATACTAAATCAACCAAGATTGATTCAATCTTTTTTATTTTATTTTCTTTACTTATATTTATAAACTACATCATCTAATTTTTCTTAATTTTTTTAAAATTCAACTAAGTCAACCAACTTGACCTAGTTTATCTTTATTTTCCCCTACCTATACAACTAAGTTAACTAGCTCAACCTAGTAGGTTGTCAAATCTTTGTCTGCCCAACTAGATTGACCAGCTCAACCCAATACGTTTATATAATATATTTTCATTTTTTCTCAACTAGGTTGACCAACTTGACCTAATAGGTTTCTATATTATTATTTTTTCTTTTCTACCCAACTAGGTTGACCAAATTGACCTAGTAGTTTTCCAAATATTTTCAACTCTCTAGAAAACACTAAATTGACTTGGTTGACCATTTAGGTCCTAGATGATCTATTAAAAATTTAAATTACTATTCTATATTTTTTTAATTACACTAAATTGACTTGGTCAACTCTATAGGTTATGGATGACCTATTATAATTTTCAACTACTATCCCAGATTTATAGAATTACACTTGATGGACGTAATGGACCCTATAGGTCTTGGCTAATATTATACAATTTTAAACTCCCATGTTTTAGTTCTAAAGAAATACACTAGATCTACCTAGTTGACCATGTAAGTCTTAGCCAACTTAGTACAATTTTTAACTAATTTTTATTCTTCAGAATCCACTAGATTTGCCTAGTTAACCCTTTTAATCCTAGTTGACCTAGTCCACTAAGTGACTGAATTAGTTTATTTTATCAACCCTTTTCTCTTTTCAACATTATAACCTAATGTTTCTCTTCCCAAATATATTATCATCATGAAATCACCTATTCAAATATTTCTTGATAGCCTTAACTCATTTTGATGTTACATGGGTTATTCTTCTTACCCACTTTAGTCATCCAAGAAAATATCCCCTTATGGTGTAACTACTCACATTATCTAGGTCAATATAATGCAACATGGTCCACATTACTTAAAATGATGATCTAGATGATCCTAACATAAATGGTACCTTATCTAAACTTCCTTAATTTACCATCAGAGAAATTGATACCAATGTAGGGAATCCTCCTATAATGAACATCCCTATCACAAATATTGGAAACTCCTCCTACCACTAGCAACCCAAATCCACCTATCAATACAACTCAAATTCTTGCTCAAATATTTTAACAAATGAATGCTATGCAAACAAATTACAATTCTAAAATTCTCTAAATACAAAATTATATCTTACAAATATCAAGTCAAGCCCCTATCATCATGCCTCAAAATATTTAGAATTTCATCCCCCTCTTAGATATGCTAATGGTAATATCATCCATTAGCCTATCATGAATAATAAAGTGCTTCAACATCTTCAAAAAAAATTAGCTCCATTCATCGTATCCATAGATATTATAAATATCTCCCCAACCATTAAGTATGATGGAATTAAAGGCCTCGATATCTTCCTTAAATAATTTTTCAATTTCTATAAGGAATGGGTGGAAACAAATGCTTTTGATACCACTAAAAATCTTGGTAAAAATCTTATAGGATATGATTTACAATGTTTTAATCAACTCCCCCAACACTCCATATGGAAACTAGAGGATCTAAAAAATGCTCTAATTAAATAATTTCAATAAAATAAACTTCTTGAAAATTGTTTAGTCACTTCATCAATGCTAATCAATTACCTATCGAATTTGTTCATACTTTTATCAAAATATGGAAATTACTAGCTCATAAAGTAGATCATAATGTATATTTATAAGTACAAAGGTTGGTGTTTCCTTTATTATTGGAAATATCAAAATCAAAGTAATGATAAAATAACCTTAAGCCTAGGACCTTGTGATCCAAACTAAGGATGAAAGAAAACCAAATATTAAGACAAATTCATGCAAATTATACCTTCCTTTGTGTATTCTTCACCTTTTATAATGCAAGAGAAATGTGGCTCAAAATATAGTATCAAAATATCTTTTACAATGTCATGTTTGAAGATTTTAACATATCCTTTTGATAACTTTGAATACTATTTGATAAGAAGTTAAGTTGATGCACAAAGTAGCTATACAAACTAGTAGGACTTCACTATAATATTGAGCTAAAATATGAATATGGGTGCCCCTTTATTTATAGGCAAAGTGACTAAATGTGAGCCCTTCATCTTTATCTCTTATATTAAGTGTGGGGAATTCACCCCAAGACATCACATGGATCACCAATATGATCCCTTCATCTTGTCCAAGATGAAGGGTGGAGGATGTTCCTCAAAATATCCCAAGAGGATTTAATGTGATCCCTTTATCTTTAATGAAGGATAGAGTGTGGATAATGCTCCTAAAAATATCTCAAGGAGAAGAAATGTGAGCCCTCCATATTGAATTCAATATGGAAGGTTTAGAATGCCCTTCAAAATATCTTAAAAGGTGAAATATGAACCTTGCATTTTACTTCAAAGATGGAGGGTGGAGAATAATCCCCCACAATTTCCATTTGATATTAGAGGTGGGATCATAAAATAATATGCCATGGAATCTTGAGATCATTTTTTAAGGGAAGATACTCTTTGAATGAGGTGGAAAATAAAATATTAAGTAATTCAAATGAAATTATAATTCCAAATACATGGAATTATAATCAGAAAGGACATTAATTAAACTAATAAAAAGATTAATTTAATGAATATAATGTTATATGAGGGCCCTCCATCTTGCCTCCAAGAAGGAGGGTGGACAATGTTCCTTGGAGAATGTGGTACAAATGAGGGAGAAATTTAATTAAATGAAATTATAAATTCTAATTCCATGGAATTTATAATTAGAGGAAGGATTAACTAAACTAATTAAAAGGATTAATTTAATTAATATGATATTAATATAAATTTATTTGATTTAATTTCAAAGGAATTTATTAATTTACCAAAGAAATGGAAATGACCAGTGGTGATGAGAAATATGACCAGATTAAAAATTTAATGATCTAGTACAATGACTTTCCCCATTTGAGTATGTCCCAAAATGAATTCAACCTCATACTTTGGATGAGAATAATAATTTGGGATGAACATATGATGTTAGACCAATTTGTGTATAATTTATGAGAAGTCATTCTATTTTGTAATTTTGACACATATGGTGATTAAAATGGAGTGTCTAAAATTTTCCCCTATTGTAGGAGGTGTGAAACATAAACAAAGTAATGCATTATCAAATAATAAGAAGATTAAAAAGGTGGATTAAAAATTATATGATAAAATAATGTATGCAAGGATGAAAAATTAGATGAAGAAATAATGGAAATTGTATTTTTTCATTCCCAATGGACAAGTGTGTGAGATTGAATAGGAAGATAAGGTGTGAATTGAATGAAATTATATAGGTATGATGCCCCATTTATAGGGCATGCAAGGATGAATAATGTGAATGTGCTCTCAAAAAATAAAGGAAGAATCTAGAATGGAAGATAAGATGAACCTGTGGATAATATTATGCCACTTGAGCTAATGCTTGCACACTTTGGTTTATGATGAGGATGATTCAATTTTAACCAAGTATGGTGGAATTGGGAAGGAAAAATCCCTAAATAAGTGTCACACTTTATATTACCCCAAATAGAGTGGAATATATGGGACTTAGACATGATCCATCCTAAACAAAAAGTTGCACACTTGATTTTCCCTAACATGGTGAAAGTTGAGAGCTTGAAATGATGATGTGCCCAAAATAGGGTGGATAATTGATGAGCCCCAAATAGGGTGAATTGATTGATAAAAATTATTAGCAATCATAGATCAAGGATTTAACTTATTGCATAAGTTAAAGATGATATGAATGGTTCAAAGTTGTTAAGCTGACATAAACATGTGTGTTAATGGTGTAATGACTTTTTGAAGAAGTTAAAAAAAATTGAGCACACAAGAATTATCAAAGTCCAAACCATGTTTCTATATATATTTAAAATCAATTCCAAACCTAATTCAAACTAACCTAAATAAATTTTCATTCTAATCAGGATAACTTTTTTCAAGGTCCATCAATTCAAATCATCCAAATCATATCCTTATGTTTCCAATAAATATCTTGTACTTGTCAATTGGGATCAACAAATTAATTACATCCATTCTTTCTCTCATTTTAATCATGTTGATTGGAATTTTGACATAAAACATAAATAACCTCAAGCAAGATTTTTTGATGCACTTGAACCTCTTGAAAGGAGATTTGTTTAAAATATATTCCCAAGGTTATTTTCTACCTAGTCTAGGCACATTGATCTTTATTTAGTGGCTAATTATGACCATTCCATTTCAATGGTCCATGTTAGTGCTTGATTATTTTAGAAAAATCCTAAGCATTTTAAATATGGGCCTTGCTACCTAGGGAAATAGATATATAAATTTAACATGAGAATATAATTTTATTTAAACATGTTAACTATATATATGGATTTAACAATGTATAAATAATAATAAAAAGATATAAGTAATCAAGGTGAAACATTAATATTATATTACATTTTGAAACTAAACTATCTACTCTAACAAAGTAAAAAAGGAACAAAATAAAGAAGGGTAGGGAGAAAGAAAATATGATCCCACTTTTTAATGAAACTGGATCTATTCATATACAATAGACAAGTACCTTGAGGTAACTAGTACTTTCTAGGATAACATAGCACAACCATGGGAAAAGAATAGTGAAAAATTATAATGGAAATCAACTATGAGAACCGATAAAAACTAGCCACCATATACATGCATAGACCAACATATCAATTAACAAATATTTCACATAAAATACATTTCTATAAAGAAAATACTAGGATTTGACATATACTTAGTCGAATTTATAGACTTGAGTCCAGACAACCTCAACTCATGCAAAGAGAAAATCTAATTCTAGAAAGTAGGAATATGCTGAAAATTCATATGGATATCTCACTACTCTAGCCTCTAATTATAAAATAGCTATCCCTCACTACATTACTTGTCAAATTTTATATAAATAAAAATCATCCATGTTTCATAATCATCCCACTAAATGGGTAGTTAAAATATTCAATTATGGTGAGTGGAGAGTTGTTGATATTACGACCAATTTGCAGTAGACCATGCTCTTACAGTAGACACCACTCTCATTCAAGACATCACTCTTATTTCATATGTCCTTATTATATCTTATATTACATACCATACCCTAATCCATGTCCTTGGTTTCTTTGTATTGAAGTTCACTTATTATATATTGAAATCTACACATCTTTTCAGCCAACTTGTCCCCTTGTATTCTTGTCGTATACCAAATCTTTATAAATACCTCTCTTATGGTAGTTTTTAGTATGATAGTAATTTTGACGTGTAGATAGGTTTCCATTGCATCTCACTTTGTCGATGCTAATGGGATGACTAGGCATGCCAACTCATCCAACAGGTTCCACTCTAGGTCACATGTCCTTTGCTTGCTCTCCTCTTTAGGCTTTGTTTATTCTTTATTATTTTGATCAATGTTTCTTATGTGAAAATAACATAAATTTTTTTCATTTAATCCATAAACTATGCACATTAAGGATATAAAAACCCAAGTTGAGCCAAGAACTCCTAAGCAGGGAAATGATGGAAGACATTCAAAGTCAACTCAAAGATTCCAAAGTTCAAAGATAGCTTGAACCAAAGGTTTAATCAAAGGAAGAGAAAATTAGACCCTCACCAAGTAAACTACAAGACAAAAATAAGGACCCAAGTTGATAAACCATTAAAATTCTCCATACGAAAGAGATTAGATTCTAGAGAAAAAAGAGGTTTCATGATTTCAATGATGAAATTTGGGTGTGTTATGTAAGCAAAAACAAATGATGACTTTTTTGGAAAATACTCCTGAGTATTCTAAGAATCTAGAATCTTAGTCTTTAATCTCAAATAATAAGCATTTTCTACAAATAGATTCCCATTAAAAAATCAAAACATGAAGGTACAAAATTATGATTCAATGTATGGCATATTAATCCCCATTACTACTCAAAGACCATTAGTGTATACTAAATTGATTAACTCATTTATAGTTATATTGAGTTTAACATTCCCCCATCTCTAAAAAATGGGGACCCTTATTTTAAATTGTGAAAATTTATACCTTAAAATTAAAAATTCACTTGATTAGAGTACCAGTAGAATGTTTACACATCATCTTTATTTGAAGATCATTAACACCTAATTTGTTTGGCACATTTATTCATAATTTTGAATTAATATTATATAAAGTTACTAACATTAGATCTTTTTGTTTCAAGATGCAGCTCTAATGGAGTCCATTTGGAATGGACAATGCCTGGGTTTCATGATTTTTATTTCAATTTGGCCTTTTACTAGCCTTTGGTCTATTGAAAATAAAACTAAAAGCATCCTAAGACCCTACTCTAATGTTTAACCTAGATCTCCTTTTGAATTAAATTCAAAATTATGTGGGAAAAATTTACATGAGAATAGGTATTTGTGCCATGGACTTAGCTTAATTTTTATCCTAAGGCTTAGTCATGTTTTTCAACATGAACAAGCCTTAGTCTAAAAATTAATACTTGGTCCCTTCATGTCCCATAACTGCTTTGTCAATTTTATCATTGGCATGGTCTAACTAAACAAAGGGTCCCTTTATTATATTATTCTAAAACCTTACTCTAGAGTCTTAAATGTATTTATTAATACAATGAAAAAAAACCTTTAGGCTAAGGTTTATATCCTAAGTCCTTTATATTTTCCCAAGCCCTTACTTCATATATTTTATTATTCACAAGACCTAATGATAAATGCAAAGGCTCTATGTGGTGAGATCTTGAAGCCCAGTGCAAAGATATCAATGACCCACAGAGTGACAATAAAGTTTAAAGGAAGATCAATGGTGTGCCTTGATTCATCCATCAAAGATCTAATAACATAGGGTAGAGTTGAGAAGTCAACATATCTATGAAGTTACTTGAGAGTGCCAAGTGGAAACATCTTGGGAGCCTTGATAATAGATAAATAGTTTATAGGCCCTTCTTAAAGTCAATAAGTCAATAGATTGAGATCCCATGGAGCTGCTAAGTGGCACACTTGTAAGCACTTTTATTATATTTTAAAAGTTAACTTAGAATTTATCCTAAGGTTTTGTAAATCATATTTATTAACACCAATATAAACCTTAGACTATAACTATATCCTAACTTCTTTTTTCATTGAACTTTATTAAAGTTCTATTAAATGTTTTTAGGAATAGAGAAAACCTAGATGTAAAAAATGTCACCATCTTGGTAGGCATCCTAAAAATCCAATGGAGAGTGTAATTTAAAAATTCAAAATCCCCTAGATAAGTGAGGATTAGCCAAGTGGCATGATCCTAGAGCTCAATGGCAATATCCTATAGAGCACATTCTCTTAGGTGGATAAGATCCAATGGACTACATCAACTTGAGTGAGGATGATCTAATAGAATGAAATGAGGGTTGAAAATTAAAAGGAGCTCAAATTGAGTGAGAAGCTTCCACATGGCATGATGGTGCCCAAGTTATGAAAAGAGCTTAGAGAGCCCACAAAGTTGCCAAGTGTCACACCCACATTCAATCATATAGAAATAAATTGATGGTACATATTTAATTCAAGTTTAAGAGAGCACAAAGTATGGACATGTGTCCAAAGGCAATAATCGTCAGATTTTTTTCAATCAAATGGATAGCTTGGCATGGGCATTGCCACATTGACATGACACATTATATTACCGAACCAATGAAAATAAGGAATGTGAACACACGTCTTAGACTTAATCTGGTTAGCATATTTGAAAATGAAGATCCAACAACTTAACAAGAAAATGTTATAGTTATAGAAGCATTTCAAAGGTCAATTAGGTTGACACAATATATTATTTTGAGTTAAAGACCCTATAAATACTTTCATATGAATATTATATTCTACAAAGGCATGGGTAACATACAACACATAATCATGTTAGGTTAGTCATAGTAAAAACATGGTCATGAGTTATATTATCATTGGTAAAGAGATGCCTATCTATGACACTTGTCCAATTTTATGTTAAGAATAAATGACTAACATATCTCCTAAAATGTCTATAAAAAGGAGGTATTGCCAATTGTAAAAAGGGGGAAGTTTTTAGAGCCAAAATTAATTTGTAAACTTGGAGCAAGTAATACAAGCAAGGAATTATACAAAGTTTGTCCAATATTTATCTATGTGCTCTATATTATGGCTACTTCCTCAATTATCTTGTTTGATATTTAGATTTGAATTTTTTTTATGGATCCTAAATGTGCATCTTTAAATGTAGAGTTACTAATTTATGGTAATGATAGATTAGTTAAAAGCTCTTAGGTTTACTTCTCTCTCTTTACTCTTCTTAAATTTGGGCTAATGATATTTACTTTTAAGGTTAAAATTCTTAAATTAAATCTTGTTCTTATTTTTCATCTTTTCATACTTTCCTTAGATGTTTGCCTAATGTGTGGTAGGATTTGAGCTTATGCTACTCAATGTTGCACATTGTTTAAATGCATGTCTGGATGAAATCTAAACTTTGTCATAATCTCTGGTTAAAGATCATAAACACCTTCTTTCTACCCTACTTGATTCAAAGGTCAATTTGGAAAAGTTCCTAGATCATACTAAATCCTACAGCATTATGAATATCCTATAAAGAGCTTTCTGATGGTATGTGGAACTTCAAAAATAGAGCTCATATGCTCCTTGTATAGTTGGTCAAAGAAAGTCAATAAGTAGTCAAATATGGTCAAACTAAAAAAATTGACCATCATGTAATGTTTCTAAATAAATTCCATGGTGTAGAGCTCATCGAGAGCTTTTTACATATTTTATAGTTTAAAAAATGGATTTCATATGTGAAAGTTATGACCAATCAAAGTTATGGTCAAACTTGATAACATGACAATAAAGTGATGTGGCAATATGATTCGACCCAAGTCTTTAGTATTTTTGGATAAACATTTTCTATCATATATTAGGGAATAATAATCACCCCATAATTTTAATTGTAATGGGATAATATAAATCCCATAAAAAAGGGTGGAGATAATTATTATTAAAAAAGGGGATAATGTTAAATCCCATAAATAATGGTCTTAGGATAATTATGAATATTAGTTAAAATTAAAAAAGGATAATCATCCAAGCCCACCTTTTTTGGACCCATAAACCTATATAAATGGTCTAGGTCATTTGAAATCAAAATCAAAGTGTGAAAAATAACACATAAGACTTGGGAATAATCAAGTAGAGCCATAGCCGAAGAGCTGAGAGCTAAGAGTTGAAGAGCCAAGAGCTAAGATCTAAGGGCCAAGAGCTAAGAGCTAGACCCAGAGTTAAGAGCTAAGAGCTAGAGCTAGAGCTAGTTGTTAGAGCTAGATCCACTAGCATCAAAACATTTATTTATAGATTGAGAAGCCCTACTCTAGATAAGGTGATATATAAAGAAATTTTGCATCAATAATCGATCAGTTCTAACTTTGAGTAGGACCCAAATATGTAGCCCAAATCAAGTGAAATCTGTTAATAATTCTAGTATTTGTGTTTTGATTATTTGTAATTTCATTATTTCTACATATTTTATTCAATCATTCAAATGTGGATGCAATTTTTAATCAAACACAACACTTAACAAAAATTAATTAAATGGCTAGTGATCATTTGAAGGTGTAATTGGAAGGAATTAATACATAAATATTCATATTTAGTTTTAGTCTAATTTTTAAACACTTTAAATTAGTTTGGATCATTTATTTAAAGCCATTAATCAATATCCATTATAAATTGAAAGTGAACTTGAGGTGTTCAAAAGAGGTTTACAGATCAATTTCGGTATTAGAGCAGTTAAAATGTAGGGATTAGCTTTTGATTGTGTAAAATTTTGATTTTAGTTTCAATTGGTTTCACTTAGTTTATTTAGACATTTGGACTTGTTTAATCTTCCAATGTAGTGTGTAGTTATCTGAGATTCAAGTAATTTGTAGGAGTAAGAAACCATGGGCAAAGATCTAAAGAGAGAAAGACTATTGAAGGCTTCAACCATCAGATTTAGATGGAAAAATATGAGTTGAGAAGGATGATAAATTCCTTAGAAGATGAAAATCAATATTTTCAAGATATATTTATATCTCATGGGGATTTTCTCTTAGGGATCATCTAGGAGTTGCAACTTGAATTGCAAGCCAAGGACAAATTATTGGCACAGTCACAAAATGGTGAAAAAATGGAGGAGAAAGCAAAGTCTACAAGACCATCCTCTACCATAGATGCACAAACCCAAATAGAGGTTTGTATCATAAGTAATTCACCATGTTTTCCTTTTCTTCCCATTAATCTTCTTCTTTTGGAGAATTTGAGAAGCATACTTGTGGTATTGGCTCTAAGTTGTTATTCAAAATGGGTTTTGATGGAAAGGGCCTTGGCATCAATGGCCAAGGAATTACTAATCCCATATAGGTTGAAGAAAGACCTCAATATGTAGGTTCAGGATTTGTTAGTGGTAATGGAGAAGTTGGAGAATACTCTAAAATATCTAAAGCAAGAAAAGCTTCAAGAGATTAACCCAATCCATTACCGATTCAACCCATTCAAAGAGGTAGAGAAGTTTATAAGCTAAAATCTAGAAAGGAACCACCCCTCAATTATGGAAAATGCATCCAGAAGAAATGCAAAGCATATCCTTTAAGAGATTAACATCCCAATGGAGAAGGTAAAACAATTTCTCCTTGTCATGCTTACAAACAGGATAGCCCTAAAAAGCATGGAAAACTTAAATAATCCAATGTCTTATTTGATTATGAGAATAATGGTATTGGTACATAGAATTTGTGGTATAAATATCCATGAACATTTTGTGTATTAATTAACCATTGTATGGCCATGTGTTGGAAGAGAAAATCCTTAGAAAGAAAGGTTATGTCCCTCAAAAAGAATACAATTTGTAAAGACCACTCTCCAAGCCACAATATAGAGAATGGAAAGAGGCATTTTTTATCCCAAAAAAATGGACAAGAATTACTACACTCATTATAATATGAGTGGTCATTGTGTTGAAAAGTGTTGGAATCTTCATCCACAACTTCATTTGGATACTCATAAGAAGAAAGTTATGCAAGCACCCATGAAAAAGTGGTAGAAGATGAAAGAGTTGGTAAAGTAACAATAGTCTAGGAGGCAACTCATGAAGAATCTCACCTATCCAAAGAATATTCTATCAACAATGAACATCCAAAATTGGAACATCTATTAAATTGGATCGATAAGAAATGGATAGAATTTTTGCAAAGCTAAATCTTATTTAGGATGCTTAAAGTCACCTTCAAAGCACTTTATTTGGTTTCCATTGTTAAATAAGCATGAAAGGAACTAACCTCATTTGTTTGAGCAAGTGTGGAGATAAATCACTCCTTTAGAGTGAAAAATGGAGTAGCAATCTAGATGAGAAGCATATTGTGAACAACCCATTGTTAGTGGTTGTATCATTTATTATTTTATGTTCTCACATTCAAATTGGCCTATTTGTGCTTACTTTTTATTGTAGCATTTGACAAGATGGTAAAAAGGCTCCATTGAGAGGGAACATTGAAAAAAATATCTAAATCAAATTTGGGGTATAACAATAGTGGAAAGATATGTTACACATAGCTGAAGAGTTTCTTTCAAAAGGAAGACAAGTAGGCATGAATCAACATGTGAAGTGCTTCAAAGGTAAGTAGCACTTAGTTATACATTGTTGTTTTGGATCAAGTTTGATATCTATTTTCATTGAAATACATTTTTTCAATATATGTGTAATCATAGTATGCACATTTGTAAAAGACCCTAAGAAGGGTGCTATTTTTAACAAATATGTTGGATTTTAAGACCCCATGGAGGGAAATTTGTAAAAGTGATGATATGATATCGCTTATTATATGCAACATAGTTTTATGTCCTTGTGAGAATAATAGGGAGAATATAGATTACATTTCTATAATGGGAAAGAATTACCTTAATAGATGAATGTCATGCAACATAAAAGATCACTAGGCTTATTTGTTTAGAGGGTCATGAGAAGCCATGCAACAAAAGAGGTCATTGCATTCTGAATCTTAGTTCTGTATAGAGGCTATTGAAAACCATGCAACATTAGAGGATTTTTGGAAGGTGTGATCAATTGGTTGTTTAAAGTGTTGTGAACATAGTTACAAAACATGAGTAGACCGATAAAGACTTGTTATGATTCATCAGAATCAACTGGCATTTTCAGAGGATCAAGTTGGGTACCAACTTTTAGTGGACTAAAAACCCTCTTAGTAGGGAGGATTGATCTAGAGGTCAATTTGGAAAAGGTCCAATATCATACTAAATCTTGTACCATTACAAATATCCTATAAATAGCTTTTTGATGATATGTGTAACTTTGAAAATAGAGCTTTTATGTTCCTTGTGTAGTTGGTCAAATTTTTGGTCAAAGCAAGTCAACAAGTGGTAAAATCTGGTCAAACTACAAAAATTGACCATAATATAATGTTTCCAAATCATTTCCATGGTGTAGAGCTCATCAAGAGATTTTCAACATATTTTATGATTTGAAAAATAGAGTCTATATATGAAAGTTATGACTAGTCAAAGTTATTGTCAAACCTGATGATGTGGCAATAAAGTGATGTGGCAATATGATTTGACCCAAGTATTTAATATTTGGGGATAAACATATTCTATCATATATTTAGGAATAATAATCACTCCATAATTTTAATTGTAATGGGATAATATCAATCCCATAAAAAAGGGTGGAGATAATTATTATTAAAAAAGTGGATAATGTCAAATCCCACAAGTAATGGTCATGGGATAATTATGAATATTATTTAAAATTGGAAAGGATAATCATCCAAACCCACCTTTTGTGGACTTGTGAACCTATATAAAGGGTCGGGAGAGGTCATTTGAAATCACAATCAAATTGTGAAAAACAACACATAAGACTTGAGAATAATCAAGTAAAGTCAGAGCCAAAGAGCCGAGAGTTGAAGAGCCAAAAAGCCAAGATCTAAGAGCCAAGAACCAAGAACCAAAGCTGAGAGCCAGAGCTAGATATAGATATAGTGTCTAGAGCTAGATTTAGTGGCATCAAAACATTTATTTATAGATCAAGAACCCCTACTAGGGAGAAGGTGATGTATAAAGAAATTTTGCATCAATAATCAATTAGTTCTACCTTTAAGTAGGACCCAAAGACATAGCCCAAATTGGGTGAAATCCATTAAAAATTTTGGTATTTGTGTTTCAATTATTTGTAATTTCATTCTTTTCATAGATTTGATTCAATTATTCAAATGTGGATGCAATTTTTAATCAAACACTACACTTGACAGAAATCAATTAAATGGCTAGTGATCATTTCAAAGTGTAATTAGAAGAAATGAATACATAGATATTCATATTTAGTTTTAATCTAATTTTTAAACACTTTAATTAGTTTTGATCATTTATTTAAAGCCATTATTTAGTATCCATTATAAATTAAAAGTGAACTTGAAGGGTTTAAAAGGGGTTTATGGATCATTACCCTCCCTTTTACTCCTTTTTTACTAGATCACTATAGTTAGATTGTCATTGTGAATACTCATATTCATTTATATTTAGACTTAGGTTTCAAGCATAATTAAATTTAAATAAGATATACCATCTTCAAAATCAAAAATTAACTATTAGGCCATGGTGGCTCCCAACCACCAACTAATCTAAATTTGTGAAATAATGAACCTATTTTGCCTCTATTCCACTAAAGATAACATTATTATCATAACCATCAACTTATGCAATGGATTATTTAAATAAAGAAATGAGAAGTGTTTTCTAAACACTATATGAACCTAGTGATACATTTAAGTGCACCAATAAGGTGAAATTTGGTGCTAGAAGGAGGGCCTTAGTTAGATATTTGAAAATTTAACATTTTTGCTAATTTTGGTGAATTTTGTTCAAATATTGATGTATTCTTTGCATATTTATGTAAAGATCATTGATCCTAATGGTTTTAGACTAGTCTTTGTGCTTATTTAGACAAATATATATGTTCTTTGAAGTTTGATGTTTAATTGTGGTAAAGATAGCTTAAGATCTATGAATCCAAGGTGTTTGAGGTTAGTAATAAATTTTTTGTTCAAAGATTAATTAGATCTCTATAAATTTGAGTTTATTTGAGCTTTAAACATGTAAAGATCATTCATATTTACATGTTTGGACACATATTTGAGCTAATTTAGTTAAAAATTGATGTCCTTTGTTGTTCTTTATACATTTTTTGTAAATTTTGCTTAATGTGGAAGTTTGATCATAAAACTTACACAGTGTAATTCAAATAGGGTTCAACGAGCTTTCAATCTGGAACTACCACAATTAAGATCCTCATTAAGGTATGACATGGTTAGGTGGATCTTCTATCAATGTGCCTAGCCAGGTACATGACTTACTAGGAAATATTGAGAGGTATTTTCCTTCTTTCAATCCTAATAATGTTATCATAACTAAAAAACATGTTAAAAACTTTTAGGCTACTTTGAGACTTATGAATGTAGTCCATGAAGATGTAGCATGTAGATTATTTCCATTTACTTTTAAGGATGCTACATATGAATGGTTCCTTAACCTACTTGAAAATTACATTTTCAATTTGAATAACTTTAATGATTACTTCATACCTAAAGTAGAGGATGATAGAGGCAGCTAAAGTAGAGGTATGGATGATAGAGGCAGCTAAAGTAGAGGATGGATGGACCACTGTGAAGAGGAAGAAGTCTAAGCCTTTGGTCCCCCCTCTAGATATGAACCTTCGTTCGTGTAAAAGGTAACTAATTATTTTTTGAAGGTTGAAGGAAGTTAATCCTATCTATCGATGGTTTGTTCTGTGTAGTGTGAGCAGAAACATCTGGTCTTTTCTATTGTTTTCAGGTTCAAGTTTTACCTGGTTTGGTTTGTACCTGTTTTGGTGTTTTGAACTTCATTGGGTTGTATAGGGTTTTGGGGTCCCTTCAAAACCTGATTTTACCATAATCTAAAACTTTAATGATTACTTCATTGACAAATTTGGCAAAATCACCAATCCTTGTGTGTTGTACCAACAGTTCACCATAGTTAAAAGAGACTCAAATGAGTCCATAAGAGCCATCAATGATAGATTTTAGAAAATATTTAGCAAAATCATATCTCTTTATGGACTTGATGAGCCTTTAACCTTAGAGATTTAGGATGATTTGGATCCCATGACTTCTATGTTTCTTAAAAGGTCTATTGGAGTCATAAACACCTTAGCCTTGGCCTATGTTGAAGCTATAATAATCAATGATCAAATGCAACCTCAAGGTCATCTTGCATATGTTATCCCAATATCAACCCCAATTTCCCATATTTAAATATCATTCCTAATGTAAATTATATTGTATCTTACTTAAATCAGACACTAGTCTTGAACAAATTGCCCTTAAGCCATGCCCACCCTATCCAAAATTTGGGGTTCTTGAATAATGCTACAAATAGATTTCATCCATAGGGATAAAGATATTTAGTGACCACTAGTAATAAAAATTAATTTTATAACTTAGAAGTACTAAATAACGAGAATTAATCCATACTTATTATGGTTTAAAAGCTTAGCACTAATTTTGTTCAATTACAAAAACAAGTGGGCAATACTGTGGAAAACTCCAACAAAAACTATGCTTCTCAAAGTTTTAATAGGCCTACAAATAGGTTTCATGATAACAACAATAATAGGTCATTTGAGAATGTAAATGAAATGAATGTTTGTGACATAGGTCTAGCTAATCATTATAATTTCTTTGGAGCATATCAAAATTAAAAAGATATATCTAAACTTGTGTTTCATCAAGACAATGTTGTAGGGACATCTTGCTTTATAAGGACATCTAAATCCTTCATGGTGTAGGCTTTTGATTTTATATTCAAAGAAGAAAATGAACTTGAAGATGCTCTAAAATAAGGAATAGTCATTCAAGATTACCAACCCCATGAACAAGATTAGATACAAGCTGAACTCTCTTTAAAAGATCATTGTGAGGACAATTCATGTGAGGTCATTGCTGAAATAAAGAGTACTCCTAAAAAAGATGATCATTGGCAGCAATTATACCAAGATTTTTTGAAATAAATTTAGGTATTCCAAGACAATAATTTTTTTTAAGATATCCCAAAGCAAAATTAGTTGGGACTTGATTAGGTGGAAGAGATGCCATTCTTCATATAGGATGGAAATGAAGTAATTGTAGTAGATCAGGGATTTCCATATAACCCCATCAAAAGGTTGGAAGTATGTGATCAACCTGGTTCAAATGGTAAGGTTGAAAATGAATTACATTCCCTTTTAGTTGATCATGATGAAGAGACCTTTCAAGATGAGCTAGATCCTAATGAAGACATCAATCTAAGCATACCAGCTAAGTTCACAATCTAACCATGGAAGGAGAATGATATAAATCATGATCAGTCTTTGAATGAAGCAGAGTTATCTTTCCTAATGCAAGTAAGATAAATTTAGGAATAAAATGATTGGATATTGGATCCATATCATCAATTTAGATGCTTGAGAATGGAGGTGGGAAACCACGTTGTATAATATAGAAGATACAAGCATACAAGTGCTCCTATCCACAAGAAGAGGCCATTGAATGGAAGTAATCATGCTTTAATGTTTTATGGTAACCTAAATAATTTTACATTTGATCTTGGAGGTAAGTTATTTATGGAATTAGTTTAGGTAGGTTTCTTTCATGTTTTCTTTTCCTTCCTATGCCTTATTTGTAAATATTTATTTTCTTGTTGTTTGTTTATTTAGTGTGTTTGTTTTCCTTGCTTTGTTCCTTGACTTTAATAAGTCTTTTTCAAGATACTCGTCAGCTGAAAATTTATATGATTTCTTAATAACTTCATAGTTTAGAAATTTAGGTATGACTTCTTAGCATTGGTTAATAATGGATTGTATAAATATGAGATTAATGTTATAGTTTAGAGAAACTAGTGAAGACTAATAAATAGGTTAATTGTTCCTTGAGATTTTAAACCTTGTTCTGATCTATGTTTGGTTCTAACAAGGATTGCACATATAGAGTAAAATATTATATTATTAGGATAAAATCATGCTTGCACTTTAAAAACATCAATTACCTAAGATAAATTTTCTAGCCAAGGATGATTATATGAAGATCAAACATATGACCAAATCCTAAAACCTGGCTAATCTAGTTCCCAACCATTGCTATAAATTTAAAATATCTAAAAGATAAAAATAAGAGTCTATTTCAAAATTCAAGAACTTTCTAAGTAAAGGTGATTTTGATAATCTGCATCGGGGCTATGGATGCCTGGATGGTAGTGGAGCAAGGCCTTGAGTGGAGCCAAAGGTATCTCTATCGGGGCTATGGATGCCTAGTTGGCAGTAGAGCAATACCCAATCTTACCTAAATTGAAACATGATTCATAATGAACATATAAATATGTTGTGAGTCAATGTTAATGGTCAAGGTCATGAGTCTAAAAGTTGTTCTTTAAAGCATATGGCAATTAGTAAGTGGAATCAAAGTACACACACAAAATGACTAAGTTTTGATGTTCAATACTAATTATCCATGTGTAAGACTTATTTTAACCATGAATTGATCTTAATAATGGTACTTGATCAAATGGAATGAATAAAATAGTTATTAGTCTGAACCAGAGTCTCTAAATTCTAACATATTTTTATGTTTATTCCATAAGTCACCATTTTTTGAGGTCAACATTTGCCTGTTTCTAAAAAATGGGGACCCTTTTTTTAAATTGTGAAAATTTGTACCTTAAAATTTAAAATTCACTTGATCATAGTACCACAAGCATGTTTACACATTGTATTTATTTGAAGATCATTCACACCTAATTTGGTTGGCATATTTATTCATAAGTCTAACCTAATCTTGCCTAAAGTTACTAACATTGGATATTTATGTTTCAAGGTGCAGTTCCAATGGAGTCCATTTGGAATGGGCAATGCCTAGGTTTCATGATTTTTATATCAATTTGGCCTTTTACTAGCCTTTGGTCTTTTGAAAATCAAACTGAAAGCATCCTAAATCCCTAGTCTAATGTTTAAGCTAGATCCCATTTTGAATTAAATTCAAAATTATGTGGGAAAAATTTGTAGGGGAATAGTTATTTGTGCCATGGACTTAGCTTAATTTTTATCCTAAGGCTTAGTCATGTTTTTCAACACAACCAAGCCTCGGTCTAAAAATTTATACTTTATCCCTTCATGTCCCATATATCCTTGGTCAATTTTATCATTGTCATGGTCTAACTAAAGGAAGGGTCCCTTTATTATATTAGCCTAAAACCTTAATCTAAATTCTTGAATGTATTTATTAATACAATAAAAAACTTTAGGCTAAGGTTTATATCCTAAGTCCTTTATATTTACCCAAGCCCTTACTTCATATATTTTATTGTTCACAAGACCTAAGGACTAACGCAAAGGCTCCACATGGCAAGATATTGGATCCCAATGCAAAGAGATCAACGACCCATGGAGGGTCAATAAAGTTCAAAGTAATATTGATGGTGTGCATTAATTCACACACCAAAGATATAATGGTGTGGGGTAGAGATATGAAGTCAACATATCTACGGAGTGACCTAGGAGTGTTAAGTGGAGACATATTGGGCACCTAGATGGTAGGTCAATGGTTTGTGGGCCCTTTTTAGAGTCAACAAGTCAATATACCAAGATCATGTGGAGTTACCAAGTGGCACACCCATAAGTAATTCTATTATATTTTAAAACTTATCTTAGACTTTATCCTAATGTTTTTTAAATCATGTTTATTAACACCAATAAAAACCTTAGACTATAAATATGTCCTAAGTTATTTTTTTGGGGAACTTTACTAAAGTTATATTAAATGTTTACAAGAATGGAGTGATCTAAAATGTGATAAGTGTCACCATCTTGGTGGGTAGCCTAAAGATCTAATGCAGAGCATAAGTTCAAAAGTTAAAATCCCCCAGATAAGTGAGGATTCACTAAGTGGCATGATCTTGGAGCTTAATGGAAAGATCTTACAAAGCACATTTGCTTAGGCAGACAAGATCTAATGGACTACATCAACTCAAGAAAGGATGATCTAATTGAGTGAAATAAGGGTTGATAATTAAAAGGAGATCAGATTGAGTGAGAAGCCTTCACATGGTACAATGGTGCCCGAGTGATGAAAAGATCTTAGAGATCCCATAGAGTTGTTAAGTGGCATGCTCACATTCAATCATGTAGAAATAAATTGATGGTGTGTATTTAATATGGGTTCAATAGAGAATGAAGTAAGGACACATGTCCAAAGCAAATAGTGGTCACATTTTTTTCAATCGGATGGATAACTTGACATGGGCATTACCACATTGATATGACACACTAGATTCCCAAACCAGTGAAAATCATGAATATGAACACACATGTATTAGACTTAATCTAGTTATAAAATATGAAAATGAAGATACAGTAATAAAATAAGAGAAGGTGGCAGTTACAGAGGTATCTCAAAGTTATATTAGGTTGACATAGTATATTATTTTGAGTTAAATACCTTGTAAATACTTTAAAACGAATATTCTATTTCATAAAGGCATGGGTAACATACAACACATAGTCATGTTAGTTTAGTCATAGTAAAAATAGGGTCATGAGTTATATTATCATTGGTAAAGAGATACTTTCCTATGTTACTTATCCAATTGAATGTTGAGAAGAAATGACCAACATATCTCATGAATTGTCTATATAAAGGAGGTATTGCCAAGTTTAAAAAGGGGGAAGTTCTTAGATCCAAAATTAATTTTTAAACTTGGAAAAAGTAGTAAAAGCAATAAATTCTATAAAATTTTTCCAATATTTATCTATTTTTTTCTATTATGGTTGTTTCCTCAGTTATCTAGTTTGATATTCAGATTTGAATTATTTTTATGGATCCTAGATGTGCATCTTTAAATACAGAGTTTTTAATTTTTGCTAATGCTATATTAGTTGAAATTTTTTATTTTGTACTTTTCTCTCTTTTCTCTTCTTGAATTTGGGCTAATGCTATTTTCTTGTAGGGGTAAAATTCTTAAAGTAAATATTGTTCTTATTTGCATCTTTTCATACTTTTCTCAGATGTTTGCCTAATGTGTGTTTGGATTTGAGCTTATGCTACTTCATGTTTCACATTGGTTAAATAAATGTTTGGATCAAATCTAAGCTTTATCATAATGTCTATGTTGAAGATCATAAACACCTTCTTTCTTCCCTACCCTCCCTTTTCCTTTATTTTACCAGATCACTATAGTTTAGCTTGTCAATGTGAATACTAATCTTGTTTTAGCTTTAGACTTAGGTTTCAAGCATAATTCAATTTAAATATCATAGATCATCTTTAAAATCAAATATTAAATATTAGGCCAAGTGGCTCCCAACCACCAACTAATATAAATTTGTGAAATAATCAACCTGTTCTACCTCATTCCACCAAGGATAATAGGATTATCACAACCAACAACTCATGAAATGGATTATTTGAATCTAGAAATGAGAAGTGTTTCTTAAAAATTATATGAACTTGTTGATACATTTATGTGCATCAACAAGTTCCACATATACATACAACCATTCAAATTTGTCTAAATAATCATAAATTCATAGGGAAAAATATATTATAATTTGGCTTAGGGGGAATGGCATGAGCATTGATCTCCCATCAAATAGGTGTACGTATCCTTGGCATAGATACCTTTGGTTTAGTTTAAGTCTTTGTTCCACTGCCAACCAAGCTAGAAAGACTATGATGGAGTTACCTGAATCACCCTTTTGAGGAAAAATCATAATTTTACATTTAGATACAACTTCCTTTTTTAAATTTTTGACTTCTTTTATATAAATATTTCCAATTTCATTCCATTTAGAGTTTGGAGCCAAGCCATGGGTAAAATTAAATCAAAAAGTTCATTAAAACTTAATACTAGTCTAATATGAACCCATGCTTCATGATCTTGATATATTCCATTAAGTGCATTTGATTTCTCTAAATGAAAAATGGAATGTTTATAAATACATATGTTTAGT
This sequence comes from Torreya grandis, assembly GCA_037957365.1. NCBI lineage: Eukaryota > Viridiplantae > Streptophyta > Pinopsida > Cupressales > Taxaceae > Torreya > Torreya grandis. Next base: position 3,421,043 of record JARHVA010000787.1, read on the forward strand.
TTCGATTCATTGGCCTCTATAGTTCTAAAAATGTAAAATAATTATAGTAGTCTATGTAAGCATTTAGGAAATATAATTTGATCATTTATGCTCTAGAATGCCATTAATGTTATTGACATTACAAGTCTTCATTCATCAGTCATTAATTAGGCATGGGAATCACTAGAAAAGAAATTAAACAACTAGATAAATGAGAAAATAGAAAACCAATGAAATAGGAAACTAAAAAAAATAAAACAAAAACAAGGAAGGGAAATACAAAAATATATATAAGAAATGTTTAAGCAACTAGACACCTGAAACTAGTTAGACACCTAAAAATTAGGATTTATATAAGGTTGAGGGAGCATGTGCTTATGTATAGGTTTCCCTCTATGTTGGAAAAAACTATCCCAAAGATATTTGTCAATATTATTTCATGCAATTTAAGTGAAATCAGATTGTAAAATTCAACTAAGTGTGTGCATCTAATTTTTTGAAACGATGATGGATAAAGTGTGAGAAATACCTCTGCCCAAAATGAAACTATGTAGAGGAATAAGGCTAGGTATAAATACATACCAAAGTGATTAGATAATCCAACATGGAAGGGGGTCCTCTTTATTAAAAATAATAGATAAATCAATTGTGAGTTATTTTTGGACTGTAATAGACACTTTGGAAACATCCTCTTAGTTGTCTTTTTTGTCAAGAAGATATGGAGTAACTCTTCCCATGTTAAAAACCTCCTAGATTTATCACCCATGGCTAAAGAGTGTGGATATATGGGTTGAATCAAATAATCTTCAGCTCACATCTCCCTTGGCATGACTTCTTCATTTAAGACATTATGTTGTTGTTATTCCCCCTTGACTACCTCTACTATTGAGAGGATCACATGCATTTTGTCGATATGTTTAAAGGTAGGGATAAAATAAGTAGAGAAAAGTTATATAGAGTTATTCAAACTCATTCTCTTCAAATAAATAACCAACTTTGTCTTAGTTTTCCCTTTCTTGGGATAATAAATTTAGCTCTTCTTATATTTATTCAATTCTATCTCCCTCTAATGATGATAGAGAAGTCAAACCACTAAAAAAAGCTATTGATCATCTTGGACCAGATTTATAAATGCATGAGTAGGATTATAAAAAAAGGATCTTCAAATCATAATATGCATCTTCCTCCTATAATTTATTGGGATCTTTAAACTATGCTTCCAGATGATCATGAGAGATATCAAGTTGTTCTTCTTCTATAGACACCTCCTTATTAATTTGCCTTTCAAATACTAGGTCACCTACAAACTCCAATGCAATTTCATCATCAAACTCATCATCATTTATGCTCTCAAATAATGTATCAAGTTTATGAAATGACATGTTCTATGTTAACATGACTACTTTAACTTGATTCCTAATTCCATCTTGGCATGTTCCAAATGGTAAAGTTGGGAACTTGGTCTTAAATATTAGATTGTGCATTGTATAACATTGATTTGGTAAATTTGGTAACTTGATTATAATGAAAAATTGGTCCCATGGATAGATTATACTGGCTAAAGGCTTGAGGTAATACCTCACTATAGGGCACATGATGACTCATAGGATGGCTTGTAGATACACATCTCAAAGGAATTTAAGAGTAAACCAATATTTCTCCTAAAAGATAGGGAGGTTAAGCACCATAGTCTTAAGGTGATGATTGTTTCTCAATTGTGAAAGTTTCTTCCTAGGTCAAAGCTAAGGATGAGATGGAAATTGGGGTTCTTCAAATGAAGATAATAGCTATAAGACTCAACACATTTAGATAAATGTCTATAGTTACATACTATATTTACAAGAAAAGGGTCCTTCAAATTCTCATAAAATTGATGAAATTAGTGGGTTAATGCATAAGTTGGATCATTAATCTATTTTAGGGTTGTGGTAAGTTGATAAAACAAGACAAAAGGGTTAATGAAAATACTAAAATAGTTGAGAAATAACTTTTAAAATATGGCCCAAGTAATTATGCACCTTTTTGGTAGACCAAGGTACTAAGAGTAAATTGTTTGATATAGTGAATAAAGGAATATTTGGAAAGCTAAATCCTCATTCTAAATAGGTGTTCTAATTATGAATTCTTTCAAATCCTAGATGTGTTCTTCAATAATCTTAATTCTATCATTTATATACTTTGGAAAAAAAATTATGGGGATACTTAGGCTAGTCACGTGAAGCTCCTAGAATGTCTATAGGGTGACTACATCCTCCTAGCAAAGATAAATCCATTAAAATACTATGAAAAGTTTTAAAAAATAAGGGATACAACTAAAAAAGTCCAACTTGCCCTCCTTCTAGTGTTAAAGCTATTGATCAACCTTTTAACACAAAATGGAAACCAACCTTAGGCAAGTGTTTTTAAGGCACTTTCCCCTCTTTAAAGGAGATATATTAATAATATCTCACTAAGGTTATTTTAGACCTATTCTAGGTGCACTAATCTTCACTCAGTGGCTTGTTGTGAACATTCCATTTCAAGGGACTTGTGCTGGTGATGGAGGATTTTAGACAAATACTAAGTATTTTAAATATGGGGATTACTACCTAGGTAAATTAACATATATATTTAACATGAGAATACAAAACTAATTTAATCATGTTCATTGCTTATATAGATTCAATAATTTATAAAAAAACACTAAACAAAACCAATAAATTAAGGTGAAACATTAATAGGATATTGCCTTCTAAAACTAAAGTTCTTACTCTAATAAAGAGAAAAAGAATAAAACAAAAAAGGGTAAGGAGAAATAAAAAATGATCTTGGTTGTTAATAGAACCAAATCTATTCTTATAGAGTATACAAGTCCTTTGAGGTAAGTAATCTTTGCTAGGTCAATATAACATAAACATGGGTAAATAATGGTGTAGGAGTCTGATAGAAATCAACAATGAGAATTGAGAGAAACTAGCCACCATATACATGCATATACTAGCATATCAATTGACAAATATTTCACATAAAAGGTATTTCCATGAATAAAATACAAGCATTCATCATACACTCAGTCAAATTTACATACTTGAGTCTAGATAGCCTCAACTCATGCAAATAAAAAAGATAAATCTAGAAATCAAAAAAATGTTAGAAATAACTAGGCATAACTCATTACTTTAGCTTCTAATTCTAAAGAGCCAACCCTCACTAAATTGATTTTCATATCTTATATAGACAAAAATTATCGAAGATTAAAAATCATCCCACTAATGGAAAAATTACAATATTCAATTTTGGTGGGTGGAGAGTTGTTGATATTCTGACCAATTTGAAGTAGGCCATGCTCTTCTAGAAAACACCATGCTCACTCAAGACATTTATCTTGTTTTGTATGTCCTTATTAGATCTTATCATGCCAACCATACCTATTTTCATGTCTTTGGTTACTTTGTACTAAATTTCATTGATTCTATATTGAAGTCTACATGATTTTGCATCTAATTTATCTCCTTACCTTCATGTCATAGACCAAATCTACATCAAGACCTCTCTTATCATCATTTTTAGGTATGATGGTTGATTTGATAGGTAGATAGGTCTCCCTTACATATTGATTTACCAATGCTAGTGGGATGACTGGGCATGCAAAATCATCCAACAGGTTCTACTCCAAGCCACATGGCCTTCTCTCACTCTTTACTTCAATCTTTAATTCCTCTTTTTTCTTTTAAAATATGATCCTTAGGTGAAAAGAACATAAATGTTTATCATTTAATCAATATAATATGCAAATTAAGGTTATAAAAACCAAAGTTTGAGCCAATAACTCAGAAAGAAAGGAAGTATGTGAGACATTCATAGTCAAATCATAGATTCTAGATTTAAAGCTAACTTGAACTAATTTTCTTTTCAAAGAAGAATAAATTAGACCCTTACCAATAAAACCGCAAGCTAAAAATGGGGACCCAAATTAATAAACCATTAAAACTCCCATATAAATAGATTAGACTCCAAATATTCCAAAGCAAAAATAGGTTCCATTAATTCAATGATGAAATTAGTGTGTTTTTCAAGCAAAAACAAACTCTAATCCAACATCAAAATCTAATGTAATATTAAAATTAATACAATCAATTTAACTTTCATTGAGATAATCATAGTCAATCTACTCAATTCTACCCTAGGTGGGGATAATTCTAATTGTATTCATACATCTTATCAAGTTAATCCTACTTAGGGATAATCCAATCCAATCAAATCACTTCTAATCAATTCCACCCCATTTAAGACCCAATCCCATCAAACCACTTTTACAAAATTCCACCCTATTTAGGGCCTAATCTAATCAAATCAATTCTTCCCAACTTGGGGCCAATTACATTTAAATCAAGTCAATTTTGATCATCTCAGGTCTAATTCTAATCTAATCATTCCCCTTGCATGTATCCTTGCTTGGGAGAAGCCTTTGATCAATCTTATATTACCTTTACATTCAATTTTATGGCATTCACACTATATCAATATATACCCTTTTAATGATACATGTTTGACAACAAAGATGATATCCTTTTATGACTCTTAGAAATAGGTGATCGATTACCTATAGATTTTGATCTATAAAATTTATATTCTATCCTACGTAGGATTAGTCACACTATTTCACAACAACATCTGTCAAACATCTTATCTACTATTTACCCACTTGATCATGATCATACTAGCAAAGGATAACCTATTTTGACACCTTTATCTAATGACTATCTAGTTTTTGATCTATGAAAACCACGTCAAGAATCAAGTCTAGGCCCCATTTGTAAGCCAAGATGTTATAGACCAACTCTCTTAGCTTAGCCAAAACCTATGTTATTTTTGGTTTATTATTGATCCAAACTTAGGGTCATAATTAATTAAGACATCTAATTATATATTGTCATTACCAATCTAAGGGCCATCACTTACTAAGGAGACAACTGTACCCAAGTCTGAGAATAATTCACTAGGGATATGCCAAGATCATTTTATAAATCATAATAAGATTAATCCACTTTCAAATCTAGATCAAGACAAGTCACCCATATTTTATGAGTAAACCTTTGACCATCCTCCTATCTTTGATGAGCCTTAATTTAACCACCCTGTCTATGACTATTCACCTAGATTTTAAAAACCCTTATTTAAAGAGCCCATCTTTGAAGAAAATGTTATTAACTAAAAATATATCTTTTATCCTTTGACAAATGGTCCCCATTCCCATAAATCCTTAAATACCCTAGCCTTCATTTCTCAAAAAGAAGTGAAAAAGGTACTTGTGGACAACTCCATCAAATAGGTCATCCATGTGGATAAATCACAATCAAGATAAACTTTGAATTAGAATTAGATTTACAATTAGAATCAAGATATTTACCATTAGTGTCAAAATCAGGATCAACATCAATATTAGCAGCAAATTTATCATTGAAACAAATATTAAAATTAGGATATTATAATCTTAGTTAAACACCTCTTGAAGATCAGGTTTAAGCCATCAATGAGCCTTCTACAATTTTTAAGGAAGTTTCCTTTGGCATCAATGCAAGTTCTCCTAGTAGCCTCTTGAGGATGGTGCAACCTATTATCCTTCCATTATTATTCAATTTCCTTTTCACATCAACCATAAAATCCATTTCACTAACATATAATTTACTCCACGTATCTATTATAATTGATAAAATCACATATTTTTGGAGTTATCTTAGAGCAACATATTAATGAAAATAATTTAGTTAGAATCAAAGACCCCTAATGAGCCCTTGTTTAAGGCACTATGGGATAATTCAACAAATTAGAGTCTAAAATCAACATAATTTAGTGAAAATTTGATTAAGGAAATAATATACAATAAAAATTAAATATCAACATCCCATAATAAAACCTTATTTGAGGTGATATTAGACAATACAATTTAGAATAGTCAATAAGACTCAATTGGTGAAAACCTCTTTGAGGACCAATAAATGAGAAAATCAATTATGCATCACTTGATAAATAAGTTATTGAAGTAAATATTGGACTAGCTAGACCTAAAACATCCAAAATTATATCACATTTAGAATCAACAATGGTGTCTATGACTAAAAACCCAAATTTTATTTGGTCTTCCAATAGTTATCCCTATTTTCATGATCATATCCTTAGGCTAAACCCCATATTCCCCAATCAAATCAAATCTTGTATCCAATGATTATCATACTTTACTCTCCATGTTGGCACTCTCTTTCATACAAGATATAGATATACCTTTTTTAAAGGTTTGGATGACATTGAATCAATAATCAATAAATATGACAAAGATATTAATTAGTACAACCTACATCGATAACATAATTCTAGCAAAGAAGTTATTCAAAATCGGTATGGGTTAGAGAATCACATGATCATAATTATGTATCCAATCATCATCCTTTGAATTAATATTCCAAATATCAAAAATATCAAAAACAAAATTAAAAGAGAAATATAAATAATTTTTCCAATGGTGAAAACCTTGTTTGTGGTACCTTGGGCAAGTACCATGATGAAAACCAACTTTCTAGTGTAAGGGTGTAGATAATTTTTTATCTAAAAGTACCTTGAAACTTGGGGGAATTATTGTCTAAAATGAAATTCATTCCATTCCCATCATATTGAACATTTTACCTTGTCCTAAACCATCTTTATTTTCATCCTACCTAGGTCCAATTTTTCTTCCCATCTTGATCTTAATAAGAAAGTGGAAGTTATTTTGATCCCTATTTTGGAAATCTCTTGGCATATCTTCTTAGAAACATTTTGATGAATGGAAATTTTGTTTACCATGTGCCATGGCAATTGGAGATTACTAATATACTTATCATCTATTATTATTTAATTTGATCATTCCAATTCTTTCATTTGTTATTAAATTCCATCCTAGTGCTAGAACAAGTTTTTCCCTTTATTAGTGATCCCTTGTGGGTATAATGGTCCAAACACTCCTAAACATTCCCATTCCATGATATATCCATTTTTCAAGTTAAAAATTATTATTAAAATTCAATCCAATGTTAATCATAATCATATTAATCATCTTTCATTCCCTATTCATACTTATCACATTTTATTCCTAGTTTTAGTTGAACTATAATGGCTTGAGGTCTGTTTGGACTACGTAGATAGCATTAATTTTTATGAGGTCAGATTGACAATGCTAAAATGTATTATATAATAATTTTTAGATTCAAATCATTCTACATCTCATAATTATCCATTGATTTGAGATCCTAAAAGCTCAAAAACATTCAAAAAATTATAAAATCCTAAACATTCATAACATTAAAATATCTTAAAAATCAGAAAAAGACCAAAATCTCCAAAAATGATATATAACAACAAAATATAAAAACATTTGTTTTATATTAAGTCTAGTAAATAATCCTTAATTAATCTTGATCTAATTGAATTAACTACCATTGGGATGTGTCCTTCCCAAATCTTCCCTATTTGGGGCAAAGTCAAATCAAATTGCTCTAATTCAAGTTTGTTGCTTCCATCCTATTTAATGTAAGTTGAAAATTATTTCAAGATGTTCTATTCCCATGTCTTCCCATTTAATTTAAATTTTATTGGGTACATACATTCCAAACATCATTAGTATTGGGCCTATCATGTGTATTTTGACTCAATTAAACAACAAAATTGCTTTTTGTTTTCATGTTTGTGTTTTTACTTATTTGCTTTTTTCTTTAACATTTTGTTATTTTATTGAGTTAGTCCATTTTGCTAACAATATCATCATCATGGTGTATATTTTAATGAATTTTTACTTGTGTCCACCAATTTTCATTGATAAATATTGTCATTATGGTATTTATCATTGGTGTGTTGTTGTCAACTATCTATTGGATTGACAGTTAATCCTTACATATTATGGCTAGGTCATCATGGTATATCATCATGTATAATATCATGTGAAAAATTAAAATCAAGTACCAAAGTTATTAAAATGGTAATGTCATAGTGGTAGTATCTCCCCTCACATCACCATCTATTACCTAATCAAATTATCTCTATCATTTTTGGTTTTATCACATCATCATATTTTCCATGATCAAATCAAAACACCTGGACATTCTCAAAACATATAAGCTCACCAAGATGTACATATCTAAATAATCATGTAAAATTTATTTATATAAATTGATAAACAATTGTTATTATAATAATCATCTAGTTCATTCTTATTCATATTCTTTCCTAGTTTTTGGGAGGACTACATCAGCTTGAGGTCTTTTTAGACTATGTAGGCAACACTCAATACCAACTAGTTTATAAGGTCAACTTGGCCACCCTTGTTTTGTTTTTATTAACATTTATATTTTTTTAATATGATCATATATTTATTTAATCATTATATTATTTTACACTCTTCAATATTTTATCACTTTGAGCATTCTTGTGTGCTCAATTTTTTGTGGCCTCTTTAATTTTTTTTATACCATTATCATACATGTTTGTTTCAACTTATCAAATTTAGATAATTCATATCATATTTAACCTATGAAAAAATTTAATCAATTCAATCAATTAATTCACCATGTCTAGGGCTCATTAATTATCTAGCTTATTTAGGGTGCATCATCATTCAAAGATCATAAATTTCACCTTGTTTGGGGAAAATCAAGCATGCCACTTCCTATCCAGGATAGATTGTGCCTAAGACCATATATTATAAATATTTTGGGTAAATTCAAAGTATGGAATTTATTTATGGATGGTCTCCCCAATTCCACCCTACTTTTGAAAAATCAATTCATCATCATCATAAATCAAAGCATGCAAGCATTATCTCAAGTGGTGTAATCTTATTTGCAGGTTCATCTTCTCTTATGTTCTATATTATTCCTCTCTTTTTTTAGATCCCATTCATGTATTTCACCCCCACATGCCCTCTTAAATGGTCATCATCCCCAAGTAATTTAATTCAATTCACATCTTATATTTCCATTCAATCTCCCGTGTTTGTCAATTAGGAGTGACAAAATTACAACATCCATTATTTATTCATATAATTTTTCATCCTTGCATCCTTTATTTCATTGTCTAATTTTTATTACACCTTTGTTGGCTTCTCATTATTTGAGAAGTTTTTACTTTTTCTATGTCTTTCAATGCTTCCTCAAATAGGGTATAATGTAGACACTCCATTTTAATCACCTTAAGTGTCAAAATTGAAAAATAGAATAACTTACCATAAATTGTACATAAAATGGTCTAATATCATCTGTTCATCCAATATATGATGTTGAATTCACCTTGTTTGACATACTCAAATGGGGAAATTCACTATACTAGATCATTAAATTTCCACACTGATCATATTTCTCATCACCAATGGTCATTTCTATCTCTATGGTCAATTAATCAATTCCTCTTATTGTAATCAAAAAAAAAAAAAAAAAAATCATATTCATACCACATTAATTAAATTAATCCTTTTGATTAGTTTAATTATTCCTTCCTCTAGTTAAAAATTCCATGGAATTGGAATTTATAATTTCATTTTGTATACACAATATTTTCAAACTTTTATCACTTACTGACACCTTGAATCTTGTAATAACACATTAAGTCTCAATCTCTCTGAGTGCATGCATTAAGGGGTGCATCCAAAAAGGGGTGGGAAGATCATTGGTGCTTCACATGATTATTATCCCTTTTTCCACTTGTTATCAACACGCTTGTCTCTTAAAAACATTAACCATAAGCTTGTTATTCTCTATTGTACCCTTTCCAATCATTTAATACATTTTATCATCCTATTCCTCACCTTAATCCCCTTTTTTAATTAGATATACTAGGTCAACTAGGTTGACCCTGTATAGTTTTAGGTAATTTTCACTTAGGAACTAGTTTGGCCTTTGGCTGACCTAACTTATGACCTAGTGAATAATTTTCCAAAGTTATGCTAGGTTGACTAGGATTTTTGTAAGGGTTTAGGTTCAAATCTACCCATTAATAAAATTTAATTTTTCCATTATTTAGAGAAGAAAAAGTAAGAGTTATTGTGCATCTACTTATCCACCATTCAACTTGAGGAGCAAACTTAGGGTTTCATACTTTATTTGAAGATATAGATCTTATCTTGTGGAGAAGTATTTTGGATGCATTGATAGGTTGTGTATCCTAGATTTGATTTTTCTTTGTCATCCTTACATACCATAACAACCTCTTGCAAAGCACCTTGGCTAAGGTAGATATTGAGACTCAGTGGGTTCATCTTCAAAGGTAAGTATTCCTAACTTTGTTCATCCTTTGAAGGAGTAGATAGATATGAATTTATAATTCTCTTCCATGAATTAGGATTATGTATACATTGATGTGAGTATATGTCTCTTATGCATGTTTACTTTTTTTGTTTCTAACCCCCACTTTATGCCACAAGCTTTGGTGAGCACTAGAATATATTTACTTTACTTGTTCTTAGTTTAGTGAGATATCGAAAGATAGGACTTCCTTAGGGTTATTTCATGATTATGCTTGAATATCCACTAATTAAGTCTAGTATATCCTCATATCAGTCATGTTCCCACTTAATAAATATGTTCCCAATTGGAAGTGTATGGTATGATGTATCTTCTCTATGTTAGGATTGATTTGTATACATGATGCATTTATAATTGAATATATTATGGTGAAAATGAAATGAATCTAACCCTTTCAAGTTTTTATTCACTTATTTCATTATTTTAAAATTTGATTTTTCATATATTTTTGATGATGGGTCGATTATATCGACATAATACTAACTTCTATGTGTTTTTTTAACACATAGTCACATCAATATAACTCTATTCTATTTATTTAGGTTCTTTAGGTATAGGATACTATGTCAACCCAATCGACCCTGTACACTTTTAGGCATCTATTTCAGCATACTAGGTCAACACAATTAACCTTGTACATTTTTAGGTTATCAACAATAGGTTTCTATAAAGCTAGGTTGACCTAATTGTCACAGTTAGTAGGATTTGAAAGTATTAATCAAGGTTATTAAATAGTAATCTCACTTATTAGTGTGTTCTAACCCACCAAGGTTCCTTTCTATCCTTCTCTCTCTTTCTTTACAATCTTGGTTTTTACAATTTTTAGTCTTTAAAATTGCACCTGTATATTCAACTAGGTTGACCTTATCAATGTAAATCTGTATTCTATATTCTATTTAGAAATTTACGTAGTTTATTTTTAGAACTTTACTTTTATAGTATAGGGAGACATTGTCAACTCTATTCTATATTATCTACATACACTATCATTTGAAAATACATTATACTATGTTTTAAAGTTGGAATTAACCCTTAAATTCTAGTAATTGGCTCACGCTTTCATTTCTTATTACTTGCATGCTTATAATAGATCACATAGTCTAATTAGGTGGTTTTTCAATATATTATTTACTTTCACTATTTTATATTTTATGCACACACTACCAATTCACAAAATCTTAAAATTCATATTCATAATTGTCTACCTTGTTGGATATTTGTTAGTGATGTCATGGAGGTGTCCTGGTGATTAGATGAAGTGCCTTGATAGTCTATGAGATAATGACAAAGTGTACAATCTATTTGTCCTAGTATGCTTGAAGTATGATTGGTTAGAGATGTTTAGAGATGAGTATGAAGTATTGATAATGTGAAAGAGGTCCCATAAGAAGTGTTCTATGCTTTGAGAGCTTATGTGCATGAGTAGTATTCATCTAGTTCTTCATTTTGTTCATCTATTCTATTTTGGCATGGTTATAGATGTTCATAGATGAGTATGAAGTATTGAGAATGTGAAAGAGGTCCCATAAGAAGTGTTTTATGCTTTGAGAGCTTATGTGTAAGAGTAGTATTCATCTGGTTCTTCATTGTGTTCATCTAGACACTTTGGTTCTATTGGTATAAAATCCAAGTATTTTGATGATGTCACTATTACCACATGTGGATGAGTTAGGGGGATTTGGTCATATGGTTGTGATCACATTATTCCATAGTTTAGGTCATGTACCTAAGTGTGTCAAAAGATATTCAAGTGCAAATTTGGGCTCTTAGGCATTTTGACAGTGTTTTCCCATACTTAGCCAAATTTTTATGAGCCAAGAAATAGCTAAGTAAAATTTTTTATGGTAGAATATCTCTCATGTGTGTAAATTTTAGGATAATTTGATCATATGGATTTATTCAATTTTGTGCCTAGTTTTTATGTGCTAAATTTTAGGTCATGTGATGTATCGTGACAAAATATATGCATATGCAAATTTGGGATCCTATGCATTTTGACATTGTTTTCTATGTTCAAATAGATACAAATAAGTAGTTTGTTGATGTCATATATTTCATGTGTGGATATTTCAAGAGAAGGTGATCATATGGGTTTGTTCATTTTTGAGCCTAGTTTAATTACACTAAATTTTAGATCATGCGATGAAATATGTCAAAATATATGCATGAAAAAATTTGGCCTTCTGAGTAGTTCCAGACATAGTTGGCTCTATGGAAGAATATTATGATTGATCATGTTTATGATGGCATATCTCACACATGTGTGGGTTTTAGGAGTAGATTATAATATGGATGGATTCTCCTATGTGGGCAGACCATATGGTCTAAATTTGAGATCATGTGTCTAAGCACAGAAGAAGTTATTAAGGTTCAAAAATGGTTACTTAGGTAGATATTCAAGGTTCCCATAGTCAAATAGGAAAGACGTAAAGTTCAAGCAAGTCTCAAGGAGATTGATGGGGTGTGTTTGCTCCAAGATGTCAGGAAGTAATGAGATGACAAGAAGTGCACATTGTTTAATGAATGATAAAATAAAAAGGATAAAGATCTAAGGGTGAGTGGGTATTTTTACAAATTGATCAAATAGTGAGCATTGCTAGTTAAATACTTGATTGATTTGTAGAGATCGATAGAGTGCATTTAGTCAAAGTTTCTAGATTACACGAGATGAGGTCAACTATCAAATTTTTAACATTTGAGCATTGGCACTCATGCATTAAAGGTCAAAAAAAATTGATAGTGCATAATTAATCTAAGTAGTGAGGAAATGAGATGTGAGCAAAGTGGTCAAAGTTTAACTAGACCGTTTACATTTAAATATTTGCATTTAACAAGGGAAAAACTAGTCTATGGTTTTTGGACCATATCTTTTGATATAAGATGAATTTGCTCATGTTATAAAAATAAAAGATGAAGAGGACTCCATGGTGCATCTAATTAACCTAATTTTAATATTTGAAAGTGTGTACAATAAAAAATATTAAGGTTCCAAGTTGACTGTGTGTGTGTGTGCTTATTTTACAAGTGACTTGAGAAGAGTAATTGAGATTATGTAGATGTTATTTTGATGTTTTATGGTCAATTAACTTCTAGGGAGTGTTTTAGGCTCCATGAGGATTCTCTATGTGGATTTTTAAGGTTCTACCAATTATATGTAGTATGAATAATGGTTTAGAACATGATTGTGTGTTCATTCATAATGAATGTGTGTACAAAATGTTATTTGAGAAAATTTTACTTGAATAGAAGAGTTAAATGTTGCTTGTTAGCACTTAAAAGAGACCTATAAATCATATATAATGGGTATATTATTTTTATAGTGGTTATATGTTCTTTTTTTGTATGATGAAGTGTTAAAGGAGTGAATGGGTTCACATGAGACCTATAATGGATACAAGGGCTAATTGAAAGGTATAATTCCTTAAGGGTGACCCATAGATGCTATGGCCAACCTATGAAGATTTTTTTGAGTTTTGTATTCATTTGAAATATGCCTTAAGGGATAATTCATGTCTAATGGTTGACCAAGGTTTTTATTATCAAGTATGCTCTATAAATAGTGGAACCAAAGATGATGGTTTCTAGACCGTGGGAGAGACTTGGGAGAGATTTGAGAGGCTTGTGTGTGTGTTTCATGGAGAAAGGGTAGAGTTCTCATGTGTATGAGTTGAATACCACAATATATTGATGACTATTTGTATGGCCTGTAGATCATAATTGTTTTGGTAAAATAATTCTCTTGCTATTTAAATATGAGCAAAGGTGAAGACTAATAATTAGAGGTCCATCATCAAGTGTTAAAGAGATAAATTTAAATGTGGATGTGTTCATAGGTGTTTTTATGGAAGCTTAGAATCTAAGGTGGTTTCATATTCCTTGTAAGGTGAAAATTTTTAAAAGTTTGGTTATTGTTGCAGCTTAGCTAGACAGGTGTTGTGGCACCTTGTGGGATTGTAGTCTCACTAAATAGGGATTGTAGTTATTTCATCAGTTGTAGATTATCTAAATTGGTTATTATTATTAAAGGAAAATATTCTAATTATAGGTACTAATGGGTTTTATTCTTCAAGAGGGTTTCCCACGTATGTCATGTGTTATACACTTGATCTTGCATTGTCTTTATTGTTCATTACTATGAATGATGTGTATGCCTCATGAATGTATGTATTGACTGATTAAGAGTTTAAAAGGTTTGGAATTGAATTTGAAATATATAGGCTCAATGATTCACCCCCATCTCAATTATTATACCTCTAAAAATTGGTATCAGAGCAGGTCCTTTGGTAAAGGCCTATCAACTTGAAAGTGATCCAAGGTATAATATGGGTAGTCATCAAGGATATTTCTCTACTAAGAAAGCACCAATGTTCAATGGATCTAATTATTATTTTTGGAGTGTAAGGATGCGGACATAAATTATGTCACTAGGGTTTGATATATGACAATCTATTTTGGATGGTTATGTTGCTCCTACTACTCCTCCATCTAGTGTAACATACAATAAGTTATTTGAGAATAGTTATAAAGTAATGAATGCTATCACTTGTGGTCTTTTAGAGACTAAATACATCAAGGTAACCCATTATAAATTTACTAAAGAGACATGGGAAAAAATGTAGATCATTTTTAAAGGAGATTCAAAGGTCAAGCTTGCTAAGTTATAGACTCACATAAGGCAATTTGAAAGTCTCAAGATGAAGTAAGAAGATTCTATGACATACTTTCTATAAAGATTTGATGAGACTATGGACATCATAAGAGGTCTTAGAGAGAATATTGAAGAGGATATTGTATTCCAAATGTATTAAGGTCTCTATCTCTTAATTTTGATCCAAAGGCATCTACTATAAAAATAAAGTCATGATCGATCTTAGTTAAAGATGGATCAATTTTGTAGCACCCTTACTACCTATGAGACGAGAGTAAATGATGATATACCACCAAAGAAGGAAGCAATATTAAATATAGAGATGAAGCATAAGAAGAGGTTAAAAGGTATGAAATCTAAAGAGGATGACATATATGATATTGATGAAGATGAACTTATTACTTTGATTACTAGGAAATTGAACACAGGCTCAGGGAAATATAAGGGTAAACTACCCTTCAAATGTTTCAATTATGGAGAGATTGGACATTTTTCTCATAAGTACCCTCATAAGAATAAAAATATTGATGATGAAGAGCATGGTTAAGGTCAAGATGAAAACAAGAAGACATACATGAAGAAAATATTTAGAAAGTATAACAACAACAAGAAGTCCTTCAAGAAAAAAATTAGTCTCTACACCAAAGAAGATTGTAGCTCATCAGAAGAGAGTGAAGACAGTGACTCAGAATATGATCATGAAGATGATGTTCATGTTGAAGATGAAGCTTTGTTCATGGATAAAGAAGGAAATTTATCACATCAGATAGTGTCTATTTGGAGTGATTTAGATGATGTTGAAGACAATGTAGACTATGAGATTGAATTGATGAATGCTCTTGAAGAATTGAATATTGAGAAGAATATCAATAAGAAGATGAAATCTAAACTCAAGGACTATGAGGAGAAATTTAGTGTGTTTAATGTAAGATTGAATGAAGACACCAAAAAACATGAGGATATGATCAAGCATCTCAGTTATCAATTGGAAATTTTATCTACATGAGGAGAAATTTAGTGTGTAAGGTAAGATTGAATGAAGACACCAAGAAACATGAGGATATGATCAAGCATCTCAGTTGTCAATTGGAAATTCTATCTACAAGCCTAAAAGCTAAAGAAGATGAATGTTCAAGGTATGTTTTTGAAAATGAGTATTTGAAATCTGATCTAGAAAAGATAACTAGTAAGGTGATGACATTTGTGCTATTTAAAAAGAGCTTATGTGATCTAGACAATATTCTGAGTGGTTAAAATCTTGCTAGTGATAGAACTAGTCTTGGATATGAAGAAGAACAAAAGATTATAACTCAAGACAATATGAAGACTAATGTGAACTAGGATAATCATACTTTGAAGACAAACCATCAAATAATGACTGAAGGTGCTAACAAAATGAATATAAATTAGATTAGACATCTAAATGCCATGAGGTATGCAAGATCAATGGTTACTATTACACATGTAATAAATTTGGTCATAGGGCTAGAGAATGTAAGAGAACTATTAGAAAAGAGTTTACATGGAAATGATGGGGATCATCAGTCAAAAGGTATAAATAGAGTTAAGTGCTTTAACTATCTTGTTGTGGGACACTTTGAAAACCATTGTCCACATAAGGTTAGACAAGGTGAGTCCTCTTAAAAAATGGGAGGTTTTTTTATTTGTCATGGTAAAGGAAATATTGAAATTTTATGTCCAAAAATAGTAAGAAAAACTGTGGTGTGCTACAATTGTGAACAGAGAGGTCACATTGCTAGGTTCTATAAGTAAAGGTTTATAAACCATAATAGGTTTAATCGGGCTCCTAGAGTGTAAGAAAGAAGGCAAGTCAACATATGGAATCCAAAGGTGAAAAGTGTGAGTTATGATGAGACTATAGGTCCAAGTAATTCACTTTTTATGGTGAAGAATGCTCCAGAATTTAAAGAGTGCCATTGGCTCTCATTGTCTACTCATGCTGAGAATGAAGAGATCAAGCTCAAAGAGAAGACTAAGGTGCTGGTTGAAGCTAGTCCTAAGGTATATATGGATCCAAGTGAACATCTTGCTATTGTTGATTATGTATCAATAAAATAACATCAATTGGTTGTGCCTAATGATGAGGTTTTAGAATGGAAGGAATATTCTATAGATGAAAAGGTATATCATGAATCTTTGTTGTCTCCATGTGTTATCAATCCAATTATAGAATAAAAGGATAATGTTGTAGTGGTTGAGCATGTTGGTTCTCTTAAGCTTAAGAAGAAGAATAATAACTATAAGTATTAGATGACCAAGGAGGATAAGGAATATAAGGAGTTGTGGGCTCCTGGTTTTACACCATGGTAGAGAATTGTGGTGTAGAGGATGTCTCTACCTATACTTTGTAGGAAACATTTTTCTTGTGAAGAAGAAAGTTTGTGTGCTCAAGATGAAAATTCTAATCAAATAAGGTCTTTGGTTAAGGGGGAGCAATAGGCTCATGAGTTTGCTCCATTAGTTTGTGAAGGAGCTATAGTACAAAGTCATAATGGGTGTTTCCAAATGACATAATGAGTTTGATGCAATGTCAAGAAGTGTTTGGTGATAAAAAAAGTTTCGTGCATTTATTTGTGAACTATTATAGGTATTTTTTAGGTCTGAAGGTATGTTTGTACCAATTAATTTTTTTTAGTGCTCTCAGTTTTCTCAATTTTTGGATTAAGGACATGTAGGCCTAAAATGGGTTATAGAAAGTCTATGTTCCCAAATGTATGGTGACTCAATTTTTGGTACAAAAATTTATGATGGGTGTATCTTGGTTTTCAAGAAGTTTTATAGGTGTATGTTGACCAGAAGGAGGTTTGTTTACCTTGTTATTTTTGAGATTCTAGGGTTTTAGGCTATGCTAGAAAAGTGGTTTGCCTTATGATTTGAGGTCTGAGTCTTCTTAATAGGTTTATTGGGACACATGAGTTGTCAAATAAATATTTACTAAGGTTTGAATGTTTGTTTTTTTTCAAATTATTCTTGTTTTTATCAAAATGGAAGGTTAATTGGCTAGTAAGTTTGTGAAGGATGTATGTTTCATAGGATTACCTTGGTGATGAAAATTGGTGTGGTTGAGGGGGAATATGAGAGTTCTCTAAATATGAAGTTTCAGCTCCTAAAGTTGTGTCTATTGAAAATTGTGGGCTCTACAAGTTATAGGTAAGGCTACAAGGAGGCTAAATAGGCCTAAAGAAGAGAGATTTTTGCTCAGTTTCTTCAAAAGAGAAAGGTATATTTATTTTAAGGAGATTTATTAAGTTGTCTGATAGCATGTTTTCCTATTTTTTGGGTGGCATGAATTTTTGTTGGTGGTCCTTATGTTAGCTTGAGAGAGAAGTATAGTAAGCTTGTATGTTGGTTCTTCATGGTGTATGGAGATCTAAATATGCTCAAGATGTGAAATGGCTCAAAAATAATAGAGGGAGTCCCTCTTAGATGTTTCTTGGTGATTTCCATCAGATTTTAGTTCTTTTTTGTGTTCTTTCTTCATTGGTTGTAGTGCTTGGTTGAAGAAGTGTGTTGTCATGTAGCAAGAACAAGTTGTCAAGATAAGTAGAAGTAGGCTCAAGGTAATGGGAAGTTTATACCATGTTCTTAAGGTGGTATTTTCCTATTTTATGGTATTTTTAGGTCCTTAGGATTATTTTATTCCCACTTTGTCATTATGTCAAAGGGGGATAAAGTTCCTGTTATGGGAGTGCTTGAAGAGAGAGAAGATAAACTGTATATTGCTATATATTATAGTTGACATTAATGATAAATGGGGAGATTGTTAGAGAGTTATCAGTGATGTCATGTTGATGTCATAAAGGTTTCTTTGTGAGTATATGAATTTATTTTATAGTCTATGTGATAATGACAAAGTGTGCAATGTGTTTGTCCTAGTATGCTTGAAGTATGATTGGTTGATCTTCTATTTTGGCATGGTTAGAGATGTCCAGGGATGAGTCTAAAGTATTGGGCATGTGAAAGAGTTACCATAAAAAGTGTTCTATGCTTTGAGAGCTTATGTGCATGAGTGTTATTTAACTGATTCTTCATTGTGTTCATCTAGACAATTTGGGTCTAGTGGTAAAAAATTTGAGTAGACAATTTGATGATGTCACCATTGCCACATGTACATGAGTCAGGGGGAGTTAGTCATATGGTTTTGATCACATTAGTCCCTAGTTATTATATACTAAATATTAGGTCATGCACATAATCACATCAAAATATATGTAATTACAAATTTGGGCTCCCAAGTGTTTTTATAGTGTTTTCCCATACTTAGCCAAATTTGCATGAGGCAAGAAATAACCGATTAAGCATTTTTATGGTAACATGGATCTCTTGTGTGGAAATTTTAGGATAAGTTGATCACATGAGGTTTTTAAGTTTTATTCCTAGTTATTATGTGACAAATTTTAGGTCATGTGATGTATCAAAATAAAATATATACATGTGCAAAGTTGGGATCCTAGGCATTTTGACAATGTTTTCTATGTTCAAATAGAGCCAAGTAAGTAGTTTGTTGATGTCATATCTTTCACATGTAGAAATTTTAGGAGAAGGTGATCATATGGGTTTGTTTAGTTCTAATCCTCATTTATTTTTACTAAATTTAAGATTAGGTGATGAAGCACATCAAAATATATGCATGAGCAAAGCTGGCCTTCCAGGTAGTTTTAGGCATAGTTGGCTCTGTGGAAGAATGCTCTAAGTGAGGATATTGTTGATGGCATATCTTGCACATGTGTGGGTTATAGGAGTAAATTTTTATATGGATGGATATTCTTATTTAGGGATATTATATGGTCCAAATTTGAGATATTGCATCTAAGCATAAAAGAAGTTATAAAAAATGGCTACTCAAGAAGATAAGCAGGGTTCCCATAAATATGCAAGAGGTAAAGTTTGAGTAAGTCTCAAGGAGATCAATAGAGCACATTTTATACAAGGTGTAAAGAAGAAACAATATGGAAAGAAGTTAATATTATTTAATGATTGATCAAAGGTAAAGGATAAGGATTCAATGATGAGTGGGTGTTCATACAGATTATTCGAATGATGAGCATTGCTAGTTAAAGACTTGATTGATCCATATAGATGGATGAAGCACATTGAGTCAAAGTTTCTAGATTACACGAGATGAGGTCAACTATCAGATGTTTAACATTTAAGCATTGGTACCTATGAATTAAATTTTAGACAAAATTATTAGTGCATAATTGATTTGATTAGTGAGGACATGAGATGCGAGAAAAGTGGTCAAAGTTTAACTGTGACCATTTACATTTAAATATTTGAATTTAACAAGGGAAAAACTGGTTTTTAGTTTTTAGACCACAAATTTTGATCCAAGATGAACTTACTCATGATGTAAAAACAAAAGATGAAGAGGAATCCATGATGCACCTAATGAACCTAATTTGAAGATTTGGAAGTGTGTAAAATAAAAAATATTAAGGTTCCAAATTGAATATGTGTTCATGCTTTTTCTACAAGTGACCCGAGAAGAGTAATTGAGATTATGTAGATGTTGTTTCGATGTTTCATGGTGAATTAACTTTAGAGGAGTATTGTATACTTCATGAGGATTCTCTATGTGCATTTTGAAGGTTTGGAAAATTTTATGCAGTATGAAAAATGATTTATAATGTGACTATGTGTTCATTCATAATGACTATGTGCACAAAATGTTGTATGAGTGAATTGTGATTAAATAGAGGGGTTATATGTTGATTGTTGGCACTTAAGTGGGACTTGTATATCATATGTAATGGGTCCATGTTTTTTATAGTGGTTATATGTTCTTGTTTTGTTTGATAAAGTGCTAAAGGATTAAATGGGTTCACATGAGACCTACAAGGGCTACAAGGGCCTAATTAAAAGATGTAATTCCTTAAGAGTGACCCATAGATGATATGGCTGACCTATGAAGATTTTTTTGATCCATGTATTTATATGAGAGATACCTTAAGGGCTAAGGCATGCCTAATGGCTAACCAAGGTTTTGATTATCATGTATGCTCTATAAATAGTGGAACCAAAGATGATGGTTTATAAACTTTGAGAGAGAGACTTGGGAGAGATTTGAGAGAGGATTGTGTGTGTTTTATGGAGTGAAGGAAGGGTAGAGTACCCTATGGATGAGTTTATGAGAATAATAGTTTGAGCACTATTTTTATGGCCTATAAGTCATAATTTTATTGGAAAAATAACGCTCTTATTGTTTGAGTATGAGTGAAGGTGTAGAGTGAGAATCAGAGGTCCATCATCAAGTGTTGAAGACATCTATTCAAATGTGGATGTGTTCAAAGGTGTTATTGTGGAAGCTCAACATCTAAGGTGGTTGTAACCTCTTTTCAAGGTGAAACTTGCTAAAAGTCTGGTTATTATTGTAGCTTAGCTAAATAGGTGTTGTATCACCTTATGGGATTGTAGTTACTTGATCAATTATAGATAGTCTAAATTTGTTCTTATTATTATAGGATATTATTCTAATCATAGTTTACATTGGATTTTATTCCCCAAGACGGTTTCCCATGTATGCCATGTGTTATGTGCTTGATCTTAATTTTCTTTATTGTTCATTGTTATGAATGATGTGTATGCCTCAAGAATGTATGTATTGATTGATTAAGTTTTTTAAAGGATTAGAACTGAAGTTGAAATATCTAGGCTCACTAATTCACCCCCTAGTTATTATACCTCTAGCATACCCAAAGTATACCTACTTAATTTCATCACCAAGGGGGAAGCCAACTTGTTTTTTTTGGCTAAGTATAAACATGTGGTTAATGATATATTTTGGTTAAACATCTAACACCCTTATCACTATGGTGTGTGAAGTGAGGGGATAGGCCCCAATACCAATCTAGTATCATTGCCAATATAGATCTTTTTTAGCCCAAATGTCTTGAAACCTTCCTTAGATTACTTTCTAGTTCCTTGCTTATAACAAACTTCCTATCACATCTAAAATTATACTGTAGTAATCTAAAAACATTTAGGTTGACCACTTAGTTACCTTTTTACTTTCCAATTTGATGACTTGCTCTTTGATCAATTGTTTATTGTATTGCAAAAACTTTCATTGGCCAGTAGTAGTGCAAGGTTTTGTGTTGTGTGCCTCAATTGAATCAACCTAATTTATCTAGTTAATTATGTGTTTAATTTCATTTCTTGATTTCATAATTAATTAAAAAATTATTATTGTTTTAGTACACAATCATTTCTATCAACACAATCTCTTATAGTTTCCATGTTTTTCCCTACCCATTGTACTAATTCAACCTATTAACCTTGTACACTTTTTTAGCCTCTATTTTTGTACTAGGTTGACCTAATTGACTCTATATAGATTTTAGGCCATATTTTCTATACTTGGTTGACCAAATCAACTTTGTACTATTTCTATCACTTCCTATTTCCTTGATTTTTGCATCTCTCTTACGTTGTTTAATCTTTCTCCTTCATTATGAGCTTTTAGTTTGAAGATAAGATTAAGTTGCATTGAACAGACATAATGAGTCTTATCAACCCTCATAGGTCCTCCCATAAGTAGAGTAGGGATCCTCTCTTAGATGAGAGTAATGTTCATATAGCCACTCACACAATGGACTATGGGACCCCTCCTCATTCCTCTTCACAATGTAATCCTATCTTCTCACTAGAAGATCAACCCAAATTAGAGTATACCCTTAAAATTCTCTTCTTTATCTCTAAATTTCCTCAACATTGAGGAAAGGATCCTTCTACCATTTACCATCTCATGATTGGTGTTCAATCCAAATAACCTCATTCACCTTCTCTAACATTATCAAATAGATTTTGAGGTACTACTTTCTTTATTTCTTAGCCTCTTCCCTTGATTATGAACCCTTCTCATACCATGACCTCTTCTTCTTTAACTTCTTCTACCTTCATGCCTAGTATCTCCACTAATATGGAGGGCTCTACATCTAGTGAACCTCTCCTAAGACCCACTATAGTTAATCCTTCCACAAATGCATCATTTTCTATCCAAGGTAATCATGCTTCTAGTGCTTCTTCTTTTCATCCCTTCAGTAGTCCATCTTTTTCCACATAAACAAATTTTACCACTAGTGCCTTGAATTCTAATAGTTCCTCTCAAGTTTCTACCAACACCAATAGTGGTACCTAAGCCACTAATACCAGATCTAATGCTTCAAATAAGTATAACAATGCTAATCAAATCCACCAAATCTTGTTACAAACACTTAATCAAATGAATACTTTTAAATCTCATAATACAAAACAAATGATGAGAATGCAAAATCACCTTTGCCATCTTCAAACTCATCCTCAACCAACATTTTGGGGCATGCATAATCAAAATGTTCCCCCACCTCCTCTTTGAGATTCCCAAGGTAATCTCATCCCTCAACCTCCTTTAGTCAACAAAACCATTAATCATCTTCAAAATGAGCTTCTTACCACTCAAATTGATAATATTGATACAAGAGGTATCACCCCTACCATTTCTTATAATGGATCAATTGATCATATCCTTCATCTAAAAACATTTGGAAATATTTATAAGAATTGGGTTAAATTGAACAGCTTCACCACTACCAAGCTCTTATCCAAAACTCTCATAGGTGATGCCTTAGCTTGGTACAACAAACTTAAAACTAATTTTATTACTAGTTTGGAAGATTTAGTAAATGCTCTAGTTCAAGAGTTCCAAACTAGTGATCTTCTTGAGAATACCTTGGCCGATTTTATAAATTATAAACAACTTGAAAATGAAGCTTCCCAAGATTTTGTTAAAAGGTGGAAAACATTTACCAACATATGTGAACACAATATGGCTGATGATAATATTTTCCATCTCTTTACCAATGCTCTTTTCCCCAAGGTACAATATCAGGTCCACACTCTCTCTTCATGTATCTTGGAAGAGGTCATTGACCAAAAAAAATGTCAAGATTTCTTTATGCATCAATTCAAGCCACCCCAACCTTCTATAAGCCCTTGTATCTTACTTAATAATAAAAATCATAATGCTACCAATGATGGTGTCATAGACTCTTATGACACCATTCACATTATTTATGTTGTTCCTAACCAATCCTCAAAACCAGCTCCCTGTTCTCAATAATACACCAATCCTCACTTATCTTCACCTAATAACATCAATGTTCACAAACCCATATCCTTAGCTAAATTAATAAAACATTTACCTAGACCTCTAACATGAGAACTTGATCCCACTGATCCTATAAAATCATGATATGATCCTAATAAGTTTTGTTGGTTTCACACTATTTGGGGTCATTCTCATGAGACATGTAGGTAGTTTTGTAATTTAGCTATGGATTTTCTTCTTGATCCTAATTTTGATCATGATTCAATAATTATAAAGTCTCAATAAGCCTATTACATTGATTTTAAGGCTCATGAAACTAATACTAAATCTCAAGCCTTGAATTAAGCTAATGATAATTTGGCTATCTACAAAGACCCTCTTCCTAAAACCCAACCTATTCAAGATACCCAAGACTATCCCACCCCATTCACCAACAATGTAGAAATTATTTTTGACCCTAATCCTAAAGAGAATGTGGTTAATATGAGTAATATGTTAAGGGTGGATTCTTTCATTAAACACCAACCCATTTACACCCTTTCATTGTCTCGAACATTTCATATTATCTAGGATTCTTCTCCAACTCACTTAAATGAGTTAGGGCAAGATGACCTCATAACTTTCAATGAAACAATTCCAATTCCTCCTTTGGATAACACTTCCTATTTTATTTATACGATCCCTTTATCTTCTTTAACTAACACTAATGATAATCAATATTCTATCAACACTTCTTCTATCGATATCCAAAACTAACATGAACCAATTGCTTCATGTTCACAACATAATTTACAAACTTATTCTAAAATTTATCCTTCTTATCAACACAAATTCTAATGCACTTTGGTTCCTCCTTATGAGGACCTCCTTCAACACTATTCACCTATTTATAACAACCTTCTTATTGGTGTAATGATGAGTGGGATCCCATCATGGAATTTACTAGTCTCACATATCAAATTCCATTCTTTGAGATTATGAGGACCTCTCCACATCATTAAAACTACCTTATATAATTCTTGTTTGAAATGAAGATCCTTCATTATCCTCTAGCAGGATCCAAAGTAACCTTATCTAGATATGAAGATAGCATATTACAATAATGTGAATATATGTCCATCTATGTTGATGAAACAATGGACACTTTGTATCACTTCTATGATTCCAGATGAGATTCTACTTTATGTTTATGATCCTCCTCTATTAATTAGTGTCTAAATAGGTGATATACAAGTTAATCATGCCTTGATTGATGATGGTTTTGACACTTGTGTTGCCTTTATCAATTTAATCAAAACCCTTGGATATTTTGAGTGCAATCTCAAGTCCACACATAACACATGTCAAATATATGATAAAATTAAAATGCCTCCTTTAGGTTGTGTGTGGCTTCCCATTATCATCCCACCTATCTCCATTTATTTGAAGGTTATTATCTTTAAATTTCCTCTATATTATAACATCTTGCTTGGTAGGCTATGGACTCACTGTATGAGAGCTATTGATTCTTCTACCTACCAATGCATTAAATTCCCCCACAATGGATCCATATATAGGATTTAGGGTGATACTAACCCTTGTAATTTTGAACAATTCCAAGATTGTGGTGTCTTTAAGATTCCTACTCTTAAATCATTACCTAGTTTTCCATTCTATGAGTCATAATGATTCAAATTTCTCATCAATTCCACTCAAGGTTACAAAAGTCATCTCAAAATCTTTAAGAATATTCCCCCTAACCTCCTATATTATGATGATCGTGATGAGCCTAATGAGATCAACCTAAAGATTAAAAATTATGATCTCTCACCTCATCTTATCTCTTAGATTCCTACTTCTTTGTAGCCTCATTGTAAAACTCCTTATGATGACATCTCCATTGTCTTAATAAAGACTCGAAATTTCATTCATCACACCTCATTAGATTACAATGTCATCCTTACCTACATCATTGATCTTCACACACATAATTTAGATGATGGATATTCCTTAGATAATCCATTATTAGGTGGTCTTGTTTAGGCCCGTGATGCTAAGATTATCCATTATCATTCTTCTTTGCTTAAATATTTTAGTATATCTTCCTATATTACATCATTTATAGTTCCTAATTTTAGTATTTTTCATCTTTATTGTAGGGTATATATGGTGTCAACACCTACAATTTTTGAGGAACCTCGTAGGAGTATGCTTATGGACTGTGCTATAACTGGGCCTTACCACTTTGCTATGTACCCTAACTATTATAGCTTATTTATCCCTAAGATGCATGTAACACTTTTTTGTTCTTCTATAAACCTTGCCCATTCCTCAGTAGAGCCCACTTTAGAGGCCATTCCTACTCCTACTGTAGTCGAGTCTCTCCCTACTTCTGATCCTATTTTTCTTTCCATTGAGCCTAGTCCCATTCCTTCCCCACTATCACCTTCTCTTGGTGATGATTTGATTCCTTTACCTTAGATGGATCCATTTCCCAAAAAATGGGTAAACAAGCCTTCCCAATATTCTTTCACTCTTATTACACCTCCTCTTGTGAGTACTTCTACTAGGCCTTCTCATAGGCATAAATGTTACTTCTATGACATAGATAACCATTCTTCCATATATTGTCACAAGTTTTGATAATATATTGATAATTTTCATCATTTTACCTCTAAATCTTCAAAAAAAGCCATACCTCCTCTAAAGGTATTACCTAAGTATATGCATAAGTGTAGAGAGGTGTATTGTCTTTGGCACCAATATGGTATCGATCACATCTGTTATTGGTGCATCCTTTAGTAACACCTTAAAAATCATCTTATAACTATTCCTACCCCTTCTTTCATTCTTTCCACAAGTCATTATAAAAATAAGGTTCCCCCTTCTTCTCCTATGTTTCTAACTTATATGGTTCCATCCCCTCTTGTGGTCCTTTTTTCACCTCTTATTTCTCCACCCATGAATCCTTCAACCATGGACCTTCCCTCACCTATGGATCCTTCTCCACCTATGAGTCCCTCACCTATGTATCCTTCCCCATCGGTGATTCTTGCATCTCCTATAAAGTCTACTCTTATGCATTCTTTTGAGCATCCCTTACCTAATATCCCTCTTCACCATGATCCATTTAGCATTCCTACCTTTTCTATTGAGGATATTAAATGAGAAGTATTTTCTCAATTTTCACTGAAGATAGATAAGACATTGACAGTTGTTCACCTCTAACTTCATAAAGATATATTAGATGTTCTGGATAATGTGTGTGGGAAAATCTATTATTATTTATGAACACATGCATGGTGTTCTTTACATTTTCATTTGGATTGGATATTTTTTCCAATAGTATATTTATTTATGTGTTATATCATTTGATATTATGTCAAAATTCTTATTTATCTTACATGGTGATTTTACTTTTTCACTCTATATTTATTATACTATCATTTACATTTGTATATAGATGTATTCGTTATCATTACTTTATTTTTTTCTTGAGTTTCTTTCTTAAAAGTTTTCCTTTGTTTTCCCTTCATAATCATTTGCTTTCTTATCTCTTTTTTCATGGCTAATTGTCATTGTGACTTGGTTATATACATCTGGTTCCCTTTAGTCATTCCCTCTTTATCATGTGATCAACTAAAAAATAATTAATCTCATTATATTCTCCTTTCACTAGTCCATTTTGGATCATATTTATTCCCTTTATTCAATTTTCTCAAACTAAGCATATACATGGTTGAGACTTGAGATAACATGCTAGTTCATTGTTAAGATTAAGTATCCTAGTCTATCTTATCTTTGCTTACTTAGCTTCCTTTACCCTAAGCCTAAAACTCATTTTTGTGTATCACTTTATCTCTCATGATTGGTCATTCCAATTCTATATGGAGGAAAAATCTAAAAAATACTTAAACACATTCAAAATCCAAAATCATTTAACAAAACGTAATGATAACAAAAGGAAAAAACATTCTAAAATTATTAAAAGTCAAAACACACTAAAAGATGTGATTCAAAGCACATCTCATTCTTTTATTCAAAGCTCAAACTCCATAGTTGGCCTCATGACAGATTCAAGGTCCATTGGGGTGTGGTAGGCCAGTAGATTAGAAAAGGAGAATAAAAATATATTTTAGTGTTACCTACTTTCTCATGCAAGTACCCAATCTTTGTAGTAGACCGATGGATCTATAAGGGGTCTTGAGGAATGGGGAACACATCATGGGAAGGTAAGTCCATTTTACTTTTCTTTTACTAACATACCTTCATTAGTTGATCTTAGTAGCATGATTATTTGCCTATAAAGCTTGAGTTTATAGCAAACATGTTTCCTTTGTATATTGATGGTCACTAGTCACTTAATGTCTACTCGTATCCTCAGTGTGCCTCATGTCTCTTGAGGTCTTCTCATAAGATGCCTAAGTTATTATTTTTACATTCCCTTTTTCCTTCCCTAAATTACTCATATTTTCTCTTGAGAAATATTGTTTAGTTCATTGATCACTCCCCTAGGGATTCCATTTGTGAGTTGCATTGTAAACCATGGATAAGACCTAGCCTTCTTCACAAATTACCACAATTTAACCTTTCTATTACCAACATCCCTTATTACCATATTTTCACATTTATTCCACCTTAGTGGTATTCCCTTTGTGATTTTCAGTGTAATACCATTGATATGACATGGCCTTCCTCACAAAATTTTCCAATAAGTTAAGTCATAATCAAAATTACATGTGTCAAATATGAGATAAGATGTGAACGATTATGAAATTACATGTCATTGACATGCTTCCCAGCTTGATTTAGTATGTTTTATGCTTAATTTATTTCTTTTTCACTTTATCTTCTTATTTTTTGATTACATGTAAGAATCCATTTATTTCTTGAATTTTTCATACTTTTCAGCTTGAATTAGTGATAAATTTAAGACCAAATTTTTCCAATTTTGTTTTTCTCTTATACTTCCCAATGTGATTTAGTATGATTGATTGAATTGATTAATTTTATTTTTATACCATTTCTTCTTTCATTTGATTTCTAATTTATTAAATTACTTTCATACTTCCAAACATGATTTAGTGTGATTTTAATTGTTTTAATTTGGAACTAATTTTTATTTTAAAAACATACTTTTTACCATCTTGTTTTACCACACTTTTGGTTCTTTATACTTAGTCATTTTATTGTTATTACACATTTCCCAACATGAAATAGTGTGTGGTATATTTTTGATTGATTATATTTTACCAAGTCCTTTTTGCCTATTTCTTTTTAACCATGCATGTGTTGTACATAATGCTAGAAAATAAACTACAACTCATATATTTCCCATAAAATATAAAACAAATAGATAAATACATGTGATATAAATAAATATATCCAAACATCCACAAACACAACCATAATGCAAACATATAAAATTAACAATTCAAATCCCAAAATGAGAAACCTCTATATATCATGATTTTTAATACAAAAATACAACCATATACAAAGCTTCAGCTCTATGGTTGGGTCCCATCCCACCCATATAGTGGTCTAGCCATGCTACCCATAGATGCCTTGATCTAACTCCTCTAAATAGAATGATATAGTGAGGTTGTCATAGATCTCAGTCCTGATACCTACCCCTATAAATGAGTCACCTGAGCTTGCACATTTGACAACTAGGCTAGGGTTACTATATGTGTCTCTCACTTGTATACCTATACCTATGTCATATGGGTCTGGCTCACTACATGTGTTGTTATATCTTGGGCCTATACTTGTCTTATCTATGTCATGATAGCTATATATATATCCTTAGCTAATGCCTACCATTCTCATGCCTCTCATGAACTCAACTCTTCTAGTGGTTTTATCCCCTCTTTGCATGCTCACAACTACCTCATATCCTCTTTTTCTTGTCTGAACTAGCTCACCTGAGCTGGGATAGATGGTACCCTAGGATACTCTCGTATAATGGGTTCACATGACATTAATGCCTCAAATAGGATATTATGGAGTTCTCACCTCACTAGGGACCCCCATATGGTCTCCTCATCCTCTACTAAACCTACAAGAAGAAAACTAGATAGATATTATATCATTGATATATCTCAAAGTCTATCTATCTTTAATCTATCTCAAGTAAACTTAAGAAAAATTTAACCATTTTTTTTCACCTGTCTATGTGTTAACCACTACTATATTATCATATATGCACCCATTTATTATGGTATCCCCATCAATATGGCCTCTAATAACCTCATCTATAGGTCTTCTCCCAAAAAAATCCCACAATCACCACTCATACCCATCTTAGGCTATGCCTGTGTGGTCTCTCTATAACCCAACTCTAACCTACCCCATCTAATGGGTCATCTAAGATGTCTAATGTCTCTACTCTCTCTTAATCTTTATACCTCTATCAACATCATGTTTTTAATGGTCACTACTATAGATATGATTATGATTCCTCTAGTACTCCTACCTCAGCATCTATATCCTCTCACTCTACTACCCATCATATCTGACCTATCCATAGTTTCTCACACCATGGCCTAAGCACTAACCTAACAACTGGTGGCCCTATTCTTCCTTTCCCACATAGATCTCTCACATTATAGGCCCAAAACATGGGCACCACTATTACTACCACTAGGTGAGGCAATCCCATATACCCTGATATACATGCCAATAGATGTGCCTCCATCCACTAGGTATAATTCTCTATCACCTCTATTCATGTTAAATTTGGTGCCACTATCTCCTAACTAGATCATATTATAGTGATGTGACCATATATCTTCCATATAATATCTGATCATCTCATCATTTTTATCACTAGCATGTGGGGCATGAATCACGCTACCTGGTGTTATCTCCATCTCTAAACCTGAGGTAGCCTATCATCAACTGTATGGGATAACATAGCTGGATAATACATGGGAAACCTCTTATATATCCATGTAATCAATAATATAATTAGTCCCATATACTTCTACCCTTTGGCATCACTCCATACATGTCATGTATAATATGTACCTAGATGATAGATCCCAAGTCATATAACACCCTACACTCTAATATCATCTGGCTTGAGGCTATCACAAATAGTGGTACCTTAGCATCTAACTTCTAGTAAAATTCCCATACTATCACAAGTCCTATCATATCCTTTTAAATATCAAAAATCTATGTGTATATACATCAAACATGCTCACTCTCATTCTAGGGTGTATTGTCTCTGAGCCCATTTCCCATATAGTTAGGGCTCTCCTCTCCTCATCACTATCGAGTACTCTCATGACCACAAGTGTACCTACTATGGGTAATCCTAGGATTTCATGTACATCCTCCAAGGTTATACCCACCTATATGGTATCCCTCTCCACCTCCCACCTAAAGATGTTAGTCAATCATTCCGAAGCTTCTAGAAACATGACTAACAAATCTAAACTAAGTGGTATCCTATACATTTTTACTATGCCTCCTAGGCCTAATAAGATAAATCTATCTCTACCCTCTTTAGAAAAGTTCTCAAATAAGTCTAACAGCCATGATTCATCCACCAAGTGTCATAATTGTAGATGTTACTACAACTAAGAAATAACAAAAGATGTATTAGATCCTTCAAGTCATGTATAGTAAAAATACATTATTTTAAAATTTTAACCAAAGCAAGCCTAATTTGATTTAATTTTTAATAAATTATACCTATTTTTAGCCTACTTGTCCCTTCTAGCCCTTAGATGGCCATTTTATACCTTTCTAACACTCTTTTGGCCTTTTGCATGCATTTTCATACTATTTTGATCCCTTGGTCAAACACCAGTTTGACCAAAATTTCCCTATTTTTGACCCAATTGAGATAAAAAAAGATAATTCAATCCCTCTATCTTTCCCCTCTTAGTAATGATTTATCACACTAAATTTTTATACTAGTTTATAAATAATGTACTAGGTCAGTAGTCTAGAAAACAAACTACGTTAGCACATACCTACTAGGTCGGTAGTATGGATTTCACCAAGTTTCAACCTATTAGGTCGATTGGGTCGACCTAGTTGTTTTTACCTACCAACCCCTTACATTTTATGAAATAGATACCTTTTGGTAGTTATTTCCCTAAACCTTTCAAACCCATTTCCAAAAATGATTTTTCCTTAAGCACTTTTTTGGGTTCATTTTGATTCCTAGAATTGCTTTAAATCATAAATTTCAAAAAAAACACTTAAAATCATTAAAATATTCAAAAACTAGCTTGAGATTCTCAATTGCCTACTTGTAGTACACCTGCTCCCACTATTGGGGGTCCTTCTAATCTATCCTATCATCTCCTTGCCATCCTAGCTTGTTTGGTCTTTTAAAACTCTTTTTCTCTCCTTCACAAGTCAAAAAAACCAAATGATTTCCCTTAGACCTTATTTAAAATCAATTTTCAAAATCTTAATCTTTCAAATATTTTCCATTAGATTCCTTAATTTACCTCTATTTTTATTTCTAATACTCTATTTTTTTCATCATAAAATGTTTTAAAATCATGATGATGTAGAGAATATTTTCCACTACTATATGCCTTTCTTTTAAAACTTTTATTTTGGCATTTTTTTGCACTAGATTCTATAGGTTCACCTAATGTTCTTCATATTGGACACCTTCACTTATCTTGTAGTATAATTATTTATCTACACCACTAATGTAATTAAAGTTATGATTTTTTTAAATTATATCCTTTAATCTATCTTTTTTTTACTACACTTTACTTAGCATCAACACTATGTGTTATCATGTTCTATTCCCCAAAATACATCCCATGTTGCACTTATGTGACATGTGATGAGATTTGAGTGTGGCATATGTATACACATAATATTTTCAAAATTTTATCACTTAATAAAACTTTGTATCTTGTAGGAACATAGCAATTCTCAATCTCTCTTAGTGCACACCTTAAGGGGTGCACCGAGAAAGGGGTAGGCATACCATTGGTGCTTCACAAGATTGCTATCCCATTTTCCACTTATTATCTACATAGTTATCTCCTAAAAAAATTATCCCTAATCTTGTTTTTCTCTATTTTACCCTTTCCAATAATTTTCTACATTTTATTATCCAATTCTTCACCTTAATCCCCTTTTTCAATTAGATGTACTAGGTCGACTGGGTCGACCCTGTATAGTTTTGAGTAATTTCACTCAGGAACTAGCTTGGCCTTTGGTCAACCTAGCTTATGGCCTAGTGAATAATTGCCCAAAATTGTGCTAGGTCAAATTGATTGACCCTATCGACTAGGATTTTTGGAAGGGTTTAAGGTCAAATATGCCTATATATACAAGTTCATTTTTCCATTATTTAGAAAAGAGAAGAAGAGTTATTGTGCATCTATTTATCCACCATTCTACTTGAGGAGCAAGCTTAGGGTTTCATACTTTAATTAGAGATATGGATTTTGTCTTATGGAGAATTATTTTGGATGCATTTATAAGTTGTGTAGCCTAGAGCTGATTTGTATTTGTCATCCTTACATACCACAACAACCTCTTGTAAAACACCTTGGCTAAGGGAGAGATTGAGGCTCGATAGGTTTGTCTCCAAAGGTAAGTATTCCTAACTTTGTTCCTCCTTTTTAAGAGTATATATATGAATTTTTACATCTCTTCCATGCATTAGGATTCCATATACATTGATGTGAGTATATGTCTCTTATGCATGTTTACTTTTTTTATTTATAACCCCCACTTTGTGCCAAAAGCTTTTATAAGCATTAGATTATATTTAATTTACTTTTTATTAGTTTAGTGAGATATCAAAACATAGGAATCCCTTAGGGTTATTGTGTGATTGTGATTGAATAGATGATTTAGAAACCTCCCTAGCATGGTGTATTTTGGTAAGAGATCCCCTAATCAGGTATAATGGATCCCCATATTGGTCATGTTTTTGCTTAACAAATGTGTCCACAATTGGAAGTGTATAGTATGATCTATCTTCTTCGAGTTAGGATTGATTTATATATATGATGAATTTAGAATTTAATACATATTTAATTCAATTTCTCCTTTATTTTTACTGATTTCCAAGGAGCATTCTCCACCCTCCATCTTGGAGACAAGATGGAGGGCCTTCATATCACATTATATTCATTAAATTAATATTTTTGATTATTTTTATTAATATTATTTATAATTATAATTCCATGGATTTGGAATTATAATTTCATTTGAATTACTTATTCTTCCATTTTTTTTCCTCATTCAAAGAGCATCTTCCCTTACAAAAGAATCTCAAGATGTCATGGCATATTATTTTATGACCCACCTCTAATATTAAAAATAAAATTTGAGGGAGTATTATCCACCCTCCATCTTGGAAGCAAGATAGAGGCCTCATATTTCACCTTTAAATATTTTTTAAGCAAATTATCCACCCTAAATATTGCATTTAAGATGGAGGGCTCACATTGCTTCTCCTTGAGATATTTTGAGGATAATTCTTCACCTTCCATCTTGTATTTATTATGGAGGGATCATATTAATCATTGTTGGGATATTTTGAGGAACATCCTCTACCTTTCATCTTGGACAAGAATATGGACTCATATTGGTGATCCATGTCATGATCCATGTGATATCTTGGGATGAGTTCTCCACCCTTCATCTAAGATATAAGATAAAGGGATCACATTCAATCACTATGCTTATAAATTAGGGGACACCCTTCTTCATATTATATGCTCAAGATTTATAATTAAGCCCTACTAGCTATAAAATCCACCTTGTACATAAATTAAAATTATTATCAAATATTATTCAAAGTTATCAAATGGAGTGTTGAGGGTTTTCATTGATGTCAAAGGTGCATTTTTCATGAGGTTGATGTCATTGAGAGAGTGTCCCTAATTGGTAGTATGTTGATATGACAAGGTGAATTGGAGTGTTATAATTAAAGGATGTTGTCATGAAAGATATTTTTAAGTTAAAAGAGATAATTTACAGGAAAAAAATTCCTTATGGTTTCATGAGGGTATAGGTCTTTGAGTAGCATAAGCTTAGTAATGGCATGATTAGACCTTGTGAGAAGGTATGATCTTGGTGTCTTGGAAAGATGAGTGCACATAGTAATGAGTGGTTATATGAGGTTTATTAATCATACATGTGAGGTATTAGATCACTCATGATAGTTTTAGGGTGAGCCTTTAGGGGTAGGACCTTTAGACCAAGTCTGCACCTAGACCACTTCTAGACCCTACTTAGCCTAATGAGGTATCATGATCTATTTTTAAGGCATGTGAAGGATGTATGTAAATGATTAAGAATTATATACATTTATTTAGTATGTGATTGAGGTGGAGATGCATAAAAAGGGGCATGAAGTTTAGTTTTAAGACCTAATGTGGTTTGCAGGTCAAGGTCTAGAGAGCAAAGAGAGAGAATGTAGACTAATGAGGAGTCATGATCAGATTTTAGAGTTTATAAGGAATTATAAAAGGTTATTTATGTTTTACAATTAATTATTATTCATTTTTAAGTCATAATATAAATTATAAATATGAAAATTTGTTTGGTGGTCTCTTGATTGCTCAGAATGAAGGGTTCTCAACCTGAGAATGATTTCATTGTGCTCATTATCTTGTCAAACATTTTAATGGGAAACTTATCTATTCATGGTAGATTCGTAAGGGTCATATATAAAAATTCTTGGTATTATTTTTTGTATTTAGGGGTGCTTATTTATGATTGATCATTAAGAGTGGAAATAGGTTTAAACCCTCTTAGAACCCTAATAAAGACCTGAAGTTGAAGATGTTGCTAAAAATTTATCAAGATGGATTGGTATGATCTGGTGAGATATTATATATTGTATTATAATTTATAAGTTACCTCCAATTTATATTGGTTAGAGAGAGGACAGAGAA
Organism: Torreya grandis; assembly: GCA_037957365.1. NCBI lineage: Eukaryota > Viridiplantae > Streptophyta > Pinopsida > Cupressales > Taxaceae > Torreya > Torreya grandis. The sequence continues at coordinate 3,456,965 of JARHVA010000787.1, forward strand.
AATGTTGAGTTACAAGCTTATTTCTAAATAACTTGTTATAGAAGTCAAAAGTTTCATTAGATATAGTAATAAAATGGATGGAATAATAGGGTAGAGAATAATATTATATGTCCATGAAGGTTTTTTGATAGGTTATATCCCTCAAGTGTGCTAAAATATTCATATAAGTTAGCTAGTTGCTAATAGGCCAAATGGTGTAAATAGTGAAAAACCTAGGCAACATTGAGAAGATGAATTAGAATGTCTTTTCATGATATAAATATGAAAAAAAGTGAATGGAGATTTTTTAATACTGATATTTATTATTAATTATTTTTATAAATCTTTTAATTTAGGTATAGTGGTGAAAATTATGAATCCAAAATGATTTGTCTGACTCATTGAGGTCTATGTATAGTGAGGTCAAAAAATTACTCTATGAGACCAATAGTTTCCACTATACCATATGATTTTTATGTTTAAATATGGTATGGAGATATAATATAATATTTTTAATTCAAAAATATTATTTTAATGTTTCTACATAGGTTTTGGATTTCAAAGCCACCATGACTAGTCTTTGAAGTAAACTGGCAGATTTAAGTGAACAAGTTACATGGGTGTTTTTAAGTCTTTCTGCCCTATGTGATGAAGTCTAACATAATTTTTGAAAATTTTAAGGTATTTTAGGTTATTTTTATGTGATTTATTTTCATTATTATGTGGATAAATAATGTTTTGTCTTCATTTTTTCAAGATAGACCTTTTTATGTGTGTGAAGGCTTAATATAAACAATACTAATGGTGTGCTTCAAGTGGTGGTTGGAGATAAAATGTCTTGCTGAGAATATAAGAAATAATTGGGGGTATTTTTGAGTGATATATTAATTTTTACTAATATTTTTGGAGTTTTAAAGTGTTCCAATGATATTAAAGGGTAACATGTACTAATGAAGGCCTAATTTAATTAGGTCTCCGTAAGGCCTAAAAGAGGTTTTGGTCTCTTAAGTAGTGGCGGGCCTATTATAATTATTTTTTCATGTATGAAATGTTTCATAATACCCATTTATGGTTAATAAAAGTGTGAAATTGTGTGTGTCCAACCAAGAGGTGTGTGATCTAGAGGATGTATAAAAACAAGGCTTAATAGGCCTAATTGATAAGTTAGAGATTTTGAGAGTGTAAAGAAAGGAAATAACACATTTAAGAGATAAAGTACATTTTATAGACCATTATATGGGTGTATATAAACTATAATTAAGATATAACATGGTTAATGTATATGAATGTCAAGGTCATATGACCTAATTAGTCTTGAAGAGACCTAGTTGAGCAAAAAAGCCTAGAAGGTAGTTTGAGAGAGATAAAAGAGTGAGAAGAGATAAAGAAGGTGATCATAATTTATTATGTCAAAAATGAGGTTTTTTCAAGGTGATAAAAAGTTTTAAGTTTTTTCTTTGGTGTTGAGTCATCTAGGGGTTGATACCTCCTTATAGGTTGGTGCTTCTTAAATCCTAGTTGAGTAGGTGCTTGACTAATTGGGATTGGTGTTCCATGTGAACTTGGTGCTTCAATAAAGATTGTTTTTTGTATTATAATATTGTAGTAATTTTTTATATATCAATGGGTTTTATTCCCCTTGAGTTTTTCCCACATATTTAATGTTTTATTGTATTTTATGATCTTATATGGTTGCATATGTTTTGCTAGATGTTCATGTTTATATGAATGTTTCATGTATGATTCAGTGGAATTGAATGAATGTTTTTAAGACACTAGTTCATCCCCACTTAGTGATTGTACTTATAAAACTTTGTATTAGAGCCTGGTCCTTTGAAGCAATCCCAACAAATTAAAGGTGATCCTAAGAAGCATAAGATGTATAGTGATGAAAAAGAAGAAGATAACATATATGATGAAGAAGTCTACTATGACAATGAATAAGGAGATGCTAAAGTAAACCTTGAAGATGATCTCATAAGTTCCATATATGATTTTAATCATCAAAATAAGACTATCAATTATCTCAGTAATAAATTAGAAGGTGGAAATACAAAGTTTAGATCAAAGGAAGTTGAGTATGGTCATTTGAAGACAGAGCTAGATTCCTTGAAGGTTGAGCATGAGTAAATCATAGCTAAGATGAGAAAGTTTTAAAAAGAGTGTGAAAATTTAGAACAAGTCAAGAGTACCAATATGAAAAGACCAATCAGGTAGTCCAATTTAATAAGGGATAAGTTATCATGGGACCATGAGAAAATGAGTGATCAGTCAAGAGGTAAGTACATAAGTGTTGTTTGTTATAGTTGTCATAATATGGGATACAATGAAAGATTATGTTCTAAAAGAGTTATAATTTCCTTGATATTAAAAAATATATATGAAACTCCTAGATTTCATTTTAATGGTAAAAATTTGGTATGGAAGCCAAAACAAGTTAGGACTGACCATATTGAGCCCAAGATTCAAGATGGATTATTTTCTAAGGAGAAACTTAAGACTAAAGAGGATTTTATTCTAGATCATATTGAATTTAAAATTAAATATGAAGGCATGGAATGGTATGTATATAGTGGTTTCTCAATCCATATGATGGGAGACAAAAATAAGTTCATCTCATTCAAAAAGAATGTTGCAAGAATAGTGAGATTTGGAGACAACACAACTACCAATATAATTGACAAGGGTATCTTGATTTTGGACAATGGGAAGAATAAGACACAAAATGTGTTGTATGTGGAAGGTTTGAAACACAAAATACTTAGTGTAAGTCAAATTTTCAATCAAAGACACATACTAACCTTTCATGACAGAGGGTGTGAGATAAGGAGAACTAAATAAGGAAGGCTAATTACCAATGCTAAGAGGACTAAGAACAATCTATATGTCTTGAATGAGATCAAGAAGGAGAGATGATTTATGATAAATATGTATTAAATTTGGCTATGGCACAAAAGTTTATGTCACATAAACTTTGACAATCTAGTCAAGATAAGCACTAAGAAGTCTATGAAGAACATGTTTAAGATCACCAAAACTACATAAATACTTTCTAAGACATGTCAACATGGTAAGCAAACTAGAGCAAGGTTTATGTCTAAAGAGTAATCTACTTCAAGACCCTTAGAGATAATACACATCGATCTCTATGGGTTTATAATAATTTAAAGAATTCAAGGAGATAACTACTTCATGTTAATCATAGATGACTACACAAGAATGACTTGGGTAGCATTCTTGAGAGAAAAGTTAGAAATTCTTGACAAGTTCAAGGTATTCAAGGCTCTTGTTGAGAATGTGAAGAATTGGAAGATCAAGTACCTAAGATATGATAGAGGAGGAGAGTTTTGGTCTAATTAGTTTGATGACTTCTATGAGGTTCATGGAATAAAGAGATAATTATCAATAGCTAAGACACCTCAATAAAATGGGGTAGTGGAAAGAAATAATAATACAACTCAAGAGATGGCTAGAACTATGCTAAATGAGTGTATATTATCTGATGGATATTAGAGACAGGAAGTAAGCACTTCAGTCTATATTTTGAATAGATGACAAATAAGGACTAATGGCAATAAGACTCCTTATGAATTGTGGAAAAGTAGACTTGATAATGTGGAACACTTTCGAGGGTTTGGGAGAAAATGTTTCATCAAAATAGATGATGAAAAATTATGAAATATTGATTATAGATCTGATGAAGGTATATTCGTAGGATACTCATCAATGAGCTTAGCCTATAGATTGTATAACAAGAGGTTACATAAGATAATGGAAAGCACTAATGTGAATATTGATGAGATAAGGAGATCACACTCACAGTCAAAAGATACTTTAGATAATATTGACTTCAAGAATGAAGAGGAAACTATAGAGTTTGATGAGGAAGAAGAAGAAGTTGAGGAGAGATAAGACTCAAAATACCCCTCAAGGCAAATTAAAATAGATCATCCCAAATCCTAAACAATTGGCAACAAGAATGTATTTACGTAAATAAGGAGAAGACTGGTAAATCTAAATTAAGACAATATTTCTCTATTATTTAATATTGAGCCTAATAATCTTATATAATGAAGCAAAGACAATTTTTGGATAGGTGTTATGAATGAGGAGTTAGACCAAATAGATAAAAATGAGATTTGGGAACTACTTCATAGGCCTAAAGATAAGAATGTCATTGGTACAAAATGGGTGTTTAGAAACAATTTGAATGAATATGGAGAAGTCACTAGGAATAAGGCTAGATTGGTATGTAATGGATATGCACAAGTTGAAGGGGTAGACTTTGAAGAAACCTTTGCACTAGTAGTGAGATTGGAGGCCGTCACATTATTTATAAAATATGTAAGATTCAAATGGTTCAAGGTATACTATATGGATGTCAATTCTTCTTTTTTAAATGGGAATTTTTTAGAGGAGGTATACATAGAGAAACATGAGGGGTTTTCACTATCAAGGATAAGGACTATGTTTATAAATTGAAAAAGGATCTTTATGGTCTAAAACAAGATCCAAGAGCTTGGTATGATAGGTTTAAGTGGTATCTATTGGATCAAGGATTAAAAATAGGAGTGGTAGATAGTAATATATACATAAATAAATAAGATTCCCATCAATTGATAGTAGTTGTCTATGTGGATGACATCATATTTGGTGGAAACAATGAGAACATGACCAAGGTATTTGTAGAGGTGATGAAAAAATAGTTTGAGATGTCAATGCTAGGATAACTATTATTCTTTCTTAGGTTACAAATCATTCAATTTGAAAAAGGTATATTCATTTCACAAGCTAAGTACATAAGAGAGATGTTGAAAAAGTTTGAGATGGAATATTGCAAGGTAGTTAATACACCTATGATCATAGGGTGTAAGATGATCAAGGAAGATGAGTCTCCAAAGGTCAATCAAATGTCATATAGGTTAATTATTGGAAGTTTTATATACACCACTACCGCTAGACCTAACATCATGTAAGTAGTATGTCTTATGGGAAGGTTTCAAGTAGATCTAAAGGAAAATCATCTACAAGCAATCAAAAGAATAACCAGGTATCTCAAGGGGATATGGAGTTTGTGTTATGGTATCCAAGGAGTAAGGAGTTTAATTTGATAGCCTATATAGATGTAGATTGAGTAGGGAGTATAGATGATAGGAAGAGTACTAGTGGAGGAGCTTTCTTCTTAGGTGGGTGCCTAGTTTCATGGATAAGCAAAAATCAACCATCAGTTGCATTATCCACTTGTGAAGATAAGTACATTCAACTATCATCACTTTTCACTTAGGTATTATAGATGAGATAGACCTTAAAATATTACAAGGTAGAGTATGATGGTCCTAACTCTATCTATTGTGATAATACAAGTATCATAAGTGTCTCAAAGAACCCTATCATACACTCAAGGACTAAATAAATTCCTATCAAGTATCATTTCCTAACAAAGTAGGTAAGTGAACAAAGTGTAAAAATTGAATATGTTTATACACATGATCATATTTTAGACATTTTGACCAAGCCACTTATAAAAGCAACATTTGAATACCTAAGATAGGAATTGGGTGTAGTTCCTCCTCCTAACAGTCACTAAGGAAATCAAGTTCTTAGGGGGAGCTAATCAAGTGGTTCATTAGCTCTAAGTGTAGGAGATTAGTGTTATGAAGGTATGTATAGAGATAAAGTAACATTTTTTTATGATGACTCATAAACTCATAGTTCTATATGTTGAGTGTTTTAATTTCAAGGAGTGTGATTCAAGGAGTTGAAAACACCACTTTATTATTTATGTCAAAGTGGAAGAAAAATAAGAATGATGGAAAAAAAAATTGAGAGTTTTTTTAATCAATGGAAAATGGGGATATTATTGAGGATTATCATTGATGTTAAATTTGCATCTTGCATGAGGTTGTTATCATTGAGAGAGTGTGTCTAGTTAGCAGTATGTTGATATGACAAGGGGAATTGATAGAGTGTTGTCATTTAAGGATGATGTCATGAAATATATTTTGAAGGGAATATATATAATTTAAAGGCAATAAATTCCTTGTGTTTTCATGTAGGTACAATTCTTTGAGTAGCTTAATATTAGTCATGGCATGAAGAAACCTTGAGAGAAGGTATGAGCTTAGTGGATTGGTGATATGAGTACACACAATCATGAGTGGTTGTATGAGGTTTCTTGATAATTAATTTGAGGAATAAGAGAACTCATGAGAGTTTTAGGGTGATCCTATAGGGTTAGGACCTTCAGACCAAGTATACATCTAGAACACTTTTAGACCCTACCTAGCCTAATGAGGTATCATGATCTATTCTCAAGACATGTGAAGGATGTATGGTAGTTATTAAGCATGAGATAGGTTTTTTGAGTATGTGAGTGATGTGGATAGTGCATTAAAAGAGGCATGAAGGTCATTTTTAAGACCTAATTGTTAGGTTGTGGAGTTAAAAGCTTCACTGATGCAAACAGGGGAGGAGGTTGCTGAAGGTTGCTGAGTTGCAGAGCAACCGGCATCAGTCTGATCAGCCGACGTCAGTCAGGTTAGTGAAGAGAAGCAACCGATGTCAGTCAGGGATCAGCCAGCATTAGTCACCTCTAGGTAGATAGGGACTGATTTCGGTCACCTATGTGGTTCAGAACTACAAGTTTTACAGGCAATTAGTTGATGAACCAAGTGTTTGCATGTCAAGAGCCAAATTTAGACTAGAAGCTACAGATCTAATTATTGTAATTAGATGTCTAATTATTGTTTGCATGAGATCTATTTAAGAGACTCATTGGCTGTATTGTAAGGTGTTCTAGTTTGAGTAGAGCAAAGATAGCTCCTTTTATGTGTGAGGTGAGCAAGGGTGTTCCTCCTGGTTCCATAGTAGTGCCAAGAGAGGGTGCTGGTTTTGGAGAATCAGAAGGGTTCTTCAGTTGTGTAGGATCTCAGTTAGCAGGTGTGCATGGCTACGTTGGGATATCTACATGGTAAGTAAGATCACTAATCTATAGGTGTATGTGTGTGCATGATCAAGGTTTGCAAGTGTGTAGAACCAGATTGATTTACAGGTGTGTAAGAACAGGGAGGACAGCAACACAACAGGGAGCAAGATCAGGCAGGATCTACTTGGAGTACAGTGTGTACTCAAAAAGAGAGCAAAGAGGAAGGCAAGGTAGTTCCCTCCATAAGTAATATCATTTGATTTGTAGGTTGTTTCAGGTTTAGGGGAGATCTACTTGAAGTACGTCTGTGTACTTGGAGTGCGTGGAGCACTTGTGGAGTGCATGGAGCACTGGTGTACTGGCAGTAGTGGATACTGACTGGTTGGAGGTGAACACCAACTCTATGTTTGAGTTGTGTGTTGGGATCATAAGAGAGAGAGCTTTGAGGGAAGATTTATTGTTTATGCCCTAGAGGTGTGGGAGCCCTAGAGGTGTGTAAGGAAGAAGAACTGTGGCAATCTTCTTTGTTGTATTTCCTTCTGGAAGAGTTTTAATACAAGTTGTGTATTGTCTCTCATATTCTGTGTTATTTTTGAATTCTAGTTACTTGTGTATTTTGGTTAATTTCTGCATGTTAAGTTGCTTGGTAATCAATTGTGTGCTTCCGTTATTTCCCAACACTAATGTGGCTTGCAGGTCAAGGTCTAGAGAGCAAAGAGTGAGAATGTGGCCTAATGAAGAGTCATGATCAGATTTTAGAGTGTTTGATCTTATGTAAGAATTTTTAGAGGTGAGTTATGTTGTTTAAAGTATTTTCATGTATTTTGAGGTCATTTTATGAATGAAAAGGCATGAAAATTTGTTTGGAGGTCTCTCGAGTGCTCAAAATGAAGGGTTCTCAACCTGAGAAGGATTTTATTATGCTCATTAGCTCATCAAACCTTTTCATGGGAACCTAAGATATTAATGGTATATGGTGATGCTCCTAAATAAAAATTCCAAGAATTAGTTTTTGTAATGAAGGGATATGTTTTATGAATGATCATTAAGAGTGGAAATAGGTTTAAACCTTCTTAGAACCCGAATAAAGACCTGATGTTGAAGATGTTGCTAAAAGTGCTTAGAATGGATTAGTGTGCTTAGGTAATATATTGGGTCTTATATTAGACTCTTCTAGGTACCTCTAGGTCATATTGGTTAGAGAGAGAAGAGATAAAATGTTGATTTATAGGCTTGTTTTTTAAGAAGTTACTATAAAATTCAAAAGTTGCATTAGATATAGAAAGAAAATGGATAGAGGAAGAAGTTAGAGACTCATTTTTTTATGTCCATGGTTTTTTGATATATATTTTATCCATCAAGTGTGATAAATTGATCATCCAAGTTATCCAGTCACTAACAAGCCAAATGGTGCAAACAGTGAAAAATCTAGGCAATAATGAGAAGATAAATTAAAATGTGTTTTCATGATAGAAAGATGAAAAAAGTGCATGGATATGTTTTTTGATAATATTATGTATTATTAATTCTTGGTATAAATATTTTAATTTAGGTATAGTGGTGAAAATGATGAATCCAAAATGACTTGTCTAACTCAATGAGGTTTGTGTATAGTGAGGTCAACACATTATTTTGTGATACCAATAGTTTCCACTAGACCATATGATGTTTAGTTTTGAATATGGTATGGACATGTCATATAATATTTTAAATGCATCAATACCATTTTAATGTGTCTACACAAGTTTTGGATTTCAAAGTCACCATGATTGGTCTTTGAAGGAAACTGGTAGTTCTGAGTGAGAAAGTTATAGGAGTGTTTTTAGTCTTTTTGACTTATGTGATGAAGTATAACACACTTGGTGAAGTTGTTAATATTTTTTAGGTTTTGTCTATGTTATTTAGTTTCATGATTTTATGGATAAATAATGTGTTATATTTAGTTGTTCAAGACAGACCTTTCTGTGTGTGAAGGCCTAATGTAAACAATACTAATAGTGTGTTTCAAGTGGTAGTTGGAGCTGAAATATCCTATTAAGCCTAGAATACATAATTCAAGGTCTATTTGAGTGGTATATGAAGTTTTACTACCATGTGTGGAGATTGAAATTCTTCCAAGGATATCAAAGGGTAACATGTACCAATGAAGGCCTAATTGAATTAGGTTTCCTTAAGGCCTAAAAGAGGTTTTGGTATTTTAAGTTTTGGATAACTTATTGTAATGATTTTTTTTCACATATGAAACATGTTATAATGCCTATTTTAATGTTAATCTAAGTTTTCAAGTGTTTGTGGCTGACCAAGTAGTGTGTGAGTTATAGATTATATAAGAACAAGGCTTAATACGCCTAATTAGTAAGTTAGAGATTTTGAGAGTGTAAGCGAAGAAAATAGGACATTTAAGAGCTAAAGGAGGTATTATATAAAATTATATGAGTGTATATAAATTTTCATGAATATATAATAGGGGTACTATAGATGAATATTAAGGTCATATGACCTAATTAGTCTTGAAGAGACCGAGTTGAGCGAAGAAGCCTAGAAGGCAATTCAAGAGAGATATAAAAGTGAGAAGAGATAAAGAAGGTGATAATCATATATTGTGTGATAAATTTTTTTTAATGAATGTGTTAAAAATATTAAAGTGGTTGAGTTGGTGCTGAGTCATCTAGGGGGTTGGTGCCTCCTTGCAGGTTGGTGCTTGCTAAAGCCTAGTTGAGTAGTTTCTTGACTAGTTGGGGTTAGTGCTCCATATGGAGTTGGAGATTCACTAAAGATTGGTTTTTGTATTATAATATTGTATCTCATTTTTATTTATCAATGGGTTTTCTTCTCTTTGATGGTTTCATACATATGTAATGTGTTATCTTGTTCCATGATCTTATATGGTTGTATATGATTTGCTAGATGTTCATGTTTGTATGAACAGTTCATGTATGCTTAAGTGTAATTGAATGAATGTTTTGAAGAAACTAACTCACCCCCCAATAAATTATTGTAATTTCAATAGGGAGATTCTGAAATATTCAAATATGACACTGATAAAGACCCTTTGATACTACATTTTGACCGCATACATAGGAGTATAAAATATTTGTGCTTCATTCATTAGTGAAATGTCAAAATGAAAGTCATGAAATAAGAACATTAAGCCTAGGACCTCATCATCCAAATCAAGGCTGAAATAAAACCAAATATGAATACAAAATCGTGCAAAGTATACCTTCATTTATGGATTATTCACCTTATCAAATGTAAGTGGAATGTGGCTCAGATGTAATATCAAAGGATATTTGACAATGTCATCTTTGAAGAGTGGAGTATATCCCTTTGATAAATTTGAATAATAGTTGAAAATAATTTGAGTTGATTTGAAAGATAGATCTAAAAATTGGTATGGATTCACTATAAATCTTGAGCCTCTGATATGAAGAGGGATGCCCCTCTATTTATAGGTAGAGTGACTGCATGTGATCCATCCATATTGATTTCAATATGGAGGGTGAAGAATTCAATCCAAGGCATCACATGGATCAAAAATATAAACCCTTAATCTTGTCCAAGATGAAGGGTGGAGGATGTTCTTCAAAATACCCCAAGGAGGATTAATATCAGCCCTCCATCTTGCACGGAGAATGCTTCTCAAAATATATCTTAAGAGAACCAATATGAGCCCTCCATCTTTCATGCAATATGGAGGGTGAAGAATGCCCTTCAAAATATATTAAAAGGTGAAATATGATCCCTCTATCTTTTTTCCAAGATGGAGGGTGGATAAAAATTCTCAAACATATCTTAAAAAGTGGAATGAGGGCCCTCCATCTTGTCTCTGAGATGGAGGGTGGAGAATGTTCTTTGTAAAGTGCCCCACATGAGGTGGAAAAGGGAGAAATTAAATTAAATGAAATTATAAATTATAATTACATGGAATTTTTAATTAGATTAAGTATTAATTAAATTAATCAAAAGGATTAATTTAATTAATATGATATGAAGATATTTTTTTTTGATTTTATTAAATAAGGGGAAAATGTTTAATTAATCAAAGAAAGGGAGATGACTAGTGATGACCAAAAACATGACTAGAGTGATGATTTGATGATCTAGTATGATGAATTTACTAAATTTAGGATGCCTCAAGATGAATTATATATTGTACATTGGATGAACAAAATAATTTAGATTAAACACATGATTTTAGACTAATTTGTGTGTAATTATGAGAAGCTGTTTTGTTTTACAATTTTTACATGGAAGTGGTGAAAATGGAGTGTCTACATTTCTCCCCTATTTTATAATGTGTTATGAGACACTATATGAAATAATGAATTTTCAAAGAATGAAAAAAATAGATGAAGAAATAATGGATGTTATAATTCATCATTCCCAATTGATAGGTGTGGGAGATTTAATGGAAAGACAAGGATATGATTTGAATGAAATTAGTTATGTATTATGCCCCATTTAGAGGGCATGTGAGAATTAATTATGTGCATGGACTTTCAAAAAAGTGATGAATAAGATAAGAACAAAAGATAATATTGACATGTGGACAAGATTATGCCACTTGAACTAATATTTGCACACTTTTATTTATATTGATGATGAATTGATTTACCCCAAGTATGGCATAATCAGAGAAGGATAAATTCCAAACATAATCTAAACACTTTGACTTTCCCCAAATAGGATGAAAGTGATAAGCATGGAATGATAATTCTCCCCAAATAGGATGAAATTGATTTACTTTGCCCCAAATAAGGTGGATTTGATTCGATGAATTGATAGAGTGATTGATTGGAAAACATAGATAAATGATTTAAATTGTTTCATAGGTTAAAGATGAATGAATTATATAAAGTTGATAAGTTGACACAAATATGTGTTAATGGTGTAACATCTTTATGAATAAGCTCCAAAAAATAAAGCACACCAGAATGCTCAAAGTGATAAAAGACTGAAGAATGGAAAAATAAGATAATGATTTAAGAATGATATGATCATATTGGAAGAATATGGATGTTAATAAGAATAAAACAAAGGTGGCTAAGATGACCTCAGAATTTGGTTGGTACTAAGCATTGCCTACATAGTCTAAAAAGACCTTGGGTTCATGTAGCTCTCCTAGAATTTAGGATAGAATTTGATGAATAATAGACTAGGTGATTAGAAAAATTATAATTGTCAATCAATTTATATGACTCTATTTTACATGATTATTTATAGATTCACATCCTAATGAGCATATATGTAGCTATAATTTTTAGGTGTTTTTATTTGATCATGGAAAATGGGATGACATGATGCAACCCAAGATGATTGAGATAATTTGATTGGATAATAGATGATGATGTGAGGGGAGATATTGCCATTATGACATTATTGATTTAAGAAATTTGGTACTTATATTTGTATGTTATTTTTTTAGTATACATCATGATATAAAATACCATGATGACCTAGTCACAATGTGCATAAGGACTCACCCCTGATCTAATAGACAATTGAAAAAAACACACCAATGATAAAAACCATGATTATGATGATGACGTATTCTAATATATGGAATCAAGTAAAAGTGAATGAAAAGTGACACCATGATAATGACCTTGTTGGTATGATCTACTGAGTTAAGGAAATAGAATAAAAAACAAATAAACAAGCAAACAAGAAAACAAGCAAACATGCACACAAAAATAAAAAGCAATCTTGTTATTTAATCAAATCATTATCCACATCATAGGTTAAATGATAATTATTATTGAAATGGATGTACCAAAAAAAGGACACATAATTGGAAGAAGTGGGAATAAAACATCATAAAATAAGTTTCATGCTTAAATTTTGCCTAAATAGGGTGGAAGTGGCAAGCTTGAATTAGAGTGATTTGATTTGACTTTGCCCCAAATAAGGAAAATTTGGGAAGGACGCATGCCAATGGTAGCTTATTTGATTGGATTAATATTAATAAAGGATTATTTACTAGACTTAAGACCAAAGTTTTTTGTATTTTATGGTTATATATCATTTTTGGAGATTTTGGTTTTTTCTAATTTTTAGGATGTTTTAATGTTACGAACATTTAGGATTTTAGAATTTTTTGAATGTTTTTAAGTTTTTGGAATCTCAACTCAATGGAAAATTAAGAGATATAGAATTATTTGAATCAAAAAATGGTGAGAACATAAATTTAAGGTTAGTAAAGCTGACCTCAAAATATTGAACGCTTCTTTCATAGTCTGAACAAACTTCAAGCCATTATAGTTCAATAAAAACTAGGAGTAGAATGTGATAAATATTGACATGAAATGAAATATGATTAAGATGATCATGAATGATATTATATTAAAGTTTATGGAGAATGTTTAACTTGAAAAATGATGAGATCATGGATTGAGAATGTTTAGGAGTGTTTGGATCATTGTACCCATAAGGGATCACGAGCAAAGGGAAAAGCTTGTTATAACACTGAGATGGGATTTAATAGCAAATGACAAGATTGGAATAATCAGATTGGATAATAATGGATTTTAAGTAGATTAGGAATATCCAAGGACCATGTAATGTGGTAAAATAATACCTAGTCATAAAAATGTCACTAAGAGGATATGCCAAGAGATTTTCCAAAATAAATCTCATAACAACTTCCACTTTCTTATTAAGATCAAGATGGAAAGAAAAATTAGACCAGAGTAGGATGAAATGAAAGATGGTTTAGGACAAGGTAAAATGATCAATATGAATGGAATATAGTTAATTTCATTGTAGACAAGAATAATCCCAAGTGTCAAGGTAATTGAAAACAACAAATTATTTACACATGATGTCAAAAACTTTGTTTTCATCATGGTACTTACCTAAGGCACCACAAGCATGGTTTTCACCATTGGACAAATTATTTATCTTTCTCTTTTGATTTGATATTTTATTTTTTAAAATTTTTTTCATCTTGACTCAAAGGAGGATGATGATACACATAGTTTTGATCCTATGATTATCTAACCCATATTGATTATAAATAGCTTCTTTGCTATAATTATATTACTAATGTAGGCTATATTGTTGTCATCTTTGTTGATTGTTGATTCAATTTCATCCAAACCTATAAAGAAGTTATCTTCATAGCCTCTAAGAAAGATAGTGTTGACATAAAGGTTAAAGTATGATAATAATTGGATAAAGGATTTGATTTGATGGGAGAATATGAGGTTTAGTCTAAGGATATGATTATGAAAGGAGGAATAACTACTGGAAGGACAAATAAAATTGGGGCTTTCAATTACACACAAAATTTTTTATTTTGAATGTAAAATGATTTTGGATGTTTTAGGGCCATTTGGTCCAATATTGAATTTAATAATGTCTTCATCAAGTGATGAAACACTAATTTGATAATTTATAAGTGCCTCAAAGAGTTTTTCACCAACTAGTTTTTACTGATTGTTCTAATTTAAATTATATGATAGAATCTTAAATAAGGTTTCATTAAGTGATGTTGATAGTTAATTTTGATTGTCTCTTATCACCTTAATCAATGTTTCACTAAATGATTCTAATTTTAGACTTTGATTTGATGAATTATCCCATAGTGAATCAAATAAGGGTTCACTAGGGATCTTTGTTTTTGACTGAATTACTACCACTAACATGCCACTTTGAAATAAATATAATAATGTGTGATTATATTGATCCCAATTGATATGTGGAGTAAATTAGATGTTAGGTAATGGATTGGATGGTTGAGGTGAAAAGGGTTGGGAATAATAATGGAAGGATAATAGGATGCACCATCCTCATAGAGGATACTAGGAGAACTTGAATTGATGTTGAAGGAAACTTCCTCAAAAATCATAGAAGTATCATTGATGGCTTCAAAATAATATTTACGTGTGTAACTAAGATTATAATATATTATGTCCGATATTTGTTCTAATGTTAAATCTAATGTTGATCTTAATTTTGATGTTAATGGTAAATATCTTGATTCTAATTGTAAATTTTATTTTGATTCTAATGTTGGTTTTGAAATGGAACTTGATTTTGATTTGGCCACATAGATGACCTACTAGATTGAGTTGTCCACAAGTACCTTTTTTCACTTATTTTTAAGCAATGGAGTCTTGGGGATGAAATGATTTATAGGAATGGGGAATGTTTGGTAATAGATGGAAGATAGACTATTGATCAATCATGTGTTTTTTAAAGATGGGCTCACCGAATAAGGGTTCATCAAAGATAGGTGAAAAATAATAGATATTTTCATCAAATTAAGGCTCATCAAAGATAGAAGGACGTTCAAAGGGTGACTCATCAAATATGGGTGACTTATCTTGATCTATATTTGGAAATGAATTAGTCTAGTTATGATTTAGAAAATGATATTGGCATATCCTCAATGAGTGATTCTTAGAATTGAGTGTACTTGCATTCCTTAATAGATTGTGGTCATTATAATGGTAATGATAAAACATAATTGGATGCCCTAATTGACTGTGACTCTAAGGTTGGATCAATAATAGATGCAAAGTATGATAGGTTATAGGTAAGCTAAAAGAGTTGATCTATAACATTTTTTACTTACAAATGGGCATGGAATTGACATTTAATGTGGTTTTTGTGTCTCAAAATCTAGATATTAATTAGATAAAGGTGACAAAATAAGTCCCCTTTTGTTAGTATGATCATAATCAAGTGGGTAACTAATAGATGGGATACTTGATGCATGTTTTTATAAAACAATGTGGATACTCTCATTTATGATATAATCTAGGTTTGTTATATCAAAATACGTAGGTAGTCGAGCACCTATTTTCAAGAGTCATAAAAGGAGGTCATCCTTATTGTCAAACATGTATCTTTCAAAGAATATAACTTGATCTGGTGTGAATGCCATAGAATTGAATGGAAAGGCAATAAAATATTGATTAAAGGATACCCCCAAGTAGGGATACATACAAGGGGAATGATTGGATTGGAATTGGCCCCACATAAGGTGGAAATAACTTGATTTAAATGGATTTCACCCCAAGTAAGGTAAAATTGATTTGATTGGATTGGGCCCAAAACATGGTAGATTTGATTAGAAGTTATTTGATTAGATTAGGCCCCAAATAGGGTGTAATTTATTAGAAGTGATTTGATTGGATTAGATTAGCCCAAAGTAGGTACAACTTGATCATATGTGTGAATGCAATTAGAATTATCCCTTAATAGGTTAAACTTGAGTAAATTGACTATGATTAACTCCAAGCAAGGCAAATTGAATGAATTGGTTTTAAGCTCATATTAGAATTTGATGTTGGATTGGATTCAAAAGAGATACGGGATGGATGTAATGAATTCATCCTTCCCAATATACGTGTGTGGGAGATTTAATAGAAAGATAAGGATATGATTTGAATTGGTGGACCTTCATCAAATTTAAGCTAATTAAAATATGACTTTGTTTAGGTCAATTTGAATTAGGTTTGTAATTTATTTAAAATAGAAATAGAAATATGATTTAAAAAATATAAATGAATATTTGACTCAAATGGAGTTGACTTCAGAATAAATTTAACTTCAAAACAATTTGAGAGTGAATAATTGACCTAATTAGACTTGAATAATTGACTAAATTTGGCTTGTGTTGGTGAATGTATTTTCTTTATTGCATTTACTTGTATTTATTATTTAGATTGGTGTACTAATTAATTATTATAATTAGTTTGTTAATTTGATTAATAATTTGCACTAGATACGATAAGTTTGCTTAGTTAGTAGTCAACTTAGACACCTATCTTGTTATAGTGGAGTTCCACTCCACTATTCGAGGTAAGATAAGATAAGATTGCTTAAACTAGTAGTCAACTTGTGTTGATCATTTACAAAAGTTAGACACCTATCATGCTAGTGTGGAGTTGCACTCCACTATTCTTTTAGTCAAATATCAGTTAAACTACATGTGTTGTGTGAGTTCTCTAATATTTATCTTACATGCCTTGCCCTATATAAGCAATGGTTATTTATGTATTCTACATCAAATCAATATTGAATTATTTGAGTAATTCATCATATTTGAGTTATTTATTTATTTTAGTTATTGTCTTATATATACAGTTATTATTTATTACTATTACTATTTTATCTCTTGTTCATGCTTTCTATTATATTCATTAGATCTTGTATGCTAATTCTAACATGGTACAAGAGCTATCTTAAATCTATAGATTCCTAAATATACAAGAGAAAAATATCTAGATATAAGATTAGTTTTTTTATTTTGTATATAGGCAAAAATTAGAGCTTTATGGAGAATTTATGAACTCGTCATTGAGTTCAAAGTTCTTAATATAGTCAAAATTGTCTATAATTTTGTCCAGATTAGGCACAAAGGCAAAATTGGCAAGGGTTTAATCTAGAAGCACCACCCAAATGTAATGGGTACCTGAAAATTGAAGCATTTCTAAGCAAAATGGACCTCATGGTTGCATTCATAATTTATCAAAACCTATAGATCTATATAAAATTTGTCCAATTTGGACACACTCACTCAGAAGGCAAACTTTTTTTTCTCCTAGGTATGGGCATATAGACTATGCTAGGAAAAAAAATTGTGTAGGCCTCATAGATCAGTAGGCAGAATTGATAGGGAAACATCAGGAGCCTATCATTTAAACACCAAGAGGTATTTTTGAGATATTTAATTTTTTGAAATAGCTTAAAATTTTATGCTTTTCACTATTGTGCTTTCATTTTTTTTAGATTTTTCAAAATTTTAGTTTTTTAAATAGTAGCTCTTGCCCATCCTCATTTCTGCAACTTTAGAGGCTCACAACTTTCACATAAAACTTCATATTGAGGTCCCATTTTTTTTAAAGTTAATATTTTTTTAACATAATACATTGTATACAAAAATTTGTAATAAAGTGCATACTTTTTGTACTTTTAGACTAGAGGGCCAAAATGAGCTTTTTATAAACGAGAATAATTATAATCCATCCTTGTAAACACACTCAATTATAAAGTGTTAATAGGGCGGGGGCCCTAGCCTGGTTGGCTAAGTATTTCCGTTGCGGCTCTACTGGTCTCAAGTTCTAGTCTCCCCCCACTCCATAGTACCGGTATTAGGCATGTCTAGCCAGTGCCGAGAGTCACGTTAGAAAGTTTACCAGGATTTAAATATATATACATATATATATATATACATATATATATATATACATATATATACATATATATATATATACATATATATATATATATACATATATATATATACATATATATATATACATATATATATATATACATATATATATATATATATATAGTAAAGTGTTAATAAATACTTGCTAGGTGGGATAAAATTAAGTAATTTAGGGGGGTTTTATGGTGTGTTTTATACTTTGATTTATTTTTTATGATGGTTTATTTCCAACTACATCATGGGGAATCCTAAGTTCCCACTATTAATAACATACAATTATAACACATGGAAACAAAATGCTTAGATTGCATAAATGATGCTAGCATATACACCTTACATAAAAACTCTTTTTACTCCACCTATTAATGTAAAAGAGTTACAACACTTTGTCTTTGAAACTACTAAGGTTATTGGATGCATTTGATCTTACATGTCTTTAGATTTGAATTTTCATCTTGATAAATGTACAAATCACAAAGATGCTTGGGATAAATTAGCATCATTGTTTGGCAAAATAGATGAGGTTTGTGGTTACCAAATTGACAATGAACTCATTAGTTTGGATCCTAAAATTTATGGTACAATACAAGACTACATCACTAAAGCCATAGATATTATAGCACAACTTCTTGAATTTAAAATTGATAAAAAGGATTTTCAATTGATTTTTAGTGCCTTACATAAATTAGGTCATGGATATTCATCTTTTGTCTCTAGCTTTTAGACTCATAGGCTCACATTGGGCACAACATATCAAATGGCCACCTTTGAGGTATTCTCTAAGATTCTAATGGTTGAATAATAAAATTTAATAGGTATGGGTCTAATCAAGTCATCCAAATCTCAATATCTAATTACAAGTCAACCTTAGCATAAGCAAGTTTCAACATCAACATCAAATACAAGTTCAAGTAAAAAAAAGTAGAATAATCAGAATCAATCATAAAAAATTAAGAATAAAGGGAAAAAATCTTCCACACAAGGAGATTATAAATCCACTAATAAGAAAAGGGGTTCACAAAAAAGGGCTGGCACTCCTTGACCTTATTGAAAAAAGGGGTTTTCATAGTGAACAAGATTGTTGGAAGAAAGAGATTGATGACCTTAAAGGTCTTCTCAAGAATAATAACATCAATCAATCTTATTTAAGAGATTCTTCCACTCATTCAAATTTAGGGAAAGGTAAAAATACAAAACTATTTGCATTGATAAATTCTCCTAAGTCATGGGTACTTGACTCAGGTGCTTCACACCATATGGGTTCTAATCAAAAACAAATTTTTGGATTAGAACTAAGCTCCTTGCCTCATATTCTCATAGGTGATGAGTCTAAAGTAGATGTCATATAAATGGTATAGTTGATGTATTTTAGGATGTCCTCTATGTGATATAGTTATAAACTAACCTTCTCTTTGTCTAACAAATCACTCCCTTTGATATTGGTAGGAAAGCTGAGTTCACACCTGATCCTGTATCAATCAAAAAATTGGAGGATAATGCCTTAGTCATAGTGAGAAAAGTTGAAAATCAAATTTGGCTTTATTAATTCTCCCATTTTGTGCCTTAGTCTTCCTCTATAGCTTTGCTCTCACACACTAGTTTAGTAAGCAATCTATGGCATGAGCATTTTGGTCATCTGAATTATTGATATTTACAGTAGCTTAGTCGGCAGGAGATGGTTACAAGACTTCCAAAAATTCATTTTTTAGGGGGTGTATGTCATGGTTGTGCCTTAGGCAAAAATCTAGAGGATAAGTTTGATAAAGGGAAGGGTTGGAGGGATACACAAGTCATCAAACTTGTTCATAGTGACTTAACAGGTCCATTACCTACTTTATCTTTTAGTAAAACCTATTATGTTCTCACATTCATTGATGACTATTCCAGATACACTTAGGTTTATTTTTTGAAAATAAAGAGTGAAGTGTTTGATATAATTCTAAAGTTAAAAGCTCTATTAGAGAAATAATCTAAAAATTCAGTCAAGATACTCCACATAGATAATGGGAGGGAATATGTGAACAACAAGTTTGAACAATTTTATGCTCTTGAAGGAATTGATTTTTAGCATTCAGTTGCATATACACCTCAGTATAATGGTATAGTAGAGAGGAATAATAGATTCTTAAAAGATATGGTAAGTTATATGATTCATGTTAAATCATTAGTACTTGATTATTGGGTAGAAGTAATTAAGTGTGCTACATATATACAGAATAGGGTTATTCATAAAGCTTTAAAGGGGATAATACCTCTTGAAGCTTGGTGAAATAAGAAGCCAATAATAGATCATTTTAGAGTCTTTATCAATCCAACATGGGCTTACATACCTTTTCACAAGTGTCACACTTTAGAACAACAAAGCTACACTTGCATATGTGTGGGATATCCCAACAGTGTTAAGAGATATCAACTAATTGATCCAGATTCACATGAGCTTATTATAGTAAGAAGTGTTTACTTTGAATAAAGTCCTTCAGACTTATCTTCTAACATTTCTCATTCTTCTTAGAAGAATTAGATAGTAGTTATGATGATACTCCTACTTCATCTACTTAGAGGGATGATGAGGTAATACTTCCCCAATCAGGTTTAATAGGTTAGATTCTAGTTCTTCTTCCTCCTCTAGATCCTCACCCATTAATGCCTTTATGGGCTAGATAGAATTTGGTAGATACAAACCCTCTTCTTAAGGATCCATTAAATAAAAGGATAAAATGGTCACAACATGATCTTACACATTCCTACATTGCCACAACTTCCAATCCAAAGTCTTTTTAGGAAGCCATAGGGATAGTTGAATGGGATTTAGTGATAGAAGAAGAGTATGAGTCATTGATTAGGAATAACACTTGGGATCTTGTTCCTCTTCCTAAGGGAAGAAAATTAGTATGATGTAGGTGGATATATCAGACTAAGTTTTTAGCAAATGGAAATATTGATAAGAATAAATTAATATTAGTGGCCAAAGGTTTTTTTCCAAGTGGAAGGCATTGATTTTATAGAAAACTTTGCACCTATTGCTAAAATGAATTCCATTCACTTGATACTAGCTATTGGTGTAGCCCATAGTTGGGTTGTATATCAAATGGATGTGAAGAGTGCATTTCTTCATAAGGATATTCATGAGGAGATATATATGGAGTAGTCACAGGGGTTTGTTCAGGATTCTTCATTGGTGTGTTTCTTGCAGAAGTCTCTCTATGATCTGAAATAAGCCCCCAGGGCTTAGTATTCCAAGATGGACACATTTCTTATTGGGTTCTCAAGATGTCACTTAGATCTGAATTTCTATATTCTATGGTAGGAATATCACTATTGTACTTAGTGTTTTATGTTGATGATCTCATAGTATCCATCATTAGCAATGTTAAGACTACACTTCATGATAGTTTTTTATGATAGACATTGGCCTATTACACTATTTTATTAGGATTCAGATAGCATAGTCTTCTTCCAAGATTACACTTTCAAAACCAAAGTATGACATGGACTTGTTATCTTAGTTTCACATGGTTGATTATAGGCCTACACCAACTCCTTTCTTATCTAGAGTTAGACTTGAGGTTCATTGTTCGACTCCCTTAGTTGATGCCACACTATATCACCAACTTCTAGGCAACATCATCTATCTGACTCATACATGGCTTGACATTTCATATGTAGTTGGCATGGTTTCACACTTTATGTAGACACCACATGAGCTTTATTGGAGAGATATCAAGTACATTTTGAGATACATTTAGGGCACTATCAAATACAAGATTCACTATTTAATAGGTATAGGGTTATACTTTGTAGGATACATAGATTCTAATTGGGCTGGTGATTATGATGATCATAATTCTACTTCTGGTTACAACTTTCACTTCAGATCTGGCTGCATTTGTTGGAAAAGCAAAAAATAATAAGCTATTTCTCTTTCATCTCTAGAGGCTAAGTATCATGGCATTATTAATACCACTATTGAGGCTATTTAGCTTCAGAATATTCTCACTGAGTTTGGTGTTCCATTTTGGAAACCATCAGTCATCTACTATGACAACTAGAGCACTATATAGATCTCAAATAATCTAGTTCATCATCAAAGAACCAAACACATAGAGATCTATATGCACTTTATCAAGGAGCTAATTCAGGGGGAGATCATTGATATTCAATATTATCTTATGGAGGAGTAGATTGTAGATATTTTCACCAAACCTTTCAATGAGATCAAGTATCTTCACTTGTGATCTCTTTTGGGGGTGTGAGACATTAATTCTATAGGGGACATCAATTCTTTAGGGGGGCCTCCTAGACCTTCATTTTGAGGAGTTTTTTTCCTTCTAGTTTTCTCTTTTCCTCATCTATTTGTATAGAGTACCTAATATGGCTACACTTTGTTGGGACTCTTATCTACATAGCCCTACCTAAGCTTCACTTATGAGATTGTTGTTATATTTATTTGCTTCATTACATTTAGTTGTATTTATTATTTAGATTGGTACACTAATGACTTGTTTTAATTAGTTTATTACTTTGATTAATAATTTTCACTAAATAGGATAAGCTTTCTTAGCTAGTAGTCAACTCAAACACCTATATTGTTATAGTGGAGTTCCACTCCACTATTCAGGGTAAGATAGGATAAGATAACTTAAACTAGTAATCAACTTGTGTTGATCATTTATAAAATTTGGACACCTATCTTGTTAGTGTGGAGTTCCACTCCACTATTCTTGTAGTCAAATATCAGTTGAACTACATGTCTTGTGTGAGTTCCTTGATCTTTATCTTGTATGCCTTAATTTATATAAGAAATGGATATTTGTATATTCTACATTAGATCAATATTGAATTATTAGAGTAATTCATCATATTTGAGTTATTTATTCATTTTAGTTATTATCTCAGATATACAGTTATTATTTATTACTATTACTATTTTATCTCTTGTTCATGCTTTCTATTAGATTCATTAGATCCTTTATGCTAATTCTAACAACTTGAATAGTTGACTTGATTTGAATTGGATTTAGAAATTTGGTTTTAAATTGAAATTTAGAATTTTATTAGAACTAGGAAATTAGTTCAAATTAAAAATAAGTAATATAATAGTGTCTTTTTAGACAAGATGGGTATGTGTTTAGAATTTTTTTTATATGAGATCTAAAATGGAACAATTTTTGATTAAAAATTTGGGTAGAGTAACACCTCTTTGTGAAAGTGTATGTGAACAATGTTTAAATATATGAAAAGTTTTGACAAAACATCCAAGCAATCAATCATTCAAGATCACAACCCTACTTTAGTGACTGACATGGGAGTACTCCACATTCACAAATTCTTTCAATATATTTACACTGAGAGAGAATTATAAAATTTAATATTCTTTAAGTAATCAATGTAGTTATTGGTGGTGTTTTAATCCCACCCTTATCTCAAAAGATCTACATGTGAAAGACATTTTTGGGTTTTATTTCCTTCACAACCCTATGTCAATGTATTTTTTATGACCAAAAAGTCCCATTATAAATTTTTCATTAGCTTATAATATGGTCTTAATATACATTGTGGTACATGGGCATAAAAATCTATCAATTGGATGTCGAGACTTAATGGGATATTTTTAAGAGGGTCTTGTCCCTTCGTAACCACTTCATCTATAAGATTTAAGTGAAGTGTTACCAAAAAATTCAAGTTCTGATGGAAATTTTAACTAAATTACAATTGATATATCCTTAATTTATATACCCTAAAAATAAATGGGGTTAGTACGAACTATGGGTAATGGCATCTCAGCCACCATGACCTAAGACCTTGTGAGAAGGTGATTAACTCCACCCCTAATAGACAAAAAGAAAAGGAAAGGTATTAATGTTATGATTTGTAGGAATCCCACTAAGGGCAAGTGAAAAGCATAATAAGTGAACCTTTTGGGATGAAACAAGTGATTACCTCCATGGTTCTGAGTCATTCTACCAGGGGGAGAGTATACATGTGAAAGTATTACAAAAGTACATAATAAATTTTTTAAGAAAATAAATAAAATTAAAAATATAAATGAAAGTGTTTTATTACACCAAATTTAAAGATGATTCTCTTTAAAATACTAAGGTAAAACTTAAATGAATAAAATTTGTTTTTAATGCATCACCACACCCTTTTAGAATCTAAAAGAAAAATAATGTGAGTAGTTTTACTTGACAAGTCTTTATTAAGGGAGGTTAATTTTTATGTGTTTTAATAACTCTCAACATCATCACACAAAGGAAAATTCACTATTTCATAGGGTTAATTTTGCTATTTGTCATAATTGATACATAACATAGGAAAACACAAACATAGGTGATTTCACTGATTAATAGGGTCAATTACATAGATTATATAGGCATTTTCACAAATAATATATCAATTTAATTTAAATAAAAGTAAAGTTTTCCAATTAGTAGAAATAGAAAAATGTGTGATACTTGAGAGAGAATTTGTCGATATGAGGGTCATTTTGGTCAATGTTAAGTTCAATTTCACTAATTAGCAAAGCCTACACACAATAGATAAAAGAGATAAAAACATATAGTATAGGCCC
Source organism: Torreya grandis (assembly GCA_037957365.1). NCBI lineage: Eukaryota > Viridiplantae > Streptophyta > Pinopsida > Cupressales > Taxaceae > Torreya > Torreya grandis. The sequence continues at coordinate 3,481,628 of JARHVA010000787.1, forward strand.
TTTTACCATTTATCTTTTGTTTTTTCACCAATTTTAGAGGAATTTTCATTGATTACAAGACCATTTGCACTATTTTTTAGGCATTTTTGCCATTTTTGGGCATTTTCACTATTTTCATGAAAAATCACAATTATTTTTAATGGATGCAAGTGTATTTTCAATGCCTTAATTTTCCACAAATGAGAGGTCAAATAGAAACCTATGTTAAAAGTTTTGCCTCTAAAAGGTAGGTCTTATAAGTAGAAAACTAAGCAATTTCACCATTTATAGGGTTGATTTTGTTGTTTTCAAGGCCATTTTCATTGTTATGGTAATTTAGCTGATTAGTAGGCATTTTGACAATTTTTCATGATGTAGAATAGAAAAGGTGAATTCACCATTTTCCTAGAGTGAATGCACTTATTTGTAGGGAAGGGAAACAATGATGAAAATTTAGATTGTTAGTAGATAAAAATGGAAATAATGCTAAAAATAAAGTGTCATTTATGGGGATCCCATCATACATGCCATATTTATACATAAGAGTAAAAAGGTTAGTGTTTCCTTTGTTATTAAAAATATAAAAATCAAATTAATGAAACAACAACCTTAAGCCTATAACCTCATGAGCCAAAATAAGGATGAAATAAAACCAAATATGAATACAAAATCATGAAAAGTATACCTTAATTTGTGGATTCTTAACATTTTCAAATGTAAGAGGAATATTGATTAGAATGTATTATCAAAGGATCTTTTTCAATATCATCTTTGAAGACTGGAGCATCTCCCTTTGATAAATTTAAATAATATTTTATAAGAAGTTGAGTTGATACACAACATAGCTCTACAAACTAATAGTGATTCACTATAAATATTAAACCTAAAATATTAAGAGGGGTACCAATTTATTAATAGGTAGAGTGATTAAATGTGATCCATTCATCTTTTCTCAAATTAAGAGTCAATAATTCACCCCAAGACATCACATGGATTATGATGTGGTTCACCAATATGAGCCCTTCATCTTGTCTAAGATAAAGGGTGGAATATGTTCCTCAAAACATCATAAGGGGGATTAATATGATACCTCCATCTTGTATGCAATATGGAGGGTGGATAATGCTCCTCAAAATATCTCAATGGAAAGCAATATGAGCCCTCCATGTGCATGCAAGATGGAGTGTGGATAATTCCCTTCAAAATATCTTAAAAGGTGAAATATGAGCCCTCCATCTTACTTCTAAGATGGAGGGTGGATAATAATCCTCATAATTTTGTTTTTATATTGGAGGTGGGGTCATAATATAATATGCCATGGCATCTTGATATTATTTTGGAGAAAAAGATGCTCTTTAAATGGGGTGAAAAAAGGAAGAATAAGTAATTCAAATGAAATTATAATTCCAAATCCATGGAATTATAATGAGAAAAAATATTAATTAATCTAATAAAAAATATTAATTTAATGAATATAATGTGATATGAGGGCCATCCATCTCATCTCTAATATGGAGGGTGAATAATGATCCTTGGAAAGGGGTGAAAATGAGGGAGTAATATAATTAAATGAGAATTAAAAATTCCAATTCGATGGAATCTATAATTAGAGGAAAGATTAATTAAAATATTCAAAATGATTAATTAAATTAATATGATATGACTATGATTTTTTTATTTGATTGAAATAAAAGGAATTGATTAATTGACTAGAGAGATAGAAATGACCACTGGTGATGAGAAATATGACCAAAGTAGTAATTTAATGATCTAGTATAGTGAATTTCCCCATTTGAGGACATCCCAAGGTAAATTTAACCTCATACATTGGATGAACATAATAATTTGGGATGAATAAATTATATTATATTAGTGTATGTACAATTTATGGGAAGTCATCTTGTTTTATAAATTTGACATGTAAAGTGATTAAAATGGAGTGTCTACACATAACATGAGTGATGACAATCTCTTTAAATTATTTATTATTCCCTTAAAACCTTCCCTTCAATACAAATTTTTATTTTTTTCTCATCAAAGCTTAGACGAGGTCTTTGATCAGGATAAAAGACAATATTTCCTTATGAATCAATTTGAACCATCTCATAACTCAATCAAGAAATATATCCATACTTCAACTAGCATAATCACTAGTATGAATTATCAATATAAATACCCTAAAATAAAAATAAGAACAATCAAATCCAATAATCAAATTCCCTCCTACCAACCCTTGATGGTGTCATAAATGAATAATATATAATCCCCATATAAACTTTCATCTATAACAATGTTATTTCCCCATCATGGTATGATGACAATGAATTTTGTTATTTCCATGCCGACATTGGTCATTCTCATGAGACATCTCATGGGATTATAAATTTTCAATTTATTTCATGTTAGGATATACCTTTGATCATGATGATATGATCAAATTACATCATCTTGATTATATAAAATCTTCTCAAAAGAGAAACTTTGCCAAATATACTACCCAAAAATCTCAAAAACCTTCCTCAAATCCCAATGCAAAACACTCTAATGAAAATATTTATACTATTGACATTGATAATGATCAATATTATACCAATTATTAATATGTGAATGCAACCAAATTCAATTATCTTCATAAACATGATCATAAATACCTTGTTACTAAACCTAAGCAACCATTTACTAATGATCAACTACTTAAAAACACTACCACTTCTCAGCCTACATCTTTCAAACCATCCATTAGTGATGATCTATCTCTACTAATGGACCCTCAAATACTTCCAAAAAGTATCTGCCTAATCAACCTAAATGTCATGCTCACTCTTCTTATAAATCTCACTATATTTCTTAGATGAACTTAATTATGTGTCATATTTAATTCCCCTCATGGAATTAGTAATAACTTCTCCTTATCACTGTAAGTTCCTTATGAAATAACTACAAGACATAGAATAACCCTAATATAATGAATCCAAACTACTTTTTATGCTCCTAAACCTACGTAAGTGCATGGTATCAACACAATTGTATTTACTATACCCTCCATAGAATTTTCATAGGGAGATATGGTAAATGACAATTATATTTTGAGTTGATGACCCACCTATTTTTATCAAAATTGATATCAATAACACTCTAATTAGAAAATTATCATTGATTAAGTATTATGTATCTATGTTACTTCCCTTTTATTAATTCAACAAATTAGATACACCAAAGAAAATATCAAACATACTCATCTCAGTTGTCATATATTTGATAAAATCAATTAGAAATTTCTCAGTTGTATTTGGACACCTCTTACAATTGGACCCAAAATAATTCAAACCAAACTCATGGTTATTGATCTTCATTTATCTTACAACATGATCCTAGGTCATCCATGGACTCATCATATGCATGTTATTTCATCTTCTAATAGTTAATTCATCAAATTCATACATAATGGAAAATGTTACAAACATGAGGATGATCCTAATCCCTAGACTATCCAACTTCAAAATCCTAATTCTCAATATCATATTCCTAAATTGATCACATGAATAGTATACTTCTACCCAAATTCCTCAACATGCATTTAGATCTACATGTAACTCTCACAAATTCTGATGATGATGAACTTAAAAAATTAAAAAATTTATAATACCACTCGATTACCTCCTTAAATCATGGAATGGATCCCTCCTCTTATTCCATGATATTAAATCATTCCATTAATATATTATATTACCAATAGTCCTCCCTATGCAATACACTTGAAGCCTCTTACACTGAGGATGATTTCAAAAGTAATGAATATGGGGTGGCCAAAAAATTTCAAGATATTTTAGTTATATCTCCTTGCATTTTTATAAACATGGGCATCTCTGCCATAGATGTTCCTACTAAAATAGATACATGTGATATATATCCATCCTTTAGTGATATTTACATTATGGCACAAGCTCAATAACAAGACCTTAGACATCCTACATTATCAAAATATGTTAGCAAAAATGCATGCCTTCAATCATGATTTTCATGTCATTCACATATATTATGATAATACATTTGAAACTAAAGGCTATGTAACACCCACCAAGGCACATTTAATAGATACTCCATGGGTTATCCAAGAAATTGATCAATATGATATAATCCAACCTATAAGACCTAATTGCACTAATCATATCAATATATTAAGTCATGATCCATCACCTCCAATTGATCCTATTAAACAATCCAATTATTCACCTATTATACACAATTCAATCACTACCAATGATAGTGATTCTCCCACTATATTGATACTATATCCTATCAAACAATGTCATATCTCTACTCCTAAATTCACCTTAGATGCACAATAAATAACCATTCAACATAGACATTATGAGTTTGATTCTCATGGAAATAAAGTTTTGGATTTTTAAGTAGATGTTGAATATTATGGACCCTTACCCACCTTCCATACATGCACAATAAATAACCGTTCAACATATACATTATGAGTTTGATACTCATGGAAATAAAGTTTTGGATTTTTAAGTAGATGTTGAATATTATGGACCCTTACCCACCTTCCATACTAATGAAGTTATCTTAGAACTACTTCATGTTCATGAGTCTCAAATTTCATGCCAACATCATAAGTGTGAGTAGAGAGTTTATTGATAAAATTATGTATTAGTTTTTAAATTTATGTTTGAGTTCATAATCCATGCACCATATCAAATTTAATAATTACAAATTATACTTTATAAAAATTATAACTATTAATTTCCTTATCTCATTTATATGATTATTATTTTTCATTATCTCATTAATTAGTTTTCTTTCTCATTTTGTTATTAAGGTTATTTCTTGTTTCCCATAGGGGTCACCACTTCTTTGAATAATAATGATGTCAATGGGATTCATGGTTATATCTATAAAGTAATAGCTTAATCTAAAAATATACTATTTTTCTCACCCTGATGATGGTTTATGGAGTGTGAACCAAAACATCAATTTAAAAACTATTACACAATTTTATCTAAAAACTCTCTACTCTAATCAATGGAATTTGGAAATATGATCCCTTTAATCTTACTCTTGGTCATTTTAATAAAAAGGTTCCTTGATTCAATATTTTTATTACCAGTATTGATCCTAAAACACATACCATTTCCTCACTTATTCTTTCTCCCTATCATTTTTAAGATGAAAATTCTATGATTATTGAGGAAACTATTATATTAAATAATGGAAACACTATTGTACCTCGACCTATTATTGTCTCCAAAGAACTTTGTCATATTGAACATGATAAATTTAGTTTATTTTTAGAGAAATATCATGAATATTTTACATGGTCATATGAATACATGCTCGATCCTAGTAATGTGGTCCATAATATCATTATTTATCCTCAAAATCCATGCATCAAAAGTAACATAAATTTCCTCCCTAGGTTTATACTTTATATCATAAAGATATCATCAAGATATTAGACACTAAATTCACCAAACTTGTAGATTAATTTGAATGGGTTTCTAATATTATTCCTATATGCAATAACATTACCATGGTTATTCACATATGTATAAATTTTAAAAATATTAACCTAACATTTCCTAGAGATAACTTTACTTTACCATCAATTAATGCCATTTTTGATTCCATCGCTAGCTATGAGATGTTATCTCTCATGGATAATTTTTCAAGATCTAATAAAATTCATATCACTCCTAAGAATAAACATAAAACCAATTTCACAATAGAATGGGGAACCTATTGTTATGTTAAAATGCCCTTTGGTCTTAAAAATGTTTGTGCCACTTATCAAAGTATAATGACCCATATATTTCATGATATCATGCATAAAATAGTTGAAACCTATGTAGATGATCTTATAGCTAAATCCAAGAATCATGAAAATCATTTTCATGATCTTGTTATCATTTTTTACCATCTCATAATATACCAAGTTAGACTAAATCCTTAAAAATATGTTTTTGGTGTCATCTCTAGAATTTTTTAAGGATTATTAGTTTCTTTAAGTGGGATTGATGTAGATCTTGGTAGAATTATAACCATTATTAGCATGCCTATCCCTTATTCTATTTTAGACATACAAACATACCTTTGTAAAATTGGGGTAATCTATTGATTTATTCCTTATGTAGGAGTATCATTAAAGGCAATGTGAATTTTTGTCTAATAAGTCAATGTTTGGCTTTCAAAGGTCTAAGAGGTCAAGAAGGGTCAATAAGAAGCCTATTCATGCTTCATATTGTTATGTAATGATCATATTTAAGTGTATAAGGTAACCTTAGACCCTTAGGAATGTATTAAAGTTAGTAGGTTTTTATAAACTATCTATTTTAAGATTCTTTATACTTTGTCACCAAAATGGAAAATTCAAATATTTGAATTTGTTAGTAAGCAACTTGAGGATTTTAGCATGTTATAAATGGCTTGGTCATATGATAAATATTACTTAGGGTTTGATTATATGTATTAAATGTATTTTAACCTTATATATTAAATTTATTTAAACCTTATATTCAATGTACACCTATATTAAGACCAATTTAAATGCATCTAACATACAAAAAAGATTAAAATAAGCATGTTTTAGGATAAATCATAAGTTGTTGAGAGATATTTGGTCTTGAAACAAGATAAAAATAAGTTTAGAAATATATAAAAAAACATTATAAGGCTCAAATAGATAGAGTATGATATTAATAAATCAATAAAACAATAATAAAATTTGATTTTGTAGGTCTTCATAATGGGTTGGTTGATGGTGACGTGTATAGTATGCAAGTTTGTATGTAATAATTTGAAAGAAGATTGAAATAAGAATATTTTTGATGTATTTAAATAATTTAAAATATATTTTAAGGTGTAATTTCATGATTTAAATTTTATTTAATATTTACATATTATTATATAACTAATCATTCATTTTCAAAGATTTTAAACCTTGTAATTTTTGAAAATCTAAGTGTTATAGTTTGTTAGAAGAGACAATTCACACATAATTCTATGAAAATAAGACTTGAAGGGTAAGTGAAAGAGTAAGTTAAGGTATTAACAGATCAAATACATGTGAAATAATATATTTATAATCATTATATTCCACATTTTATTCATTTTAATGATCTTGGGTCTTTGACAACCACAAAACCCTAGACAAGGGTTTAAGCTTTAAAAAATGTCATAACTCCTAAACGATCCATCCAAATGCCTTTAAATTTTGTAAAAAAATTATATAGGATGTAATTTAAATTATATAAGTGTTTTAAATTCTTTTTAATTATTATAAATAAAAATGTTTATGACTTTGTTTTGCAGACTTGTAATAAAGCCTTAAAAAATAGGGTTTCATTCACAAAAAGTTGAATATCTTTAAAATAAACCATAATTATTGTATGAAAATTTTTAGTATGATTATTTATGATCTAATTTAGGTTATTAAATTATTTTATATCCTTAATTTTATTTTTACAATGAGATATAGGTGACTAAGTTTTATAGGTTATGTGTTTAAGCCTAGAATAGGGCTAAAAGTCTAAGTTTTCCAAATTTCTTGAAGATAAAAGTTTGAAGAGGCCATAGAAAATATTATTGTAATTTATAGGTAATTAATTAATTTTTTAAGAAATAAATAATATCTTTCAATTTTTATATTCATTCTATACACAAATAAAGAACCAAACAAACCTATTTGATCAAACTACAAACCTTAAAGGTGAGGTTTTAAATCTCATCTCTAGCATCAAGTAGAGACTAAAAGTATCTCAAAAGCTTATAGAATAAATAATAATATATGTTTAATTTGATCATATCCATTAAATAATGCTAAAAATCATGTTTATAGACATACAATACCTAGCATAAGAGACCGAGAAGAGGCCTACTTACATCAAAATAAATTTAGAGCTTAGCAAAAGCTCCTTGAAAGTGTGAAAACATTTTAAGGGTGAATTGAGAAAGAGAGTTGATAATTGAAAAGGTTATACAGTCCTATAAAGAGAGTTGATAATTGAAAAGGTTATATAGTCCTATAACCCATTGAGGGTTAATAAATTGAGAATAAGTGCACATTTAGGTTCAAAGAGAAGAAGGAATCCAAGGTGAAAAAAACTTGGAGGTGTCAAAAGACCAAAGATAAACTTTGGGTGAGGTACAAGAGGAATAAGATAAGAAAAAATAAAATGGAATGACTAAAAATAAAGAATAACCAAATGAAAATAAATAATAAGTTGAGAAAAGAGGATATGTAAAAAGAGATAGATGAGATGAATTAGGCTTTAACATGATTATAATAATGATTGGAAGAGTGGAATCAATCCAAACAAGGATTATTCATAAAAATGAAGAAGGTGGTCAAATGTATAATTATGTATATTGTAGAAAGGAAAAGGATGCAAGATGAAATCAAACATTGGAAAAATATAATAAGAATAATCAACTTAACTCAAAAAGACTAGCTGTTAGAAAAGCAACTCAAGGAAGAGATTTAATAGGTAACTAGGCCTCAATTATTGGATTCTAATAATATTTTTAAGTGTTAGATTGCAGATATGCATGTGGATTAATAAGGTGCCCAATTTGAGGCATCAAAATATGAAATAAATAAAGAAGACCAGTTAATAATGGACCACAAAGAGTTGGTTGTAGATATGAAATATGAGGAACAATAGAAAATAATGATCCTTAACCAAGAATATGAGATGGATGAAAGAAGAAAAGACAAGCCATAGAACAGATAAATGAGGTAGGATTTGAGTTTCAAGATGACAATGAGATGATCAATACAAATGGATAACATGATGAAGATTCTTAAAAATAGTGCAAACTAATTAAAAATCAAGTATTCAAGTAGGAAAGAGATGAACAAATCTACATGCAAAGAGGAACTAGTGAAAGCATAGATATATGTAGAATAAATAGAAATGAAAATACATGTATAGGAACATAAAAAAATATGAAAATAGAAGTATGGGTAGTCAATATTTCAAGAGAAGAGAGGACTGCAATCAAAGTTGTAACAGTTGAAGGGCATTGCTCAAGATCAAATTCAAGAGAACCAAAAAGAAAAGCTAGTAGATTTTAGACCAACATCAAGCCCTAAGGATAAATAAAGAATGGTTGAGAAAATCATGGATTGTAATAGGTAGCCACATATATACAAACCAAGGAGTCACAATGAAGCCAATAATGAAGAGACTATAAGAATGATATGGATATCAACAAAGGCTTGTGACAAACTTGATAAGGATATAGAAAATAAAGAAGATGTGAAGTGTCATGAGATAATTGAAGAGATCATTGAGTCTCTTAAAAGTTATTTTATTTGTACTAAGAATGTTGTTTTTTTAGGCATGGATATACCAAGACAATATATATTCCATTACCATATGAATAAGCCAAGATATGAAGTATAAGAGTTCATGATAAAATAAGGAAAGGAGGAGGACAATCAAAATGTTCATAAAAAAGTCAATTTGGAGAATAATATAAGCTTGATGAGGTAAAATATCAGACCAATAACATTTTAAGGAAAAAAAAATATAAGTAATGTATGAACAAATAAAATCAAGTTACATGGAGAAGGAATTGCAAAATAAGAAGCCATAAGAAGCTAGCTTAAGAAGGCAAAGACAAGGTGAGTTCGTTATTTTTTGGTAGTAATATTTTGTGTATTTACATGGTGTTATTCACTACTAAAAGACAATGAATATTTAATTTAGAATATTTTAAAAGTAATATATTTGTATGGAGTGTATGAACAAGCCTTAACCAAGCCAAGATGAAGAGAGTGTGAAATAATGATGATTAAAAATAGAACTTTAAAAATAGATTTTGACAAAATAAAAATAGAGGAAACATTAATGGAGGATAAATATGATTAATAGGTGATAAAGAGTGGAAATATAATGAAATTAGGATCTAAGTTACCGAAAAAACAAAAAAAGACAAGGAGACAGAATATAAGACAAGAGGATCAACAAGCAAGCAAGAAAGAAAGTGAATAGCATGAGAAGATAACTAAATAAAGAATCAAAATAGGGAGAAAAGAATAAAATAGGAATTTTAAGAAAATTAAGAATAATTAATTTGATTTGAATCTCAAAATTTTCCCTCTTGGGGAGTATGATGTAGGAGCATCATCAAAGACAATGTGAATTTTGGTCTAATAAGTTAATATTTGGTCTTAAAATGTCTAAGAGGTCAAGAAGGGTCAATAAAAAGCCCATTCATGCTTAATATTATTATTTAAGGGTAATTTTTAAGTGTATAAGTTCTATTAATGTCTTAGATTTAGTATGTTTTTATAAACTAACTCTTTTAAGCTTGTTTCTACTTTCCTAACAAAATGGGAAATTCAAATATTTGAATTCATTAGTAAGAAAATTGAGGGTTTTAACATGTTGTAAAGGATTGGTAATATGATAAAGATTATTTATGTCCTAAGTATATGTATTAAATATATTTCAACCCTAAACTCAATTTACACCTATCTTCAGACCAATATAGATGCATTTAATGCAGGAAAGAAATCAAAATAAGCATGTTTTAGGATAAATCATAAGTTGTTGAGAGATATTTGGTCTTGAAACAAGAGAAAAATAATTTTATACATATATAAGATAATTATAAGGCTCTAAAAAATAGATGAGGAGTTTAATAAAGATATAAAACAAGCACAAAATCTATTTTTATAGGCCTTTGTAGGGGTTGGTTGACGGTGATATGTGTATGGTACGCAAGTTTGAATGTAACAGTTTGGAAGAAGATTAAAATAAGAATATTTTTATGATGGATTTAATTTATTTAAGATATATTTCAAGGTATAATTACATGATTTAAGTTTTCTTTAATATTTTCATATGCTTATATAATTGATCATTCATTTGTAGAGATTTTAAACCTTGTAGTTTATCAAAATTTGAGTATTACAGTCTGCTAAAAGAGACATTTTCCACATAATTTTATGAAAATAAGAATTGAATTTCAAGTTATAGATTAATTTAATATATTTATGGATCAAATATATTTTAAAACATCTCTTAATCATTAAATTCTAAAAATATTCATTTTCATGCTCTCGAGTCCTTGACAACCATAATACCCTAGATAAGGGTTTAAGCTTACAAAAAGTGCCATAACTCCTAAAATATCCATCAAAATTCCTTAAAATTTTGTATATAACTTATATATGATTTAATTTTAATTATATAAGTGGTTTTAAGTCTTGGTAAGTCTTATAAATAAAAATATAGATGACTATGTATTGAAGACCTATAATAAAGCCTAAAAAATAGGGTTTCATTCACAAAAAATTGAATATATTTAAAATGAACCATAATTTTTTTAGAAAATATATATTATTATGTTTTCTTATTTAATTTAGATTATCTATGTGGTTTCAAGCCTTAATTTGTTTTGACAATGAGATATATGTGACTGAGTTTTACAGGTTGTGTGTTTAAGCCTAGTACAGGGCTAAAAGTTTGAGTTTTCCAAATTTACTAAAGATCAGAGATTGAAGAGGTAATATAACATATCATTTTAATTTATATTTAATTAATTAATAAATAATATAATACAAATTTTACATTCATTCTATACACAAAGATAGAACCAAATAAACCTATTTGATCAAACTATAGACCTTAAAGGTAAGGTTTTAAATCATGTCTATAACATCAAGTAGAGAATAAAAGTATCTTAAAAAATTATAAAATAAAAATAAATATGTTTAATTTTATCATAACCATTCAATAAGGCTATAAATCCTATTTATATACATATAAGACCTAGTGTGAGAGATCTAGAAGATGCTTGCTTATATCAGTTCCCAAAATCGATTATCATATTTATTCAGTTAACTCCATTATGAATAAATATATAACCCTATAATGGATTGATTCATGTCAAAAATAATTTTAAAACATGAAATAATAAATATTTCATCCTCCTACTCTTTGACCACCTTATGATAATCGACTTATCATCTTGTACACTTCCTTTACCTCCATATCAGTTGGTGTAATGTTTACCCAACAAGATGAAATAGGTCATGAATAAGACATATATTATTTCACTCATTCTATAATAGACTATAAAAAAATCTATAGAAAATTTAAATGTGATTGTAACACCATTTATTTCACACCCAAAAAACCTTGCCATTACATGATTTATAAAAAAACTTATGTCATCATCCATTCCAATTCTCTTTGTCATTTTTATCCAAATATTTATTACTTAGCGATATAATTATAAAAAGGATGGTTCTCTTGATGTAATTTTATTTGTGAATTATTATGAAAAAATAAGTAAAATTCCAAGTATTTTGTGATCAAATTTATACCACCAATCACCTTGAAGATACTCTTCTTGATGAAGCAATATTGTACATTAAAGGTCCTAATCAAGCCATTTCACTCAAAGATTATTTTCATAATTTTACATCTAACCTCAAATCAAATAATATTTATGCACTAGACACTTACATTTATAAACGAAAATCCAAAGTCATCATCAAAGAACTACCTAAAGATGTAATTGATTTGCATGAATATACTTAGACATTCCATTTCGATGGTGATAAATGACTTCAAGGAGCTGGGCTAGGAGGTGTCTTAGCTAATCCTCATAGTAAAACATACCTCTTGCTTTCTAATTAAATTTAGAAATTAATAATAACATGTATGAGTTTGAAGCTCTCATTTTAGGCATGTAAGCCATTGTAAATTTAGACATACCTTATCTACATGATTTAGGTGATTCATAATTCATTTATCATAAAGTAAATGGAGACTATCAATGAAAAAGTAAAAATATTATTGATTATCCCCAAAGTGCCACCACTTTTGCTAAATAATTCAAATCCTTCACTAAAATAAAATGTCATTATTTTTTTACTTGCTTCACTTGCTTCTCTTTTTCACCCTCATAAAACTCTTCAAGATGTTAGGTTGTGGAGCTAAAAGCTTCAACTCTTTGCAAACAGTAGGAATAGAAGGTTGCTGAGATCCAGGAGCACCGGCATTGGCAGCAAGACCAACGTCAGTCGTGACTAGTGCAGAAGGCCACCGGCGACGGCAGGAAGTCGGCCGACGTCGGTAGAACCAGGCAAGCAGGGACCGGCGTTGGTCACCTGTGTGTTCCAGAACTGTTTGTTACACGGATAGTTAGTTAAGTGAATGAACAGTTTGCATGTTAAGACCAGTTAGAGTCTTCAGCTACGAGGATAATTGTCTAAATTAAGAGTCTAAGTTATTTTTTTAAGTTAGGGATCTATTTATAGACCCGTTGGCATGTATTGTATAAGTATGAGATAGAAAGGAAGAGTTCATTCTAGTTGTAAAATCATTGAGTTGCAGGTTGTTTCAAGCTCATAGGGGATCTAAATGTAAGTTTGGTCTTTGAATTTTAGGTTGCAGGTTCATGGGAGATCAACTTGAAGTGCTATAGAGTGCTTGGTGTACCGGTAGGGTTATTACTGACTGGTTGGTGAGGTGAACACCAATTCTGTGTGTGAGTTGGTTGTTGGGACCATTTTTTGTGTAGGAGAGTGTTGTGTAGAAGAATTACTGTACACTTGAGGCGTGGGAAACCTCTGTAAGGTGGAAGAGTGTGGCGGCTCTTTGTATTATTCTTTTTTGTAAAGTGTTAATACAAGATAGTGTATTGTCTCTCATATTCTGTGCTATTGGTGAATTCTAGTTACCTGTGTTTCTGGTTATTTCCACATATTTAATTGCTTATATTTGGTAATCATACTGTGCTCTTTCTGAGGAGCAAGATCCTAATAGGAGGAATTAGAACAGGTGTGTTTGTTCTTGGATTCCCCACCCCCCTTACAACTGGTATCAGAGCTTTTGATTGGGATACTAATAGATTGGTTTAGATCTGGGTAGTGTGTTTTGATTACAGGTTACTCACAGGGTTTTTGTTTGAGTGGGAGTTGAGCAATGGTAGAAGACAGTAAGCTATGAATGGAAAAGTTTAATGGCAAGAACTACCAATTATGGAGGATGCAGATTGAGGACTATCTATATCAAAAAGATTTGTACTTACCATTGGGTGGGGTTAATAGCAAACCCTCAGATATGAAGGATGAAGAATGGGAGGTTCTTGATCGGAAGGCTCTGGGATATATTAGATTGAGTCTTGCATCATCTGTGATTTCCAGCTTATCATAGTGTAAGACAACGGTGGAGTTGATGGAATCTTTGGCAAATTTATATGAAAAACCCTCAGCTTCTAATAAGGTATTTCTTATGAAGCGTTTATTTAATTTGCAAATGTTGGAAGGTGGATCTGTTCATAGCCATCTTAGTGATTTCCATGGTTTGGTAAACCAGTTAAGTTCAGTCAATATTGTATTTGATGATGAAATTAGAGCTCTCTTAATCTTGTGTTCATTACCTGAAAGTTGGGAAGGTTTGGTAATGGCAGTTTCTAACACTGTGTCTGCTTCAAAAGTCTTAAAAGTGGATGATGTTGTGAGTGTGATCTTAAATGAAGAGATACACAGGAAAAGCACAGGTGAATCATCAGGAGATGCTTTGAGTGTTGAAGGCAGAGGAAGGCCAAGAGAGAAGATAGAGCGTGGGAGATCAAGGTCGAAGATAGGTAGAAGATCCAAGTCCAGGTATGGTAGAATAACCTGCTAGAAATGTGGAAAGCAAAGGCACTTAAAGAGAGATTGCAGATCGGGTGAAGATCAGCATGAAGGACATGGAGAAGAAGCAGATGTTGCAGATTACATTGCACAGGATGCTCTGGTATGTTCTTTGGATAAAGTAGAATCTTGGGTTTTAGATTCTAGTGCCTCTTTTCATGCATCCCCACATAGGGAATTTTTTCATGAGTATGTCCAGGGAGACTTTGGAGAAATTTGTGTAGGGGATGGTAAGCCTTGTCAGATTGTTGGCAAAGGAAAAGTGAAGCTGAAATTGCAGACAGGTGACACATGGGTGTTAAAGGAGGTCATGCATGTCCCAGTTCTAGAGCAGAATTTGATTTTTGTTAGAAGTTTGGGTGATGAGGGTTGCACAGTAACTCTCACAGTGGACTCTTGGAAGGTTACCAAGGGTACACTTGTTGTAGCTAGAGGTAATAAAATAGGTACGCTTTATCTAACTACTTGTATTACTGATTCTCTTTCTGGGTTATCTACTTCAGCTGTAGATTCAGAGATGTGGCTTAATAGGCTTGGTCGCATAGATAAGAAGGAGATGCTTGTTCTTGAGTCAAAGAGTATGCTTTCAGATTTGGAAGGCATGGATCATGGTTTTTTTATGCAAAAGAAGAAGGTGACGTTTCTTGAGGAATTTGATGTTAGTGACAAGAACAGGAAAGCCTTGGTTTTCAAGGAGAAGGTGATGGATAGAGTTCAGCACAAGGTGCAGGGGAATTATGAGCAGAGCAAGGGTGATTTATACAAGGGTTTGATCCAAAAGGAGCTCATGATAAAAAGTCAGGTCTCACTAGAAAAACACAGAGACCGACGTCGGTAGGAAAACTGATGTCGATGTCCAGACAGGGACCAATGTCGGCTATGTGCAGCCCGACATCGGTGACTCGGGGCAGACAATGACCAGTGTCAGCCAGGGGAAACCAACGTCGATAAGGAGGCAGTCGCAGGGAACTGACATTGGTTGGTTGCAGACTGAGATGTGACCAGCATTAGTCACTGAGACAAATTTTGGGTGGACAGCTAGTTGTCATGGAGTCTCAAGCACCCATATGGAGGACTGAAGGTGTAAGTAAGTTCTTAAATTTGTCATTTCCCTTCTTTACACTACTTGTTGCTCACTTATGGTATAGAACCAGGAAGTTGTTAAAGAAGCAGAACAGGTAGATCCAAGAAACAGTGGGAGCTTGGCATGGATGAGGATGTGATTCCTTGGAGGAGAACCAATTAGGTGTTTTGGGTAGAGTTGCCAGCTGGAAGAAAGCACTGAGAGACAAATGGATGTTCAGGATGAAGAAGAGCAAAAATGGATACGTGAGATGGAAGATCAGGGTCTATGGTCTTGTATTAGCTGCAGGATAATGGAGGTTTGATCATTGTGTTTCTCTTTACCAGGTTGGATAATATTAGCTACATTATCCTATTTCTATATGATGTGCTTGTTGCAGGGTTACATATACAGGTATTGATGAACTAAAGGTAAAGCTAGTTCAGGGGAGTGTCATGGAGAATCTGGGAGCAGCAAGATTCTTTGGCATGAGTGTGTTTTAGAGACATGGAAGGTCTTGTTGACTTTCTTTCAGGATGATTGTGTGAGATCGGTTAGCATGCCGATGGTTAGATAGTTCACAGAATAGGTGTCTTGATTCACATAATGAGGTTAAGTGCATGGTATGTATTAAACCTAAGTTTTCCCAAGCAATGGGAGTTGTCACAAGTTTGGAGTCAATCCAAGAAAGTAATACTGAAGGGCAGTTCAGTGGGACCAGTAGCAGGTGCACATGCTATGCAGGGTCAAGTTATTTTCTACATGGTTGTAGATGCGGATGTGGCAGGTAATTTGGATGACAGGTTTTGCACTACAGGATTTGTGGTGGTTGGTCTTCAAGAGTGATCTTGAGGAGGGATACAAAGCCAAGGGAACAAACTAGACGGAGTACAAGTATAGGTACAGGTTGCAGCTATTTATCTCCAAGTGGGAGATTATTAGGTTGTGGAGCTAAAAGCTTCAACTCTTTGCAAATAGTAGGAACAGAAGGTTGCTGAGATCCAGGAGCACCAGTGTCGACAGCAGGACTGATGTCAATCGTGACCATTACAGAAGGCCACCGACGATGGTAGGAAGTCGACCGACGTCGGCAGAACCAGACAAGCAGGGACCGGCATCAGTCGCCTGTGTGTTCCAAAACTGTTCGTTGCACGGATAGTTAGTTAAGTGAACTAACAGTTTACATGTTAAGACCAGTTAGAGTCTTGAGCTATGAGGATAATTGTCTAAATTAAGAGTCTAAGTTATTTTTTAAGTTAGGGATCTATTTATAGACCCATTGGCATGTATTGTATAAGTATGAGATAGAAAGGAAGAGTTCCTTCTAGTTGTAAGACCATTGAGTTGCAGGTTGTTGCAAGCTCATAGGGGATCTACATGTAAGTTTGGTCTTTGAATTGCAGGTTGCAGGTTCATGGGAGATCAACTTGAAGTGCTATAGAGTGCTTGGTGTACTGACAGGGTTATTACTGACTGGTTGGTGAGGTGAACACCAATTCTATGTGTGAGTTGGTTGTTGGGACCATTTTTTGTGTAGGAGAGTGTTGTGTAGAATAATTACTATACACTTGAGGTGTGGGAAACCTCTGTAAGGTGGAAGAGTGTGGTGGCTCTTTGTAGTATTCTTTTCTGTAAAGTGTTAATACAAGATAGTGTATTGTCTCTCATATTTTGTGCTATTGGTGAATTCTAGTTACTTGTATTTTTGGTTATTTCCGCATATTTAATTGCTTATATTTGGTAATCATACCGTGCTCTTTCTGAGGAGCAAGATCCTAACAGGAGGAATCAGAACAGGTGTGTTTGTTCTTGGATTCCCCACCCCCCTTACACAAGATTCATAATTTCTCATCAACAAATGCAAATCACCATATTAATTATTAGCAACAAATTATTCTCTTATCGATCATATTGAGGATATTAATATTCAATAAATCATGTGGTATAATAATATCATCTAATTTATCAAACAACACACTTACCCTACCAATGCCAATTATTGTGAAAGGACCATAATGTATAAAAAAAGATTACAAATATGTCTTATAGTATGACATTTTATATTATCATAATGTATAATTTACCTTGATCCATTGCATCACTTAATATGAAGTTTTTTTTCTTCTTGAACAAGCACATGGGGGCATTTATAGTGATCATTGTAGTGGACACACTATAACCTATAAATTCCTATGCATGGGATACTTTTGGCCCACACTTGAAAAATTTGATATGACATTTTATAAAAATTTCAATCCTTGTCAACTATATGATGATATTATTCACTATTTTCCAACCAAGATTCAAACACTAGAATCTCCTTGGCCATTTTCCATGTGAGGATTATATCTCCATGTCTTCATCATCAAGGCCATTGATTATTTCACTAAGTTGAAGTTATGCCTATTTTTAATATCACATCTATCACTTTATAAAAATTCATACTTAATCAGATCATTTGTCTCTTTATAATTTCCCACACCTTTATTTTTAATAATGATGGGAATTTTAGAAATAAGAATATGGAAAAATTATGTGCTAAATTCAATATCATGCACAAATTATCCACAAATTATCATCCTCAATGTAATGGAAAAGTAGAGGCCACTAAAAAAATTATTCTTAAAAAAGACAAATTGAGATTCTTGTTTTGATTACCATCTTAAACTTTATCTGACACTTTGGGATTATCTCACTAGCACTTGTACTTCTTTTGGGGTAACCTTTTTTTCCTTAGTATATGGATCCAATCTATCTTACCTTTATAAGTTGAACTACCATCCTTATGTATATATATTCAAGGAATTATCCCTAACAAATAATTTTGTGAGGTTCATTTTCATGCTTTATACCTTCTTGATGAGCGTTGTATAGGTGCTTTACATCATAACCACAAATATAAATCTCAAATTTCCAAAAAAAATAACAAAAAGGTCAAAGTTTATACCTTCAATAGTGGTGATTTAGTACTCAATTTAGATTATACCCATGACAAAAAGGGTAAGTTCACCAAAATATGGTGGGATCTTTACCTTGTTAAGGACATTCTTAGTCATAGTACCTACAAATTACAAACTAATGAAGGACATATTTTCAAAGAACCCACTAATGCTCAATTTTTATGAAGGAAATATTTTACTTAAATTTTAATTTCCAATATTATTTCTATATTACATGTCTTTCATATATTTCTATATAATGTGGTGCTAACACTTGCAAGTTTTCTAAAGCTTCCTAAAGTACAACATTGCATCAATTTTAGTATCCTCAGTTCATATCATTGGTATTTTGGTTTATATACATCCCTTCACTTATATATTAATTCATGAGTTTACATCATAAGACTATGGATAAGACCTGACCATCCTCATAATTATTTATTTATTTATTTGTCATTTTATCAGTTAACCTTCAAGTCTATTTCAAGTCATTAGTTTATATATTTTCAAACTTAATTACTTTTTACACCTCCTTGGTTTTCATTTTGTGAGTTACAGTGAAAGACCTTGGATAGGACTAGGCCTTCCTCACAAAATACCATTATTTACTATAAAAACCCTAGATTTTTACACCTCTTTGGTTTTCATTTTGTGAGTTTCATTGTAATACCTCAGATAGGACTAGGCCTTCCTCAAAAATATTTATTTTCTAAATTTATTTTGTCTACAACCTTAGATAAGATTATGATGAAGAAATAAGGTAATTGTTGAGAGTTATATCTTCATACTATTAAGGTTAGTCCAATTATTTTGTTTTAATAACTCTAATAATCTATTATCATGTGTCTACTCACATACACTATTCCTTATGATGATTATTCATACTTACCCATCATTGTGACCTATTAAAACCACATTTTTTGGGTGATTTAGATACCTTAATTTTTCCATGTCTATTTCCATACTTTACCCTATTCTATCTCACTATGGGCACACCAAGGTTAGTTTTAAGATAACACTCTTATCTAATGTGTAATTACATGAGTCTTAGACATCATGCTCTCTAACTTATTTTTCCTATCCATCAAGTGTAAGTTCTCTAATGATAGTCATTTTTAGCACCCATGTTTGGTTTTATAAATCCATATGGAAGAGAATAAAACAAAATCCATAAAAATTAAGATACAAATCATTCAATCAAAATTAAATGATCAAAAGTTGAAAACATATTAAAAATTTAAAATCACACCAAAAGACATGATTATTATCAGGCAAATATCCTATCCTAGTCAAAGATCAAACTCCATCATTGGCCTCATGATAGATCTCATGTATATTGGGGTGTGGTGGGACATTAGATTAGGGTATGAGGTCTCATAATTTCAAATATATATATAGTGCCACATACTTTCTCACACAAGTACCCCAATCTTTATAGTGGACTAACATCTGTGTAAGGTGCCTTGATGAATGATTAACACATTATAAGAAGGGAAGTACATTTTAATTTTATTTTATATATAGACTTCCTGGTATGATATTTATAATTCACTCATTAACCCATGTTTTCATGGATAGGATGCATTCTATAAAGTCCATAATTTTGAAAGTCTCTCTATTTTACCAACTTTAGTTGACTACTTTATTTTTGGTAAACTATATTTTCACCTCAATGCCATCTATATTTCTCCCACCACTCATTTCATATCCCCCCTTGACAAGAATTTTATTTCTAAATATTTCATAATATATATATTTCCTCTTCTTCATCTCTTTCATACATGATTAAAATATTGCTATTTTAGTTCATTTATCATTAGAATAAAAATTTTATTTTTGATTGGTTATGAGATACTCTCTTAATAATTGCCTTATATTTCTTAGATTTCCTTTAGTAATAATTGGGATCTTGAGTTTTATTATTCACCTTTAGATGGACCATTTTGTTCCATTTCTTTTAAAATTACATTTTAACTTTTTCCATATTTGTTTGAGTATGTATTGTTACATATCTTACATTGATGTTGGTTACATTATCTTAGTTTCTTGTGTCTTTAGTCTAATCTGTATTATTACTTTTCTTACTTATGATGCATTTTTTGGGTCTATCAATCATTTAGTAGCCATGGATTTTTGATTACCTGATTTTACTTCTTTTATTCATTTTCCTTAGTCTTTTGGTTCTAACTTGGCATTTGTATCCCAAATTACCAAATTTTCAAGTCTCATTTAGTTATGAAAGCCATAATTTACTTCACTTTTCTTGTAATTATTTATTTTTCCTCTTTACATTTGTATCCTTAGGGTTTTTATAAAGTAGTTAATATATGATATATGATCAAGAATATCAATTCAATAGATAACTATTTAATGATAAATGTAAGTCAAGTATGTAAATGTTACTTTCAATTATTTCCAAAAATTCCTTTCTTTCATTTATTTTTTCTACTACAATTTGTTATATCAATTTTGTGTCTTGTTATATTATTTCTCGAAGCACCATCCCATGTTACACCTTTATGATAGGCGATGAGATTAGAGTTGGGAATATGTATACACATAACATTTTAAAACTTTATCATTAATTGATGTTTTATCTCTTGAAGGAACTCATCAAGTTTTAATATCTCTGAGTGCACACCTTAAAGGGTGCATCAATAAAGGGGTGGAAAAATTATTTTTGCTTCATAATTTTTTTGGTAAACTCTCATTACCTAAACCTAATACAAATCTTGCTTATCTAAATCACCAAGAAAACAAATCCCGTTTATCCATTTCATTAAGAAATTATTCCTTGAAATATCCCTTAACCAAGAAAGCACCAATTTTTCCTACTAAGTTAGCTTGGTACACCTTTTTATGAAATATAAATCACTTATCTATGATATCCCCTTCAACAGGGAATATATAAACACATAAAGCTCTGATACCACTGTAATATCCCCTTCAAACAGAGAATATAGAAACACAAAAACTCTAAACCAAGAATACGATTTTGTAAGATAATTTCAAATAAGTAAATAAATCACAGTAAATCTCTTATCTGCCAATCAAATATCTTTCACTTATTCAGATAATTACAATTGAGTCTCTGTCATACAAATTCAATAATATGAAATACTCTGTCTTGAAACCCTAGCTTTTTGCAAATTTGGGATTGAAACCTGACTTCTGTCTCATCTTGGCCTGATGTGTCGAACACACAGTCACCGGCTAACCTAATTTGAGGCTTAATGGTAACATTTTTAAAAACTGGGTTGTGTTGGTCAACTTTGTCAGCAAAAATTCTAGAAGGGTTAGGACCTATCCATTGATATAAATACAACCTTCACTTCAATATAATATGGAGGAAATTTCATTTTCACATTATTATAGCCATAATTCTACTACATCTACATTTAAAGGAGCCATTGCTTAGGATTTGCCTTGGAGGGAAGATAACTTGTCTTGTAAGGAGTCTTGGATGTAAAATAGGATTAATTTAGACTAGAGTTGATTTTTATAGTGTGATCCTTATAAAACCACAACAACCTCTTGAAAAGCATAATTTTCTAAGGGAGAGATTGATACTCAATAGGTTCACCCAAAGGTAAGTATCTATGAATTTTTGTATTTAATTTGCTACATATATATTGCACAAAGATACTTAAACTTAGTATATCTATAGGATATTTTTTTCTTTACATCTTCCTCCTTAGCCAATATAGGCCTCAATTTGCCTACCATGATCCCTTGATTTTTTGTTTGTGTCAAATCATCCCCCTTTGTGACACAAGATTTAGTGATCACTAGATTAGTTTCATTCTATGTATTATAAGACCTAGATAGAGTTATTTCATAATGTTATTTAACTAGAGGCTTTGGAACCCTCTCTTTTATTGTTGTGTGATAAGAGATCCCTTGGTTAGTTTAATGGATCTAATATGGTCATGCCACTAATATAAAAAGTATTAAAATGAATGTTATTTTATTTCCTTATTCAAGCTTAGATTTATTAAGTATGATAAGTTGTGTATCTCTCTTAATTTGTTACATATGATCTCCATGAAAATTTAGGCAATGGCCACCATTCAAGTATAATAAAAACTCATAAAATTGTGTGAGATAGATATTATTGGCTTACCATCTTTAAGGATGTACACAATTTGAACTTATCATGAATGCCAAAATGTTTCTAAAAAATAATTTAAAGTTGTGATGCCACTTGAACCACTGATAGAAGGACATCCCTTTTCTTAATGGGGATTAAAAAATTTTAATGTCATCAATCCCAATTATTTAGTTGGTCACAAGCTCATACTGACTGCCATTGACTATTGTACAAGGTGGAAAGAGGTTGTTGCCTCAAATAAAATCATAGATAAGGAAGTGATCAATTTTCTTGAGGGGAACATAGTCACCCAATTTGTTACACCAATCTCATTGGTCTATAATACCATACTTATCTTTTAATCCATATAAATCATATAGTGGGCCTATGAAAATGGTATCACCTTGAATTTATCTTTTAATTATTATCTATAGGGAAATAAAATAGATACATATTAAAATAATAATATAGTTGATGTGATCAAGAAGTTGATACAAATTGATGTAGAGTTTACAATAAAACTTACTAAAATAAACTACACACCATTAAATCAATAATATAATTATGCATTCAATTCAATATTTCATTAAAGATATGATTCAAATGGGACACAAATAAATAGGTTAAATAATTATTAATATCAAGGGGTCAAACATTATCCCCAAATATCTCAACTTCTCCCACAAGACACTCTCCTAATCCCAACAATATCTCTCACTCATCCATATCTAATAGCGAGTAAAAACACATGCATATTATTTTATCAGACACAAAAATAATTATTTCACACATACAAATATATATATATCTCAAACATGTGAGTACTAACCAAATTTTCAAACATTCTCCTCTTAGTGTGAACATGGGGAAAATATTATCTTGTACTAAAATGTGCCATCTCTGATTGATCATGATCTACATGGTTTTATAAGTAGTTGATTGATAGATAAAATAGGATGGTTTTAACTAGGATTGATCAACAACCTCAAATCAAACATGATGGTTTTGACTAGGATTGACCAACAACCTCAAATCAAATAAGATGGTTTTGACTAGGACTGATCAACAATCTCAAATCAAACATGATGGTTTTACATGTGGTTGACGAATAACCATACTATCAAATGATGGTTTTCCAAGGACATCCAATAACCTAAATATCATGATGCTACAATAGTTTATTATCTCTCATCATTTTCTTACATTAGTGTAAAATAAAATAAAATATCTTCACTTATTATGTCACATGAACATGAATAATTTATTTGTTCTTATTTACTAACACACCATAATGGAAAGAAAACACAACTAAAATAATACCACCAAATTATATGTGCATCCCATCATTGGTGACTGATGAAAGGACACTAAAATTCTTCATTCCTCCATTGACCCCATCCTCCTACTACATGTTACTTATAAAAATAGGACTTGAAGCTCCATTTGAGAAAACACCCCCAACCCTCCATAATTTAGATTCCACGTACAAGTGATAATGCATTTGTGAGATAATTTATTTTTAATTATTTTTTACACTTTTGGACTTCAACGACAATAATTTGACTAAAAACTAACAAAGATACAATATTGATGAATTTTTTTGACTTGATTTTTACTATTAACATTCTTGAAAAATATGATGAGAAATAAGGGAAACAATAATGTATTGACACTTTTATGAAAGATG
The DNA here is from genome assembly GCA_037957365.1 of Torreya grandis. Classification (NCBI taxonomy): domain Eukaryota; kingdom Viridiplantae; phylum Streptophyta; class Pinopsida; order Cupressales; family Taxaceae; genus Torreya; species Torreya grandis. Next base: position 3,506,057 of record JARHVA010000787.1, read on the forward strand.
AATTTTATTATGAACATATAAATGACTATAAACAATTAAAATTTTAATAACATTTATTTAATATTTATAGATAATACAAACTAATCTCAAGACTACTTTGACAAGGTTTATGTTTAATATTGACTCCTAATAATTTAAAACAAAAAACTATGATAGGGTTTATATTTAGCATTGAATATTAATCATTTAATATGAATTTATAATACTAAAAATAGAAACACTTATATTTCCTATTATAGGAAAAACTTGAAATGATAAAATAAAGTGTTGTAGAAATATTTGTCAAATTATTAATTAATGATAAAGAACTAAAACATAAATAACTAACATAGACAAAGTTGAAATTTTTTGACATATGGCTTGGAAATGAAATCAATACAACATAGATCTACTATAATATAATAAAAATGTATTGAAGGTAGATGTGGTGACATATAGAATGGAATTGAAGATAAATTTAAAACACCATCATTCTAACTATCTATAACTCTCATACTTCTTATAATTGTAACCAATGAATGGAAATTTTTGGATCTACATGATTCAAGGTGAATACATAAAAATATGTGAAAAGAACACACCATTAATTGGCTAGTAAATACTACATTGATCTAATGTAGATGAAACTTGAATAGACAACTATTGACAATTAGCTACACACAAAGAAGGTTGATCCAAGTGAAAATGAAAGACTATTATTACAATAAACATTTGATATCATGGTATTCAATAGTTTATTGAGTATCAATGATCATGATATTTCACACTACAACCTACATCTATCACCATTTTGAGTCTTGATCCATAATTTTAATCCATCTAATGTTGATCTTGGCATGTCTTGTGTAGTAAAGAACAACAAGAATAGAGCTAAAATAATGCAACAAATTTTGGTTGAGCCAAGTAAATACATGAATGGAATGCTAAAAATATGATTAGTAAATGAAATAATTTATCTACGTGTAAATGAATCATGTATGATAGACTATAGAATGACAATGGTTGGAATAAATGATGAATTCATAGACAATGTGGCTAGATAATGAGAATGGACACAAAACCTGAAGCATAAGAAGGGTAAATATGATAAAATGTTAATGTGTAACTGAAATTAGCTAACAAACAATCATAATGGGATACCCATTATAGGAATCAGATTTGAATAAAGGTAGATACACATATATGTTGGAATACTTGTGCAACAGTCTAAATTAGCATGCATATTTGGAAGGTGAGATTCTATAGTCAGATGTGCACAGGCCAAATATAGACTATATAGATAGATAAAATCTAATGGTTTATCATAACAATAAGGGTAATAAAGTATTTGGATTTGGATATTACCCTCAATGAATCAACAAACAACATTGAATTTCTACATTATGAATATTTTTCTTTGATACTAATGATAAAAATTGGTGTAAATTAGACTATAGAACTTACT